>OZ010599.1:52257191-52335480 GCA_963932145.1 Acanthosepion lycidas | reverse complement strand
ATATATATGTATATATATATTTTTATATATATATATATATGTATGTATGTATATATATGTATATATATATTTTTATATATATATATATGTATGTATGTATATATATGTATATATATATTTTTATATATATATATATGTATGTATGTATATATATGTATATATATATTTTTATATATATATATATGTATGTATGTATATATATGTATATATATATTTTTATATATATATATATGTATGTATGTATATATATGTATATATATATTTTTATATATATATATATGTATGTATGTATATATATGTATATATATATTTTTATATATATATATATGTATGTATATATATGTATATATATATTTTTATATATATATATATGTATGTATATATATGTATATATATATTTTTATATATATATATATGTATGTATATATATGTATATATATATTTTTATATATATATATATGTATGTATATATATGTATATATATATTTTTATATATATATATATGTATGTATATATATGTATATATATATTTTTATATATATATATATGTATTATATATATGTATATATATATTTTTATATATATATATGTATATATATATTTTTATATATATATATGTATATATATTTTTATATATATATATGTATATATATATTTTATATATATGTATATATATGTATATATATATTTTTATATATATATATATGTATATATATATTTTTATATATATATATATGTATATATATATTTTTATATATATATATATGTATATATATATTTTTATATATATATATATGTATATATATATTTTTATATATATATATATGTATATATATATTTTTATATATATATATATGTATATATATGTATATATATATTTTTATATATATATATATGTATATATATATTTTTATATATATATATATGTATATATATATTTTTATATATATATATATGTATATATATATTTTTATATATATATATGTATATATATATTTTTATATATATGTATATATATGTATATATATATATATATATATATACATGTGTATGTATGTAGTACCAGTGATGCTGGCTCGGACTCTGTTCTGTCTTCCTTATTCTCTGGACAACTACTTTTGTCGGAAATCCTTTGCAATTGAGGCAGACTTGCAGAAGGCAATCCGATATTCCTTTGTGCAAGACACCTGGTTTTTACCACCATGGTTTTACACAGCTGGAGGCATGGTGGCAAAACTATTTTGGATACCGATGAGGATTACTTCGAAATTGACAGCATGTCAAATTTGCTGTATACCTTTTTTTTTCTTTTTTCTAATGAATCTAAATTCATAAGGTTTCTTTGGATTACTTTGGACAAATTATTTTTTAAGAAAATTGTTTTTGTATGACAAAATTGACCTTTTAATATTTAAACCATATGGCTAGTAGTTTACTGTGACTAAGATCTAAAAGCACTGATTATAAAATTGAAAATTTGGTAGATGTCCTGTTTCTTGGATATATAATAGAGAATATGCATTCTTTTTACATGTTAGCAGTTATTAAATCTAGCTCATAACCGATATTAACTTAGAGTAATGATTTTCCAGTATTGGATGTATTTGATAAATACAAAATCATGGGCCTCTGGACCAAAATAATATTAAAGAAATGAGTTATCCAGATATAATCATTTAACATGAGTACGTCTGCAGGCTAATTTATTTTCACCATCATTCTGAAACTGTTTGAAAATAACTTCAATTATTCAAAAAAAGATCATTAACCATTTAGAAATCAATGCAAGTAGTATTTGTAATAAAAGATGAAAATAGTTTTAAAAATGAATAAATACAAAACTAAATTAAAATTTACAGTAATTTTTATAAAAGTCACATTTTCATTTCAATATTTTAATTAAATCCCCTTGAATAATTTTACAGTAATGTTCTTATTAATGTTCATACTCAGTAACTTTAAGAATTGTTCTCTATGCATTCATTTTCTATATAAAGTAATTATTCTAATTATTCACAATAAAAAAAAAGCAATTTGTTTTCATCAAAAAAGTTTCATTTACAATTACTTACCTTATGTTTTGATTATATTTTCTGTTTGTTTTCTACCTTGTATTGTCAGTTTAGTTTGTGATAAGCAGAAAACAAAAGATGTTATTTGTTAATCCTCATGTAAACTATCAAAACGTCATGAATGTCTTTTGTCACCTGTCAAGTGACGCAAAATGTTATGACCTGCCTTGTTTTATTTTCAAACTATGTCTGTTTGGCGCAGAAACTAAGTTAAGCTTGGTTCAAAATATTTTAAATAAACATAATTTCTGATTTTCTTAAAATAAGTTTTGAAAAAGTTATAATTTATTTTTAAAAGAATTTCAAACTGAGATTTTCATTTATTTTGTATAAAAAATACATGGCTGATATGATCGATTATCTGTCAATTTTGCTGACTAAAAAAACAAGATTTTTAACAAATTTTGTACATGCTAGGAATGATTAAAAATGTAAAAAAAATACCCTAAAAATACTTTGATATTTCCTCTTAATAATAACATAAACATTTTGATAATAAAGTTTTGTTTTCGTCAAGTTTGGCATCTTTTTCCTCATGCTATTTTTTTTTTTTTAGTGATCTCATGAAGGTACCTA
Organism: Acanthosepion lycidas; assembly: GCA_963932145.1. Taxonomy (NCBI): domain Eukaryota; kingdom Metazoa; phylum Mollusca; class Cephalopoda; order Sepiida; family Sepiidae; genus Acanthosepion; species Acanthosepion lycidas. The sequence continues at coordinate 52,332,832 of OZ010599.1, read as the reverse complement.
TCTAAACAGAAAGGCATCATCCTCTGTATTGTGGTTGATCTCATGCATATATTCTGATAAAGTACATCGGGTATCTAATCCTGCAGGACAGTGAATAAAAAAAATAAATGCAGATTTTTAATTTGCTTACAGACCTTCAATAAGAATTAAATATGAATTATTGTATCAAGTTAAATAAATAATAAAGGTTCTTCAATATTATCTAAACAAAAAAAAAAAAAAAAAAAAAAAAAATAGAATTTATTCATTTATGTTTTACTGTCTAAAATAAATTTCTCACAACTAAAAATATAATAATTTCTAAAAAGAATGAAAAAGTGTTTTATTTTGTTAAAAGAAAAAAGACTAAAAGTGAAAAAAAACCCATAAGATTTTTTTCTAAGAGATTTAAGCAATTTTAGCAAACTTTACAATACATTTTTAATATCAGGTTATCCCATAAGTTCTGTCTGAATTTTGAATAAAGAAAACAAGTGATCAAATGTTATATTTAATGACAGATTCAATCGACAATGTATTTTCCCTGATTATCTATGACTTCCTTCCATCTATTAACAAGCTTACTAATTCCATTACTGTAAAATTATTTTTGGCTTTGATTCGAAGAACTCACAAATATCAGTTTTAACCTCTTCCTATGTTACAAAAGCTGTTTCTTCCAAATGATTCAGTAAGCTACGAAACAAATGGTAGTCTGAAGGAGCAAGATCGGGAGAATAAGGTGGATGAGGAATTTTCTCCCAACCAAGTTATTCGATCTTTTGTGACGTGATTCTTTCTGTGTGGGGTCGCACATTGTCCTGATGAAACATCACCTCTTTTCGATTCACTAGAGCAGGTCTTTTTTTCATCAAAGCTTGGTTCAAACGCTCTAATTGCTGACAGTATATTTGAGCATTAATTGTTGTATTAGGTGGTAAGAATTCAAAGTGGATTATTCCTTGGCGATCCCACCAGATTGAAAGAAGAACCTTTTGCCCATGAAGTTCCCTTCTTGACTGTGGCTGGGGTCCTTCCCCTTTACCAAGCCACTGTCTACGATGCTTAACATTTCGATAAAAGATCCATTTTTCGTCACAAGTCTATCCAAAAAAGGTGAAACAAGTTGGCGAGAATGGAGAGAAGAGCAGATGTCAACTCGGGATTTGAGGTTGTTTTCAGACAATTCATGAGGCACCCATTTTCCAAGTTTAGGAACTTTTCCAAGTTGTTGAAGATGACAATGAACAGTTGTATGGTTTGAACTGAGAACCACTACCAATTCCTCAACTGATAAAGCAGGATTTTCTTCAAGGGCTGCTTCAAGAAGCTTTTCATCAAACTCAACTGGACATCCAGTTCGATCTTCATCTTTAAGGGTGAAATCTCCACCTCTGAATTTTGCAAACCATCTTCTGCAAGTTCTTTCATTCACACATTCCTCTCCATAAACTGAGTGAATGTTTCTAGCCGCTTCGGCTGCTGAGTTTCCTTTCTTGAACTCAAAGCATTATGTGCCTCAAATGATTCTTGGGTACTTCCCTGTTAGCAGGGTTTTAATCAAACAAAATTTAATTTTATTGTTCTCTGAAATAAAATTTGATCAGTTTAAATGCATCTAAACATAAAAATAATGTTCAGCTCCATTAGACATTATAAAATACTCTTTAAATTTTGTTCATTTTTAAAAAAGTTAAAATTCAGACAGAACTTATGGGATGACCTGATATATTAAGTGGATGAAAGCTAAATAATGCTGATATCCAAATTGCTCATTTTATAAGGTATGGGATTCACCTGTTACAAAGTATTAAAAGATTGAAAATGATTAAAATCTTATAAGGATGAGAATTGTAAATGTGTGTTTTTTTTATTTTTTATTTTTTATTTTATTTTTTTTTTTGTTTTTTTTTTTTTTAGTTATTTATTAGATGAAAAAAATGTTAAAATGGAGGGGATAAAAATGAGATAAAAATACTTATTTTTTTTAATATATACTTCTGGTTCTAAAACTTGCATCTTGTTTCACTCCTAGCAACAATAAATGAGGGGAAAAGTTTAAAATATTTTAAATGCCATAATAATTTAACACAGGAAAATTTGATTATGACAACAAAAAAAATGAGTAACATAAAATTAAATACAATTTTTGATAGAAATTAAATTTTAGGTTTTTTAATACAAACTTCAGTGTGAAAAAGATTTTTTCAGGAAACGTCAAATAAATTTGTTTCTTTTTGTTTTCTTTATTTTTGTTTTTTTAAGTAAATAAAAATGAAAATCCATTTCGAAAACTATAAAATCTTAAGAAATACATGAATTTCATAGAAACAAATTTAAGTTTCATAAAAGTGTTTACTTTTTTATTGATAAATTTACTTTTGTTTACGCAGCATGCAAGTAAACAAAAATAAATCATTTCAATAACCAAGACTTAAAAAATGATTTTATGGATTAAAACTATTATAAAAACAATTTGTAATTTAACTGCCTCACAATGAGGACAATTTGTGACACAAGTCCAAGAAATCAAACATGACATTGGTGGGAATGCCAAACACACAATTATTTTTCTTTTTTATAAATTAAAAACAAAAATAATAGAAATTGTCTCAAAAGAGCCTGGAAGAACAAAAATGTAAATGCATTTAGTGTTTATATTACATAATTTTGATTAAAATTATTAAATTAATAATTTATAATAATAAGTGGGTGACTTACCAATGTTTAAAAAGAAATTAAAAATAAAAACTTTATTTTGAACTGAAAGAGACTATAAATTAGCAAAATCTATGCAAAGTTTGAGAACTCAGTAGAAACTTGCACATTCTATTTATTTATTTTATTATTTTTATTATTTTTTTATTTTTTTATTTTTTTTTTTTACACAAAATAAATTTACATCATACTTAATTTGGGTGTTATTATGATCTATAGATTTTACATTTACTGATACTTTAAAATCAATAAATATTTATATCTTTATCATTAGTACCAGGAATGGAAAATTAAGTTTTAAACAAAAAAAAAAAATCCAAAGAATTGTTTTTGGAAGTGGAAAAAAATTAAAAATTCTCAGATTACAATACCCGCAAAAGTTCTGATATTTCCAATTAATTGTTCCATCACTAATAAATATGGAAAACAAGGTTATGGCTAGCTTAGATATTAATTCATTATACACAAGTATACCCGTCACAAAATACCTGACATATTTAAAAAAAAAAAAAAAAAAAAAAAATTAAAAACACCTCAAAAAAACTTCTACCTGACCTGTCCATAAAATTATAAAGCTATGTAATGAATTGCAAGAGATTGGGACAAGGGGGGAGCTTCTGCACTAGTAGTTACACTGTCAACATAACTAAGGTGCAGTATCAACCTTTGCCGATCATAGAAGTGTCAGTGGGCGGTGTGATACCAGCAGATTTTGTGGATACAGCTGCTCAAGTTTACTTAATCCCAAGCTTGTGAGCAGATGGAGTGGGCGTAACACTGTGAAAGCCGTTAATGGAATGGAGGTAAAATGTAAAGGAACCCGGTAGGTGGAAATAAAAGTAGGTGAAACAAGGATAAAAACAAAGGCAATTATCATTGATCCCATCGATGATGTGATCAGCAATGTTGTCAAAATAAATGTGATCAATCAGCTATGATTGTGGACCTCAAGTCAGCCAACCTGCAATTACATGTCACAAAAACTGGCAGCAGCAGCTGGTGCACTATAAGGAGAAAATTTACTGCCTGACTCAGTTGGAGTTCAAACTCAATGCTGCACCAAAAACGGTCTTAAAAACTGGGCTGATGAAGCGCAATAAGACAAAAGAAGCCACTGATTCGTACATTGATGACATGAGATGTAACAATGGAGGAAGTGGTGGATCATCTTGAGAAATTTGGATTGACAGCAAAGCCACCAAAACCCTAAGAAGGAGAGGTAGCACTGGGCCTTAAGCTAAAGAAAAGAAAAGTGGGACAACTGGTGTTTGGAAGGGACAGCGAGGTCCCACATACAGCAGGAGAGATGAGTAGGCAGGAATTGTTCTCGGTCCATGGAAAGCTGTTGGGGCATAAGTGCTTTTTCTGGAAATACAATTTCAGCTGTTTTTACAAGGTATTGCTTTATGAAATCTCCTTCACTTAAGATTTCCCACTCATGGCTCTCATTCAGCTGAGTTCATAGCTTGCAGTAACGGAAGCAACATTCTTTTTCTGAATTTTCATAATTGTTGCTGTGTCAAGTTAGCCTTCAATTCCTTGAATTTTGAAACACACATTGGGCCTTCATATTTATCATAAGATACTTGGTTCATTTCATAATGTCTTTTCAGGCTTTACTCTTTTGGCATGGTAATTGAGTTGTTACAAATTAAACAATGTATATTTTCATTCATCATTGTGCAAAAATACCATAATTACCAGTTTTCTTGAAATACTCTTCCTTTAATTTCCTTTTTCTCTTAGCTGGAGGAGCACTAGCCATTTTAGAGTTGAAGTCATAGGGAAAAAAAAACAAACTAATTTTCAAAATTCATGAACCAGTAATTTTTCAGATTCCACATCATTTTCAAAATTAATGACATAATCTGAAAAAATTACTGGTACATTTAAACTATATCTGTAAAAAGAGATAAAGCAATTTTCTAACACTGTTTTTAGTTGTCATTTCACCTTTAAAAACATAAACTTTTGAAATTTTGTAAGTTTTCTGTTTACAACTGTTAATGAGCTGCCATATTGTTTTCATGGCGTGGTAGCATGGCTACTAGAGAGAATTTGTTCTTGCGCTATTTTCCCAGCCTCCAAGAATGTTGAATATTTGCTACAATTTTTAAAATAGTACCATACTAACTTAGTTTGTCAATAATATTAAAATTTAACTAAATTTATACAGTAAATGATATTCTTATTTGGTATTCTATTAAAATAAATCAAAATGTGAAAAATGTGTGATTTATTTTCTTAAATACTATAATTTTTAAATTATAAAACTGCAATTTTGGCCGTTAAATGACCAATGTGGAGGGTGATTTATTTTGTAACCTTCTTTTGCTTTCTATGTAATAGAATAAATTATTTACATAGCTTGCTTATTGTTCAGGTTGATGTAACAGTAAACAATACTTTACCTTATTTAATGTTCAAGTCAGTCATATTTGCTGTTTTTTGTCTCTAACCTGCAACATTCTGTACTTCAATTTTTAGATATTTTTAATGTTGTGGTACATTAAAGCAGTCATCTCCAACTGTTAGCATATATGATAAGGATTTTGTATTTAATATTTAAAAAACTTTGTTACTGTAAAAATTAATTTTGAAATTTAGTATATATAAAGTCTGTCTATATTTTGCTATAAATGTTTTACAATGGAAAAGAATATTGTTTTTTGTTTTGTTTTTCACTGAAGTTTGTTTTATTTTTTATTTTTATTTTTTCAGTTAATTACCCAATGTCTATGACTGATATTTTGAATGATTTAACTGAAGCCTCATTTGATATGCAAAATGCGTACATCACACACAATACACATGCATCTACTATGCAGATGCCACCTGCCACAATTCCTACCATCCCAGATATGCCTATTCCAGATGTGCCTATGCCAGAAGTTACTATAACAGAGCAGCCAAAATCTCGAGGATTTCGATTTCGGTATCAGTGTGAAGGAAGATCTGCTGGTAGTATTTTAGGAGAGTCTAGCACCTCAGAAAGAAAAACTTACCCCACTATTAAGGTAAGTTTAGTTTATTTACTTTCAAGCCTTTAAATACTTTAAAATTAATTCACAAATTTTTCTTTTAAAGCAATTCACCCCAAGCAAGGTAGGAGTGTCACTAGCACACAAGGGGGGTTACAGAGGATTGAGAACAAGAGTAAAGAGGCATGTTTGAGGAAAGGATATAGAGAAGGATGGGGAACAAGTTCAGAGTGTCAGATGTCAGTTGACATTACACTTGAATATTTGAAGATTATAGTCATTGGGGAAGCAAGTAAAGGGAAGGGAGTTCCACAGAGAAACTGTTTGAGTAGAAAAGACAGTTACATTTTAACTGTTTTGACAGTGAAAGGGTGGGACCGAGATGCCTGCCTAGTAGCTCACTTAAGTTCATGCAATCCAGGAAGCAGCAAAAGTAGCTCATCAGAACAGTTGCCATGAAAATACTTGTAGAAGAGATAGAGAGAAGCCACAGCAGGATGGATTGAGGAGTTTGGAATCAGCTGTTCTGATGGGAGGCAGAGAGGGTTCTCTGTGATGGGTAAAGGAGAGCAGTTTCGTTTTGGAGGCATTAAAGTTTACAAGCCATTTCCTTCCCCAGTCAATCACAGATTAGAGGTCCTTTTCAAGATCAGCAGCCAGGTTAGTTTTGTCAACAATACCAGATTTACTATTGAGGCAGGAGTGTTATCCGCGTATATGCCTATTTGGGAACTGATGACATTGATGAAGATTAGGAACAGTGTAGGGCCCAAGATAGAGCCTTGGTGAACACCAGCGTTCATGATAAAGAAACCAGAGGAGAACCCGTTTAGGATGACCTTCATTTCACAGTTTGACAGGAATGATTGTATTAAGTCAATCATCCTGTAATACTGTATCCCTGAAGCTTACGAAGAAGGCCAGCATGCCAAACCCTGTCAAACACTTTAGAGATGTCTAGAGCCACGGCTCAAGATTCTCCATTATTGTTGAATGCTTGGTATACAAATTCAGTTATGGCCGTGAGCACATCAGCGGTAGATTGGGCAAAGCAGAAACCATATTGCTTGTCGGAGAGCAGATTATGTGAAGTAAGGTGCTTAACTACTTCAGCATTGATTAAAGCTTTGAAGAATTTACTGAAGAGTGATAGGAGACTGATAGGACAGTAGTTAGAATGGTCACCTGAGTTCTTAAAGACAGATGAGGACTTCCAACAAGCAAGAGTCAGTGAGACAGTAGTTGTAAAGTTTAGAGAGGACAGACACCAATTTAGAAGCACATTTCTTCAGGACAATGACCAGTATCCCATCCCCACCACTAGCATTATGGGAATCTAATTTAGAGATGATTTCCAGTACCATTGTTGAGGTTATGTGCATCTCACTCAGTAGAGCCTCAGTTCTAGGGGCAAAAATCAGGTGTGGGTACACCAGATGAGTTTGGCATTGAATTGGATGAGACTTTACGAGCAAAGCATTCAGGTTTGCTCATAAATTCTCATTATTAAAAGTAAGTTTAAGAATTCTATTTAGTTCTTTTCAAATGTTTGTATATATTGCCATTACTACTAATGCTGACTCATGAAGTGCAAGGAAATCAACTGGTGATTTTGCTGCATGAGAATTCTCCTTCTCATGTTATAAATGGAATGTATTCTCTATACTTGTTGATCTCAGTATCTGTCTATTTCTGAGATGAGGTATTATGTACACTATTTACATTATTCAGACTATTGTCCTCATCTTTGCCATATTTATCACGTTTTAGCTGTTGTATGCTCCAGCCTTCTTCAGGTGGTTGGAATGTCATACTGAACCCTTTATTTCACTCGCTGGGGTAGACTGTTCTAGTTCTAAGTGCCATGTCTAATGGATGTCAATTATCAATTATCTCCTGTTAATTCACCTTGCCAAGTTTTCCACTGTCTTAACCAGGTATTAAACTCGCAACTCTTTGGGTCCTGTCACTGGATCTAACCAATGTCTTTATCCACTGTGTCAAGTGTCCTTAAAGACACACGTCCTGGGTATGATGATAAGCTACATCCGCGTCCTGGGTAAGACGATAAACTACGTTCAACAGCAAGGCCTCTGATCAGGAGGTTTTGAGGAGCATAGAACCACCTCTTAATTGCTGGTGTTCCCAGGTCCACCCTGACCTGGGGTGGTAGCACCTGTTAGGGTCCCAGCTATGGGCAAATAGTTAACACCCAAACTTGTGTAAAAATAGATTTTAATACCAGAAATACTTTGTAATAAAAAAAAAAATTATTACCAGCAATAATTTTTGAAGGAAAAATTTTAAAAAATATTAGGTTGGTGCAAAAATAATGACGTAATAATGTTGTTTTTTGATGTATTTTTTAACATCAAAAAACGGCATTATTACGTCATTATTTTTGCACCAACCTAATATCAGCAATACAAACAGCTATACATTTTTTGAAAAATATGACCATCTGTAGATTTCTTCAAGGAAAAATATTCCCAGAAATAGATTTTTAAAGAAAAATATATTACCCGCAATAAAAATTTTGTTGGGATTAAATAACCCATTGAGGTTGATATGCCGTAAAACAAAATAAACCAAACCTTAAGGACACATGGCACAGTGGATAAAGGCATTGAAAAAAAGAAATGCATTATTTAAGAACCAAATATCAGAGAGAGCAATAGAAATGCAGAAAGACATACTTATGTTTCATGGACTACACAAAAGCATTTCATAAGGTACAATCAAGGATTGCCTTGGGTACAATACAAAGATCTATTTAAAACTATTTGATTTATTTGGGAAAGATATAATCCAAAATATTTACTGGAAGCAAACCACCTTCAATGAATTGTATGTTATTTTTTCTTTATTATTTTTTTATACTAATATTCACCCAATACAAGGCTCAGGAGCTTTGTATAGGGTAGAGGGCTACTGTGTCGTGTTGTATGAGCATAGAAAGGGCAAGAAGTAAAGTTCATGTGGCTATGGAGGAAAGATAACAGATAGACTTGAAGAGGTCAAGATTGTAGTGAGTGGGAAAACATCCACAAAGCATTCCTGGAAAGAAGCTGTCCAAATGGAACTTCTTACTAATGGAATACAAAGAGTATGATGATGATTTACCCTGAGCTGAGAAAATAGCCGCATAGATGCTTTTGAACTCTATCAAGACTGGCAGCTCCAGTGAGGACTGGGCAGCTCCAGCCCAGATACGGAAGCAATACTCCATGTTTGGTCTGATCTGGCTCTTGTAAAGATAGAGTATAGCAGGAAGTCAGATACTTACTGGAATGGTACAATGATGTGACCATTTTTCCAGCATCATTAGCAATAGATATGAGTTTCTCTTGAGGTCTGGGGGTGAGCTTGTACTAATAGATGTTCAAGACAAGAAGCCTCCTTGAAAGAAGACCCATTCATCATGATAGGTGAAGGTACAAAGTCTGTTTGATAGTGGTGGAACATTACTGGCTTGGTTCTAGACATATTGAATTTTATAAGCCAGTCCATCCCCCATTGACCCAACTGAACTAAGTCAGAGGAGAGATAAGCTACTAGGTTCTGGTTATCCTGATTTTGGGAAGTGCACCTATAAACTGTTGTATCATCTGCATAAGATCATTAATATACAGTAGAAAGAGGGTAGGACTGAGGAGAGAACCCTGTGGAATGCTGGCATTGATTTTGTCTTCCATTAATGACGATATTCATGTTAACTGTTATGAAGGACTAATTAAGAGAACTCTTTCAGAGATTTCATAGCTGAAGAGTTTATGTAGGGATCCCAATGCTGCACCATGTCAAAGGCATTGAATATATCCAGGGTAATGGTCCTCATGATTAATTTATTATCTAGTGCCTCACTAATTCTGTGAGTAATGACGGTTAAGACATCAGCTGTTAATCTATCAGGGCAAAATCCATACTGGCCATCACTCAGGAGGTTGTTAATGTTGAGGTGTTGAACAACCCAGTTGATGATTATAAATTTGAAGAGTTTGCTGATAACACCAAGGAGACTATTGGGTTGATATTTTGACAGGCAAGAGCACTTGCCCATATTCTTAAAAACAGGGCACACAGTGACACCTTCCATGGACTTGGGAAGCATCTCTCTTTTCAGGTATTTTTGCCAGAATTGGAGTTAACTCTGGGCTGATATTCTTGACCTTTACCAGACAAAATTCTTTCTAGAATTGTACCCCTGCCACTGCATGTTTTTTGAGGATGCAAAAACATGAATATCTGTTTTAAAATTATAGCTTTCTTTGTATTGTTTTTAGATTTTATCTTTTATATACTAATAAAAGAATAAATAAGTAATATTTTAATGTAATGCATTATGTTTTGCTTGCATGTTTTGACATTGAAAACAAAAAAATTGAAACCCAAAATAAAAAAAACAAATACATTAGCAATTTCACATATTTTAACTTTTATTACACCTTGTGGGGTTCTGGGGTGCAATAAAAAGCAAAATGGCTAAGAAGGCTTTCATTTTGTCAGAAAAGTAACATGCTTCCACATGTTTACATATGAGAAGACTCCCACATTTGTTCACTCTTTCTTTCACCTGATTAACATTTATTAGTCTCACTGAAAAATAAAGTTATTATTTCACTGATGAAATAAGTCACCTTCAGAAAGGCTATCCGGTACATTCATTGGGGCCAGTAGCTTCCGTAAAATTAGTCAGCCATGGATGATAGTAGACACTGGTACCTCATGGTCATCATTGCTTTCCTCCCTGTCACAAGCATGGTTATCATCTCCAACCACTTCACCATCAATATCTGCCTGAGTAAAGCCTTCAAAATCATCATCAGAGTCCAAGTCAAAGAAAAACTTCTGAATAAAGGCTTCATTGGATGTTGATGCTGACATTTTTGTTTACAAAACATTGTGAAAAAATTAATGTGGGTTTAATCAATGTTACACCACATATAGTGTAGAAGAATTCAAAATGGTGTTGGAAACTGGAAGTTTAACTTCGTTCCATAGCAGTAGTAGGCAATTTCCAGCTTAAAATACTGGAAATAACAGCTGACAAGTGTATCAACCGTATCAAGACGACAGAATGTGCCTACATTGTACAAAGAGAGAATTCTATGGTGACAATTTTAACCTCCAGCATGGTAAAAGTTAAGAACAACCACTAGGATTTTATCCAGAGTGGTGGCCATCTTAGAATCTTGATAAGTCTGGAATCTCCCTGTGCCATGAGAAAGATATTACACAGTTTGTGCTCTGTGAGGAGGGGTAAGTCAGGTAAGTGATGGTCCATATTATCTAACATAGAGTTAGAGGCAAAGTTCATTGCTTTGTCATATGAAGATGCAATAATTTCAGTGCTATTTATGATGACTGGCACAGACACTTTGCTTCTACTGAGTTTTATTTGAGATTTTCCAGAAGGATCCAAGTATTTTGTTTTCAACCTTGGCTTGGACTGAGTGTGCATAGATTCTCTTTGCATTTTCTAGAACTCTCTTGCTTTGATTGCAGGCAAATCCTGTTCACTATAGTAAAGATGGTATTAATTGTTATGGTGGGATGTGATTGCAACACATTCTGGTGTGTTCCAGGGTTGGTTATTTGGTTTCAGTTAGAATGTTTTCTTTGGAATAAAATTGTCAATGCTTGATAGGATCCATTCAGAGATAGAAGCCCTATTTTTGATGAAAACTAAGAGGATCTCAAGCTGTCTCAGTCAGCTTTGTCAAACCCCAAAATTGTCCTGTACATCAGGGGATCAGAAGAGCCCAAAGGTGGTAGCACTTCAGTGGAGCATTTTTCATGGCAAGATATAAGAAAGCAGTCAAGGAGGTTTTGCATGATGTTCCATTGTGTCAGTTGATAAACTCATATTCCTATCTGGTTCAGATCATAAGCAATAAAGAAGTCCTGACAGTATCTACTTTCTTCATTGGTTCTGATTGAGTGGGCCAACCACTCCTTGTGGTTATTATTGAGGTCACTGCCAATATGAATGCTAGCTGAGGTATGATCAGAGAGGATATCATCAATTTTTTCAGCTAATTTGTCAAACATAATAATTTCATCATTCTGTAGATGATAGACAATGAAGATGAAAAATATGCTATAGATGAGGGCCAAATGAAAGCACATGAACAGGAATTACAGGTCCTCATTTTGGGGGTTTCTTCCACTTGGGAACTCATCCTTATTATTAGGTTGGTGCAAAAATAATGACGTAATAATGTTGTTTTTTGATGTATTTTTTAACGCCAAAAAACGACATTATTACGTCATTATTTTTGCACCAACCTAATATAAGCACTGAATGATGGTTTCAAGAGTTATACTTGAGTGAAATCTTGAACTAGGATAGGTAGGTTAAGACTGGTTTTTGATTGGAACATGAGGGCTAATCTGACCTTGTAGAGGTGGTATTCAACTTCTGGGAAGTTGGATCATAGACCCCCCCACTTCACATTTGTATAGGAGATGCTGCACTTTTGATACTTTTGTCGGGTTGGGTTTGTATCTATTTGTTTTTGCTGTGAACATGGTGTGATATAAAGATTTTGGAATTGATAAAGTCTAGATAGCAAAGCAGCCACACCCTCAAGAAATAAGTGCATCATTTAGCTGGATTAAATCGCCATAACTGTACACTTCATGATGGCTTTACTGAAAACTACTACATGGCTCAAATCCTATGACAGAACAATAGCCCCAATATTATACACCTATAGATGGGATAGCCTCTTCCAAAGATACTCTGAGATTTGGATCCCTATTGGGTGGTTAATGCCAACACTGAAGACATTTACCCAGAGCACCCTTAATGAAGAGACAGTGCAGAAATTTAAATATCTGGAAACTTTTAGTAGATGACGGAAAATGTGACACCAAAATTTAAAACTAAATAATAAGAAACAGGAAAATTTCATTAAAAACCAAAAAACTTGTATGAAAATGAAAGTGAACACAAAAACAATTCAAAATAAGGTTCAGTTTTTTGTGTCTATTATAAGAAACCAAGTAATATTACTATTATGATATCTTTAGATCTGTTACTACTAAAGGTAACCAACACACATGCGCACACACACACACACACATATATATATATATATATATATATAATTATTTATCCAAAAATATGATTCCATCGCTATATAAGAGTTCTCATGTCCCAAAACAAGAGCCGAATATAATTATTAGAATTAAATTGAATTAAAGTACACAGCTCTGTTCCATCTTCAAGCGAAATTTTTTTTTTGAATAACTAATTCCTGAAATTTACGCGTTTTATAAGCATATTCATTATTAAAACCAAAACCACTACAGTAACGGCTAGAGCAACCATTTAAAAAAAAAAGGGGGGGCGCAAGTGTCAATAACCTGCATCAATATCCCAGCCACATGGTTTTCGGCTCTTGTTTTGGGACATGAGAGCTCTTATGTAGTCTTTTGTAGGATTTTCTTCCATTCTCCAGTGGTTACAGATTCTAATTTCTGAAGGTTTTTTGGTGACTGACAATTTATTTGAACTTTCAATTCTTGCCATAGATTTTCAATAAGATTCAAGTCAGAACTCATTGAAGGCCATGGTAGAACTGTAATCTTTCTTTTTGTAAGTTTTCTGAAGCCATGCAGTCACTGATTTAGACATGTTTCAGATCATTATCTTGCTGGAAAGTAAATTGTCAGCCTAAATGAAGATTTTGTGCTGATTGTTATAGATTTTCATCCAGAATTTTGATATTGCAATTAATTGTCCAGTCCTGCCTCTGTTTTAATGTTAACTGTGTTCTTTGTGAGGAAAAGCTTTACCTTTCTTGTACCAAATCTTCTGTACATCATTATGTCCAAAAAGCTCAATTTTTGTTTCATCATTCCATTGAACTTGTTATGAAAAGCAATTTTCTTTGTCCAAGAACATTTCAGCAAAATTAAACTTAGCAACAGTGTGACATGGTTTGTGAAGAGGGTTTTTTTATGATTGGTTTCTCATTTGTATTTAAACAACATTGTATTGTGAGTGCTTATGCTGATACCCATTATATCCAAACTTTCGGCAATATCTTTCAAAACAATACTTGGGTTTATATTAACCTCACGACACAGTTTTCATGCAGTTCTCAGTAACAATTTGGGTTTTCTTCTACGCCCAGGCAAATTCTCTGTTATGCCAAACTGTTTAAACTTCTTTATAACAGACTGTACCATAGATCTAGGAATAGCTAACTGGTTTGAAATAGTGCAGTAACTATTTACCCGACTTGTGGTGTTAATAATTTTCTGTCTCAAGTCAATGCTAAGCTCCTTTGTCTTCCCCATCTTGCTGTTAACATAAGAATAACAATAGTGAGATTCTATGTAGCACGTGATACTCTTTTTTGGAATTATCACAAATATTCTACTGAATAGTCTAGAAGGCTTATGTAAATTACTTATACGTATCAATCAATTTAAAACAATATTTTCTACATTACGAATAATTTTGTCTTTTGCTATTTTACATAATTCATGTGTCAAATTTGTATTTAACCTATTGTTCTGAAAATTAAGTTTCATATTCCCTTTTTAGATTTTGAGAAATTAATAAAAACATTCAAAATTAATGGGTGTACGAATAATTTCATCATTGACTGTGCATGCATATATATATATATATATATATATATATAATATAGAAGGCTCACACACTAATATTCCATGGTTATAATTTATTACATTGGAATCATGATCCAATTCATCAGACCTACAAGTTATATATATTAGTGATGGGACAATTCATCAGAATTGTAAATATCGGAACTCTTTGGGGTATCAAAATTGGAAAATTTTAACCTAATTTCCAATTCAAAAAAACGATTCTTTGTATTATTTTTTTTATTGTTTAATTTTCCATTCCTGGTACTAATGATAAAAATATATAAATAGTTAATGGTTTTAAACTATAAGCAAAACTAAAATCTATAGATCATAATAACACCTAAGTTAAGTAAAATATGATGTAAATTTATTTTACTTGTGTGCAAAAAAAAAAAGTGTAAGTTTCTACCCAGTTCCTGAACTTTCCATAGAGTTTGATTTCTTCACATCGAACATTTTGACCTTGTGTCACAAATTGTTCTCATTGTCCTCATTGTGAGTCAGTTAAATTAGAACAATTTGTTTTTATAATAGTTTTAATCCATAAAACCATTTTTTAGTCTGGCTTATTAAAAAGATTTTTTTTGTTTACATCACATAAACAAAAATAAATATTCTTTTCAATAACCAAGACTTAAAAAAAAAAATAAACACTCTCCTTATGAAATTTAAATTTGCTTCTATGAAATTCATGTATTTCTTAAAATTTTATAGCTTTCAAAACTGATTTCACCTTTATTTAGTTAAAAAAAAATAAAATAAAATAAACAAACTTTTATTTGAAGTTTCCTGAAAAAAGCCTTTTCACTCAGAAGTTTGTATTAAAAAATCTAAAATTTAATTTCCATTAAAAATTGTATTTAATTTTATTTTACTAATATTTTTCTTTGGCATAATTGAACTTTCCTGTGTTAAATTATGGCATTTAAAATCTTTTGAACTTTTTTTCTCATTTATTCCGCCCTAAGCCAAACAAGAAGCAAATTTTATAAGTAGAAGTGTATTAAAAAAAAAAAAAAAATTAAAAAAGAGTATTTTTATTCCATTTTTATCTGGTGTGATTAAGCTATAGCTTTTTCCACTTTTAATGTTTGTTTTAATATTTTTAAAATAAAACTATTAGTTTGGTGCAAAAATAATGTCGTTTTCTCACATAGTAACATATGTGAGAAAACGACATTATTTTTGCATAATAGTAAAATTTCATCTTCTAATAAATAACTGAAAAAACCCAGTCCCATGCAAAAAATATACATTTACAATTGTTCTCATCCTTAGGAAGATTTTAATCATTTTTAATCTTACTTTTATTTCAATGCTTTGTAACAGTTGAATCTCATACCTTATAAAAATGATCAAGTTGGATATCAGTGTTATTTAGCTTTCAGCTTCCTAATAATTTTAAAAAATTATTGTAAATTTTGCTAAAATTGCTGTCTCTAAAAAAAAAAATTAGGGATATGTTTTTACTGTGCTGTTGCACTTTTACTCTTTTTTTCTTTTAACAAAATAAAACACTTTTTGATTCTTCTTGAAAATTAGTAAATTTTTTTTTAGATGTGAAAAATTTATTTTAGTCATTAAATGTTATTATTGATTAAATTTTATAGATAAGCTTGAAGATTCTTTATTATTTTTTTATTTATTAAATTGCTGTGATAATTCATATTTAATCCTTATTATTTATTTACTCTATTTATTTTAGAGTGGCATTTAGATTTTTTTATGTAAATAAAGTTTTACTTTTAAACATTAATTACTATTTTAAACATTAATTACTATTTTGAAAGAGAGCAGAAACAAGATACATTGAGAATTTAGTTTTGATTGTTTAAATTTCAACTTATATTTGTATTTGAAAAGAAAAAAAGTTAGTTAATTAAAAATTAACAGAGACAGGCATGACTTACAGTCAACATTAGTCTTATTGAATATTCGTTTTGCGAATTTAACTACATTCTCCTTCCATTACGTGTCCGAGTTATTTTTAATTTAAGCTTACATTCGTAGCAAAGCACATCAATCAACACAATGGCTTCCAAGTTTATTCCTCCATCTATTTTAAACACAGATAAATACAACACTTGGGAAAAAGAAATGCAAGTTTGGGAACTTGCTGCATGCATTGACAAACATTGCCATGCATCCATAGTATATTTATCCCTGGCAGGAAAAGCCAGAGAGGCCATATTAGAACTGGACATTAATACATTATGTGCCAATGATGGAATGGAAAAATTATATGAAAAGTTAGATACACTCTTTTTAGAGGACGTTAACCAGTCAGCTTTCATGACATACGAATTGTTTGAACAATATCAATGACAGAATGATATTGATAGACGACTAACTTATTAACTTTGACCGTCATGTTGCAAAGTTAAAGGACCACAAAATACAATTACCAGAGCCAGTACTTGCCTACAGAGCATTAAAAAGTGCAAATCTGACACCTGAGAAGGAGCGACTAGTGAAAGCAACCATCGGCAAATTGACACTGTCAGCAATGTCCAAACAACTTAAATAAAAAATTATCAAAAAAAATGTTCAGGCAGTTTTCCAATGTTCCATCAACAAATACTCTACCAGTTGTGATAAAGATAGATATGGATTGTGCCTACAATGAGATTGAAAACAATCAGGAAGATGCTAGTGAAGTATATTACAGTCGCTTTTCAAATCCGCATCCTTCTCAGTTTTCCAGTTGGCAAGATAACAGAGGCAGAAGAGGACATAAAAATGAAATTACGGTATCTTCTGGCAGGAATTCTGGCTCAATTGAACCCAAAGGAAATACCACTAAATACTTTGTGTGTGGTGGTAAATTCCACTGGAGCTATGATTGTCCATAAGCTGATAGCACTGGTAATATGCAGGATAGAAGTCAAAAGGACAACTACATATCTGTAGCCAACATCATGCTGATGAGTCAGCAAAAGCAGGATGTTAATGGTCAAACATTTTTGGGTGAAACACTTGGTTCAGCATTTCTTGATAATGGTGCTTCAGCTACTATTTGTGGGACTGAATGGTATGAGCATTTTCTAGAAATTATTCCTGTACAACAAAAAAAAAAAAGTCCAAGAAGGACAGAGAACTTACAAGTTCGGCTACAGAAAGAAACTAAAATCACTATTCACAAC
Organism: Acanthosepion lycidas; assembly: GCA_963932145.1. Taxonomy (NCBI): domain Eukaryota; kingdom Metazoa; phylum Mollusca; class Cephalopoda; order Sepiida; family Sepiidae; genus Acanthosepion; species Acanthosepion lycidas. Next base: position 52,315,383 of record OZ010599.1, on the reverse strand, counting down.
TACTCTACCTGGCATTGATGTCACATATTATTATTGATGTTGTGGACTCTGACATTCTACTTTTATTAAGATACCATGAAAAGACCAATGACATGTCTCAATTTTGAAAATGGCAGTGTCACAATGCTTGGGAAAAAAAAAAGTTCACTGTGGTGTGCCTCATCTGGTCACTATTACATTCCTATTATCAGACCTCCACCAGATCAAGGTAAGTTTATTAATCAAATTATTAGCAAAAACAGATCAGAAAAAATTAGAATTGCAACATAATTACATAGACAATTCAACCATCCAAGTAGTAAAAAATTGTGTGATCTAGTTAAGAATGCAGGAATAAAAGACCTGGAATTCATAAATTTCATGTGAAATATGCATTTGCTACAAAAAAGCTGGACCCAGGTCTATTGTTGGGTTTTAATTAGGTTCATATTTTAATGAAAGCATTGCCATGGACATAAATTAATGAAAAAAAAAATTAAATCTAATTGATCATAGTATTAGATACAGTGTTGGTGTCAGGATTCCTAGTAAGGAAAGTTCTGACATTCTTAGTGCTATATTCACGCACTAGATAGCATATTTTGGCACTCCAGGATCTGTCCTCATGGACAATGGCAGAGAGTTCAATAACTGATCATTTAGGGACATGTCACGGAACTTGAATATTGTAGTATGCACTACTGCTGCTGAAGGTCCATGGAGCAATGGTTTGAATGGGATACTGTGAGAAAATGGTGAAGAAAACCATTAAAGACAAAAGTTCTAATTTTGATGTAGCACTTGCATGGGCCATAAGTGCCAAAAATACACTTCACAATGTGTTATAGTCCTAACCAACTTGTTTTTGGTAGGAATCCCAACTTGCCATCTTTTTTAAATGACAAGCTCCTTGCATCAGAAGGTATTTCTACTGGTGAAGTTGTTGCAAACAACCTCAACACAATGCATACTGCCAGGAAATATTTCATAGCATGTGAGTCTTCAGAAAACTAACACACAAATTTTGTCATCAAGTTCAAACAAATATAGTGCAGCCATACAAAAATGGTGATACTGTTCTCTATAAAAGTGTATGTGATAAATGGCTTGGTTCAGGAACTGTCATAGGGTGGGAGCATAAGCAGGTACTTATTAGACATGGTGGTAATTATGTGAGAGTGCATCCATTCTATTTAAGCATGTCAATATTCTGAAGATGGCATAATAATGGAAGAGACCACCAACCCCTTACAAAAAGGATTTGATAAAACTCCAAGAATATCAATTTTAGAAAGGAATGATACGGATGAAGAAAGCCCAAATGAAAATGTTGAACAGCACCACCACCCCACCAAGCAAAACTCCATTCTTTAGAAAACTGAGCTCCCGAAACCAGAACAAGCTATTAAATTCAACCTTGCCTATGATACTGACTCTGAATGGAGAAAATTGTATGTCTTAGGGTAGGTAAAGCAACAGGTAGAAATAAACACTTAATTAATGTAGTTATGGAACAAGGCAAACCCTTTTGGCTGGACTTTGAGCATGAAGTATCTGAATGGCAAGTAAGTGAGGTCAAGCAAACGAGAGATGTCAGCACTTCTTATGATAAGGAAAATATATTCATTTCTTCCTCAAATGATGATCTGGAAAAGGCAAGAAAAGAGGAGCTCCAAAGTTGGGTTGAAAATAAAGCCTACATACAAATTCCTGACTAAGGTCAACCCAAGATATCCACAAGATGGGTTTAATACTTATAAAAGTTATAATGGTAAACAGGTTTGGAAAGCTAGACTTGTAGCTCAAGGCTTCCAGGGCAAAGATGCTTGATTCTCCCACCTGCTCTAAAGAAGATCTACGCATAGCATTGGGAATAATGGCATCTAATCACTGGATGTGTAAATCCATGGACATAAAAACCACATTTCTACAGAGTAAATAGACCGATTTGTTTATTTGGATCCCCTGAAAGAGGCCAATGTACCTCCAGGTTATATTTGGAAGCTTTCTAAATATGTATATGGTCTGACTGATGCTTCAAGATCCTGGTACCTAAGGATGAATTAATTAAATTAGAAGTGAGAATTTCAAAATATGACCAAGCAATATTTACATGACAATTTGGAAACAAACTGCAAGATATAATTGCTGCCCATGTTGGTGATTTCTGATTTGCAGAACAGAAATCTTTCAGACTAGAGTTATAAACAAAATTCGTCATCTATTTGAAATCAAATCAGAAGTTGCTGAATTCTAATTTATAAGATTAAACATAAAGAAAAATGGAGACAATATCAAACTAGGATAGAATGAATATGTAAAAAAAAAATTAAAATATATCTCAGTAGAAGTAGGTTTAATTTGAAAGACACTATATCCACAACAAAAGTAACAGAGATATGGCAGCTTGGCTAGCCACCCAGACCAGGCCTGATCTAAGTTATGATGTTACTGCCTTAAGTTCTCTATTAAAACAAAAAATGTAGAATGTATAAAACTGAGTAGTCAAGAAAGCAAAAGAGGAAAAATTCTAGATTTAAGAAACCTAGAATACTTAAAAATTATTGCTTATAGTGATGCCTCTTTTGCCAATTTGACTGATGGTGGATCACAAGGAGGGTATATACTCTTTTTGGTAGGAAGTACCAATAGATATATGCCCATTGTTTGGCAATCAAAATGTATTAGGAGAGTCATCAAAAGCCACCGAAACCCTAGCCATGGTTGTTGCAACAAAAGCATGTCTTTTTTATAAGAAATTTTTATTAGAACTGTTGCAACTTGAAGATAATAATAAAAATATACAAATTATATGTAAAACTGACAATTCCTGTCTCAACAATTTGGTACATTCATCAACACAAATTTTGGATAAGAGACTTTGCATAGAAATGGCTATTTTGAGAGAAATGATAGAGAGAAAAGAAATTGTCAAAATCTTTTGGATACCAACTGATATACAAACTGATGACTCACTGACTAAGTAAGATTCTTTGGTTCATACAAGAGCCTAAGGAATCCTCTGTTTAATGAATTAACATTCTCTTATATATATTTTGCATATATATATATATATATATATATATATATATATATATATATGTGAAAATATTGTAGATAATAGGAAAGAAACTGGTTTGGTAAATAATCCAAAGTTCCTTAGTATTTTTGTAATTATTTTTAAAAAATAGTGCTTGATACGAAAGTAGAGCATAAATATAATTATTTATTTAAAAATATGATTCCAACACGCTACATAAGAGGTCTCATGTTTCAAAACAAGAGCCGAAAACTTCAAATTAATATTTGAATTAACTTGAGTTAAAGTAGGCTCTGTTCCATCTTCAAGCGAAATTTTTTGGGAATGACTTATTTCTGAAATTTACGAGTTTTAATAGTATGGTCAGAATTGAAATCAAAAATTTTCATGGTAACATCAAGGGCGGATTGTTTAGAATCGGTGGGGTGTTAATAATTTGTATCAGTATAGAGTTACTTTCAGAGATGCCGGGTCACGGTAAGGTGGGGGTGGCTAAATTTACGACGGAGGAAGTTTTTGCATAGTCTGGCTTGAGCGTCTACAGAGATTTATTTATTTATTTTTATTTTATTCTTTTATTGTATCTCTTTATGAAAGGGATTTGTGTATATGAAAAGGCCGTAACGTTTGTTATTTGACGACTTCATAAAGGGTTATCAATTTTTTAAGGTAATTAAAACTATATATATGGGCTATGGATTTTAAAATTTATTTTTTTGTATGCGTGTTTTACGCTAGTTATTCAGAGCGTAAGTTCGGTTGTGTCGGCAGAAAACCGTTAATTCTTGCCGGTTGTTTAATAGGTTTTTATTGTTTAGAAGCTTAATAATGTGTAGTTTCTCATGGAGGCACAAAGGGCATGGGTCATCCCAAGTTTTGCAAGTTCTAGTCCTGTTAATGATTTTCCATTTTACTTTAGGTGTCCTATTTTTTTCTTTCAGGTGCCAAAAATATTTAGATAAAGAGGTCTGATGTCTAAAGTTTATGTTGTTGAAGGAGCATTTATGCTGCCTCCATCTGGTTTTAAAGGCATTTTTTGTGGACCCAATGTATATCATATTATTGTTAGGGTTCTCCGTGGATGACATAGTGCATTGGTATACCACAGATTTGATGCAGCACTTATTTTCTAATGGGCAGTCTACCGGGTTTCTACAATCGCATAATTTTTCCCTATCATTATCTGATTTAAGTGTAGAGTTATTAAAACTATTCAGGTAAGGGGGTTTGTTCAGGATATTATTATTGTGTCTTCTTATTATACCTTCTAGATTTTCAGTGCAGCAATAACTCAATTTTAGTGTGTTCTTATTGAATATATTACTAAGCCTACTTTTGGTGGGAAAGTGTTTATCGATTAGAGCTAAGAACTTCTGTCCTAGTTTAATACTAACCATTTGGTTGAACGGAGGTGTATACCAAATGATGTTTCTTTTCCTGTTTTTTTTCTTTTGGTTATTGCAATTGTCCCTATATTTAATGTTAGCATTTTTATAACCACTACTTTTTAGGGCAGTGTTGTAGAAGTCATTATGTTGGTGGAATATTACTTTGTTAGCGGAGTTACTGCTAATTCTATTTTCTATTGATGAGGGTATATGTTTAATTGTGGATGGAGGGTGGTTAGACTTCGGGTGTATATATAAGGGGTTAGCATTTGGTTTTCTATAGGGTTGGTACGTGTTGCTTGGTAAGTCTAGGGTTACGTCGAGGAAGTTTACCTTTTTCAATTTAGAAGAGACTGTTATCTTTAAGTTAAGTTTTTTAAATTCACTAAACATAATTTTACGGATCTTCTCTATCTTAAAGCTAGTGGAACTCCTCACCACCATGAGCCCGTCATCTCTATACAGTCCGATGTCCTGGATATCAATCTCGCGGTGTGCCGTTAGGTTGTACAATATTAAAAGACCAACCAAGTCAGAAGACTCTGCAGAGTCTAGTGATCCCATTGTGATGTCAAACAGGTCGTTATTGTTTTTTATCCATTGCTCCCCATTATGAATGAGGACGGATTTTTTTGCGCTGAGGATAATGTCGGTTTCTTCCTTTGTCAGGTTAGAATATACAGCAGCAAAGTCCAGGGTAGTCGTAAAAAGATCCTTCGAAATAGATGGGTAGTAGTCCATGATATCGTACTGTAGTAAGGTGCAATTTGTTTTATCATCAATATTGTTGAACCAGTTGATGACATCTTTAGTATTGATCCATAATTTTAATTTGAGTTGTTTTTTTATTTGGTAAGTAATTTTTTCCAGGATCCTTTTGCTGATCTTTCCTATATCGGGTCGGGTAGGGTTAATTATCCTAGTGGTCGGGTTTTCCAGAAAGTCAGGCTTATGGGTTATGTAACATTCCTTTTCTGCAAGTTTGCCTACTCTATCGCTAATTTTAAATTTATCAGTTATTTTTTTACTTGCTCTGTTTATGCTGTCAACCATGTTTATGTTGTTGTTGCAAGCTTTTTTATAAGTCCTTGTTAAGTTTTTTTTAATTAAGTTTTTGTAGTCATCAACAGCCAATTTGTAGAAGTTTTGTCCGACTTAACTAATATTTTGTCACAATCATTAATGCTTTTAACTATTTGGTCTAGCTGTTTTTGGAAGTGGTTTTTCTTATTTTGAAAGGAGATGTTGTTGATAAGGTTGAGTAGGTCTTTTTCAAATCGTATAGTTGTTTGTTGAATGAAGCGACTCTTTTACTTTTAAAGCCGTAAACTTTGCGTTCTTTATCGGTAAAGTTATTCCCACGAAAGTAGAAGTATGCCTTCCATCTTCCTTCAAGTTTTCGCATGCCCTTTGTGCCTCCATGAGAAACTACACATTATTAAGCTTCTAAACAATAAAAACCTATTAAACAACCGGCAAGAATTAACGGTTTTCTGCCGACACAACCGAACTTACGCTCTGAATAACTAGTGTAAAACACGCATACAAAAAAATAAATTTTAAAATCCATAGCCCATAAATATAGTTTTAATTACCTTAAAAAATTGATAACCCTTTATGAAGTCGTCAAATAACAAATGTTACGGCCTTTTCATATACACAAATCCCTTTCATAAAGAGATACAATAAAAGAATAAAATAAAAATAAATAAATAAATCTCCGTAGGCGCTCAAGCCAGACTATGCAAAAACTTCCTCCGTCGTAAATTTAGCCACCCCCACCTTACCGTGACCCGGCATCTATGAAAGTAACTCTATACTGATACAAATTATTAACACCCCACCGATTCTAAACAATCCGCCCTTGATGTTACCATGGAAATTTTTGATTTCAATTCTGACCATACTATTAAAACTCGTAAATTTCAGAAATAAGTCATTCCCAAAAAATTTCGCTTGAAGATGGAACAGAGCCTACTTTAACTCAAGTTAATTCAAATATTAATTTGAAGTTTTCGGCTCTTGTTTTGAAACATGAGACCTCTTATGTAGCGTGTTGGAATCATATTTTTAAATAAATAATTATATATATATATATATATATATATATATATATATATACACATACACACACACACAAACACACACACAGAGTTGATGCTAAAAGAAAAAGGGGGAAGAACTGTTAATCTTCACAAGTTGTCAACCTTGGTGACTCTTCAACCAAAATGGAAGATGACAAAGTCAAATAAAACATTCTCCTTCCATTACGTGTCCGAGTTCCTTTAATTTAAGTTTGCAAACACCATTCTTAGTTTGTGAACTTTTCGCCATATTACTGTTGCCTTGCATATATTGTTTGCTTGCTTAATATTATGTTGTTTTCTTTCTTCTGTTATTGTTTAATGCAAACTTTGTTAATTCTGTTTGTTGGGTATTTCTGCCAATTACATTTAACCATGGCCAATCACTGTACACTTATATTCTCTTCGTGTTTTAATAATTTTTACTGCTTCTCTGATAAGTTCTTTGTTTTCTTTTTTTGTTTTTACAAATAATTATTTAATACCATCTTAACTGTCTAGAGAAATAAAGAAAAAAGAGCTGCTTGTATATATTTGTACAAGTCCATTATTTTGGTGTTGGTCAGTTCTGAAATATAATTTACAATGTCTCATCTACATAATTGATGACAAAATGTTTTGTAGTACAGGAACCTAAAAGTTTCAACCAAATTCTTGACGCACATTAAAGGTAAATTCACAAGATAAATTCATCAACTATAATACATTCTCCATTCTGTTCTTCAGTTTTAGAAGAATGTTTGGAACAGTTATAACTTTCTTTTTGGTTTTATAAACAACTTCAAAATTGTTCCTAATATTTGTTGTTTTTTTTTTTCTTTTCACTATTGCAGGTTTGCAATTATCAGGGACCAGCAATCGTGATTGTATCTTGTGTAACCAAGGATGAAAAACCAAAACCTCATCCTCACTCTTTGGTTGGAAAAGATTGTAAAAAAGGAGTCTGTACTTTGAAGGTCTTAAATACTGATTCAATATCGTAAGTCAGTCTAATGATCACTTTGTACTTTGTTAGGCTACTTTATCATACTCCAGGAAAGCATACATTCTCATATAGTATATAAAGGTGACAAAGGAATATTATTGTCTTGCAATAAACATGCCTCTGTAAATAAACTCTGTAATAATTTTTATTTTTTTATGGAATGATACCTTAATGTACTATAAGAATAACTTTGGTATCCTCCTGTTTAAAGTTGAAAATTTTAATTTGCTCATGACATTGGATACTTACACATTCATCTGCTTAACTGTAAAATATAGCCAACTTTAGGGGCTTAAATAATGAAAACTGACTAAAAATGAGTTTTTAGCCAGTTAAAGCCATTATTTTATTATGCTAATCTTATTGAAATATGTAGTCATAAATACAGAAAGAATTAAAATTAAACTTTGCTTTTATAAACTGATTAGCTAAGAGATAATTTAAAAAAATAGAAGTTTTTATGTAGTTTTTCAGGGAACAGAATCATTAGTGTTTTGAGAAATTTTATGGTTACTATTGCATGCTTATGTTATACATGTAGAATAAATGTAACATAACCCCATTCTCTGCTCCTACCTGTGATGGGCATCTCACTCTGCTGGTTGATCTTCCCTACATTGTATTTAAATTTTTGATCTGAGCAAGTCTTAAGCAAAGCTGGTTGAAGGGAACAAGTTACATGAAAAATAAAGAGAGTGACTTTCAAAACAGATAATTGACTCTCATTTGTAGAAACAACAGAATTTATTTGTTAAGAGCTACAATTACCAACTTAACCCCTCCCAAATTATGTTGCACTGCTGTCTACCTACCTTTTGGGTTTCAAACAGGCCAGGATAAATTTTTTTTTTTTTTTTTTTTTTTTTTTTAAGGAATATCCACCCAGGATATTCTTATTCCATCCACCCTTTTTATTAAATATTCAAGAAATTTCCTCCCATTCCTTAATTTCGGCTGCAACCATTCTAGGATAAAACATTTTATTTGAACATTTAATAAAAGTGGTGGTTAGAATAATGATGCCCAAGCAGACTTTTCTCCTGGTTTGTCTACTCAAAGGTATGGCCAATTAGTGAATTAGCAGGTTTCAGCATTATTCACAACATATCACAAAAAAAAACTACACATTACCCTGATTGGAGACTCATTCAACAATTTGAGAACTTTGGGTATGCAAAGCTGTTTTTCAAAAGCTGCTCTTTAACTTTCCACTTGATCATCATTTTGCAAATGAAACCTTTTTAGGCTGAAAAAGAATTCCTTTCATTCACTAGAACAACTCTTCCCAAAGAGTATATTGCAAGGGATGGTGGAGTAGGTGGCAAAGAGGAGTGGTGATACCAATTTGCAGTGTTTTCCATGGCAACCAAATAACAACTGCTGCTCTCCCAACTACTCAACAACATGAAATCTCTACTACCCAAAGGACTGAGCTGGAGTGTGTTTCATTTATTGTCAAAAAAACCATAAAGTAATTTTCTGTTATATAGGAATAAAGTGTCGCTGCTGACACTTTAATTTGAACATATATTGCTAGTGAGCAAGCACAGGCAGTCCCATTATTGAATTAAGTAGACCACATGACCATAGAGGAAACGCATATAAGAAGTTGTGTGACGTCTAAATGAATGCTATTTCTATTCTATCTTCTATTACTATTCAGATTGCTATATTCTACACTATCCTCTATTACTATACAGACCATTATTCTCTACTCTATTCACTATACTATTTTTTTATTCGTATCACTATACTGATTACTGTTCAAGCTAGTATTATTGAGCAAGTACTATTAGTGTGAGTGATATTTGAAGGCGTCTGACACCAGTATTGTTCAACAGCGTACTAGAGTGGTATCTGCGATTGCAAAGTCACTACTACAACGAGCATTACGAAAGTGACAACAATTCATTGGCATCACAAAAGTGGCAACTAGGGTTCTTTGAACTCACATGAGCAGAGTACAGCAAAATGGAAGAACTAAAAGCTATCATGGTTCAAATCTTGGCACTACAGAAGCAACAAGAACAACATTTGCAGCAACAAAAATGACATGAACAGCAATTACAATTGCAACTACAACAACAAAGGTTTTATTTTTAGTTGTTTACCAAAACCATTAAAGAAAAAAAAACTTCAGATTCATTCACTCCAGATACTGTTGCTAATTCGATCAGCAAATTTGTATATAATCCAGACAATGGGATAACTTTTCCAGCTTATTATAGAAGATACAAAGAGATCTTCAAAAGAGATTGTTTGCATTGGATAATGAAAAGAAAGTTTTATTATTAAGGAAATTTTCCCTTATTGAACATTAAAAATATGTGAATTATATTTTGCCAAAAAAAAAAACAGAGATAAATTTTGATGAAACTGTTCTAGTACTATTAAAAATCTTTGGTGATAGCTCATTATTTAATACTGAATGGCAATGTCTTCACTATACAGATTACTGTTTGAGTGAGTATTATTGGGCAAGTACTATTAGTGCAAATGATATTCAAAGGCGTCTGACACCAGTATTGTTCAATGGCATACTATAGTGGTATCTGCGATTACAAAGTCTCTACTACAATGAGCATTACAAAAGTGACAAGTATTCATTGACATTACAAAAGTGGCAACTAGTGTTTGTTGACATCACAAAATTTTCCAAATTTGATTTGTTCCAAACTCTACTTTTAGGTTTTCATGTGCCTATTGGTTAGACTTCTGGTTGCATCAAGTAAAATTATTTAATTTTCCATCTGCTTATATATTTTCAAATATCTACCTATTTCTCTATTTTCCAAAGAATTCTTCCTGCCGATAAGAAAACTTAATGATTGATAAGAGCAATCCATAATTTTTGTCACAAAGAAATCTTCGTTCAGCTTTTATCTATCTAGTGTTACCTGGAATTCATCTCCTGGTCATTTCCTTTCTCCAAAAGCCCACTTAGAAGTTCTCAGAATAATTCTTTTTTCTTTAGACTGATATTTTTTTCTTAATGTCTTTTATCTCGGATGTCATCCAAGCTTTTGGCTTCTTTCTTGTCAATATCTTGTGAAACATGAGTTAATGTTCAAATCTCACTTTCTCCAGATTTTATTATTACAAAATGACAAATCCTATTTTAAGTAGGAAAAAAATAACCCCAGAGTAGTTATATTGTGCTTACTAAAATCTATTTTACCTAACTTGGTTATCTAGACTTTTCATATCAAGTAATCATCAGGTATATATTCACAAACTTGTAAAAGCCTGCACTGGTAACTTTATTAATTGGCAAAAGGAAGGAGTGATTCTGAGTAACCTATTTGAATTTACCTGTATGATTAGGTGTCAGTGTAGTGTTAGTGTAGAAAGCATAACTAGATTGTCAATTGGATATGAATTTCATTAAGTCTTGCTCATTTACACAAAAATTATCATAAAATGTTATTTTTGTTTGTTTTTTGTTTTTTTGTTGTTTTTTTTTTCTTTTTTTGCATATACTTTAAAATAAAAACTGCTAACTGCACTTTTATTAATAAATATCCTTTTTATTTTTATTAGATTTGCAAATCTTGGAATTCAGTGTGTAAAAAAAAGAGAAGTTGCTGAGGCTTTAAATGCTCGAAAAAGCATCAATGTTGATCCTTATCAGAGTATGTATGCTCTTTCTCTTTCTAGTGAATTTACTTGAGAGAACAGATTCCCTTATTCAGATAGTTTCAAGCAAGTCAAAAGTAAATCTAATATGGAAATAAAAATATCAACAATGCAAGCTAGAATAATTGAAGTGAATGTTAAAACAATTCTGCTATTTAACCATGATAAACTAATATTTCAGAAATATTGAATTGAATTTTAAGTAGTGATTAAAAAAAAATTACTCATGTAAATATTGATGACCTAGATATAACTAATTGATTCACTCTGATTTCAAATTTGAATTCTTTGTTGAGTGGAAATATGTTTGGTGTGGGGAGTAAAACTGCATAGTTTTTGTAATAATAGAATGGAAAATAGCTGTAAATATATAAAGATTTATAGTTTAAAATGTATAAAGATTTTATATGCAAATCTACTTTTAGCAATTTTTTTTGTTTTGTGGAATTAATGATTAACATTTTCACTGCATTTTTACTTGTCTGTGCATGTCCATTTTGGTAAAAATAAGAAATTACCATTTACTGGAAATAAATGATTATGAAAATGCTGATGGCAATTTCTCATAAGCATTACTATTTGGGTTTTGATCAAATGCTCTGCAATACAGACCAATCTAAATGATAATCCCAACTAACAATATGATAAAAAATAGATCACAAAACATGTATTGTATGCTGCTATATCTGTGTTAGTTTGGAAATGCCAATTAGTTTACAATAAAAACACTAGGGTTCTTCATTTCATTGTGTCTTGAAAATGATGTATATGTAGATATATGAATAAAAATAAAAGGAAATTTAAATCCAGGCTTTTACAACATATTAGCATTCATAGTTAAAAAAAAAAAAAAAAAAACTGATGGAAAGCAAAAGAATATAGATTAGATTGGCTAGATTGCAAAATGTTGGTGCAACTGCATACAAATGAGAGATGTTAGGAATTCTAATTTATTTTTGTTTTTTTGAATATGTGTTTTGGGTATATAATCTAGCCAATTTCATGTAGATTCTTTTTCTTTTTGTTTCCATAGCTTTTGTTATTGGATATCCCACACTGTGATAACAGATGATCTACCAGGAATGGTGAAATGTTATGGACATAAATTTATTGTGGATGATTTAGCTATCAGGGCACTTTTTAACACTTTCATCTTAATGAATTGTTTTCTATTTTGATCACAGTAGCATTTACCATATCAAAACTGTGGTCAGTCTCATTAGGGTAAGCAACTAATGCATTTAGTACGTTATGTAAAATGTCTCTTCTGTATTCATATAATCTTGTTTTTAAATTCCTTGAGATTTCTCATGTAATTTTTGTGACAATTATTACAGGTGATAGAGTAAATTTCTCCAAATTTTAGCTTATTGTTTTGTTTTGTACTGATTAATTCTTTTATGGTTTTAGATGTAGTTGCAAATTTTAAATGTTTTGATTAATTGGGTTTATCAGTAGGGGCTGTTTTTGTATTTTAGAATATTTTACAAGCCATTTGTTTCCCTTTTTAATATAAGATAGGGTATTGAAAGTGTTTTCAATATATTTCTCCTCTTCATGTAAATATTAAGGTCTGAAAATTCTGAGTGCTTTTAAGTAGAATTTGATGATTATTCTGGATTTTATTTTGTTATGATGGGAATAGAAATTTATTAGATCATTTTTATTGGTGGATTTCTAGTGGACACTAAAATTTAAGCTACTGTTAATGCAGTGTAGAAAGGTAAAGTGTTACATTCTTTCAATTCATATGTAAGTTCTATTGTATGTTCAACTTTGTTTAATTTATCTATAATGTCAGGTAAATTAATATCGTTAGAATATATTAACAGATCATCAATATATCAAAAGTGCATTGATTGTTTGGGTAAAATACATTGGAAAGGACCAGACTCAAGAAATTCTAAAAAATACATGCCATCACTCCATTAGGGCAATCCGATTGGTAATGCAAATTTTTGTTTATAAAAATTATTATCAAATGTGAAATAGCATTAATTGGTGATGAGATAACATATTTTTGTTATTTTTGTTAGGTTTATCTTTGATTGTGTTAGACGCTTTTTTAAGAGATTTAAGCATTTTTCAACCAGGATGTTATGAGATTTTATATCTAGAATGGCTGAGTTTGTCAGCCATATTTATTTTCCTTAATTTTTCAACCAGGCTGCCTGAGTTTTTTTTTATACAAGATCGGGTGATTGTTCCAAGTAGAGGAGTTAACAATTTTTGTTATGGCTTTCACCGGTTTATAGGAGGCACTGAGATGATAGGGCACATTGGGATATCTATTTTATGGGTTTTGGGAAGACCGTAAAGTTTGGGTATTTTAGAATGATATTCTATTAGTCTATAGCATGATTTGCTTTCCTTTTTAATTAGTTTCGTAATCTCTTTGTTAATTTTTTGCATTTCAATAATTATTTTCTGTTTGTTTTTTTCATTCTCAATATTGTTGAGTAGTAAATAAATTTTTTCTTTGTAATTATTCTCGTTCATGCTCACAGTCCCACATCAAAGGCGGTAATGTGAATTTCTTTATTCTTTGCTAGGTTCCTTAGTGCATTTAGTTGTCTCTGTGGTATCTAAATGAAATTGGCTAGATTATATACCCAAAAGACACACACACACACACACACACACACACACACACACACACACACATATAAAACGAAAAATGATTTAAAATTAGAATTCCCACCATCTCTCATTCATGTTCATGTGCAGTCGCACCAACATAATGTCCAATGAAATCCTAAAGGACGATACACATAAGACAAAAACATTTTTCCACATGGTTCATCCTTCTCTCGAAATTGTCCTTAATATATAAAAAAATTTATATATTATCCCATATATATATATATATATATATCTCCAGACAGTGTACATTTTCTAAAGGCATAAGTACATCCACAGCAGCAGAAGTGTTAAAATAGGTACCTCCACGAGATCGCTAAAAAAAGAGCATAGCATGAGGAAAAAGATGCCAAACTTGACGAAAACAAAATTTTATCATCTAAATGTTTGTTATTAAGAGGAAAGATCAAAGTATCTTGAGGGTATTTTTTTTAAATTTTTTAATTGTTCCTACTAGCACATCTGAAATTTTCATTAGAAATCTTTTTTTTTTTTTTTTTTTTGAGTCAGCAAAATTGACCATTTTTTCCCATTTTATAAAAAAACTGGAAATCTCACTTTGAAATTCTTTTAAATATCAATTATCATTTTTTCAAAACTTATTTTAAGAATATCAGAAATTATAATGTTTATTTAAAATATTTTGAACAAAGCTTAACTTAGGTTCTGTGCCAAAAAGATGTAATTGGAAAATAAAACAAAGCAGGTTATAAACTTTCGTGTCACTTGACAGGTGATGAATGACATATTGACGGATTTCATGAGGCTAATTTTTCTATGGAAGCAGAAAAGTGGAATAATTTACATTTAAGTGAACAAATTATTTACCTTGTTATTTTTAAGGAAAACTTTCACCGCTCTAATTTTTTGTTTTTGTGTACTTAGCTTTCACCTTTACGTTTACGATGCTTTATGGAAAATATATTATAAAGAAATTAAAATAAGACTGTTAAGAGTGAGATTAAATTTCATATTTCATGAGAAAGGTACCTATAAATTACTTAGATACCTTTCTTATGAAATTTTATCAGAAGTGTACATAAAATACTATAATTTTATGTACATTTATTACATTTGACTGTGTCATTTGTATTTCCATTCATTTTATTATTAATTTTGATATTTCATTTATGGAAAAATGTCATAACTGAGATTAATATAAAAATAAGATCATATAAATTTCATAAGATGATACTGATACTTGTAGGTACCCTTCTCAGTCCAAATTGAAAAATCAAATTAACTTCTCCACACGTTTCGCAAAAATAAATCTATATCTCAAAAGGACATTTACGAAACTGAATGCGCTTTTAACTAATTTTATATTTTAACAACTTAAATGTAAAAATTTATTATAATTAAAGAAATAACAAATAATTGTATTAAAAATTCAGTATTTAAGTTAAATACTAGACAGAAACTCAATCCACGTGATGTTTTTTTATTGCACCCATGATACTTCCAGTCTTCTGTAGATTTGATTTACAGTGTTATTATTGACACAAATTATATTTTTTTTATATACTGTTGTTCATTAGTTTGTAAAAAGCTTTGGAAATTATAATCTGTAAATATATATCTACTTAATAGCAACATTCGTTAAATTTTGCAAATTTTTCCCTAATTTTAGAAGAATTAACAACATTTAATGTAAAAATAATAAAATATTTAAGAAATAACAAATAATTGTTTTAAAAATTCATTTTTCATTGAAATATCTTTTTGCTTTCAGACAATATTGTCCATGTTCATTGAAATAAATAAAAGCAATTAAAAGCTTTTGAAATTAAATAATATTTTTGTTTTATTGAGTTTTGTATGTTACAATTCAGAGACGATTTTCAGCTAGAGGTGGTCCAACTAAAAAAAAACATGGTTTGGTTTCCTCAAAGCCTTGTGCCTTTAACTAATATAATCACTAATCTTCTCAAAATTGAAATTATAGAGTTTTTGTACAATTAGTTAGGAGAAAAAAAAAATTTCTGCCATGACTTTAATAAAAAAAAAAAACAAAAAAAAAAAACATAAGTTCCATCATTTGTGAATAGTTTCTGAAAGTTTCATTAAAATCCGACAATTATTTTTATTTTTGCAAGATTTTCAAAATTAATGTGTCGTACAAAAAAAAAAAATATGCTAAAAATTGTATATGTTATTTTACTAGTTCCGGTGATACAAAGAGAAACAAGGTTTTTTTAATCAAAATTTAGAATGTTCTAAAAAGAAGGAAAAATTAAAAAAAAATAATCAAAATAAACTTAGATCTTTCCTCAATAGTAACATAAGCATTTAGACACTAAAATTTTGTTTTCATCATGTTTGGTGTCTTTTTCATCCTGCTATGCTCTGTTTTTAGCGATCTCATGAAGGCACTTATGTTAAAAACTTTAAAATGTTCCAATTTTATGCAATTCTCTTTTACTCATGTTTATTGTTTGTCAGTTAAATTGTACCCTGTCTTTGAAAGATTAGAATGAACTTCATTCTAAAATGTATAAAGAAAATGTTATCTCTGAATATTTATTTTTGTCCTGCTTCTCACTATATCCCCACTTCTTTCCATCATAAACTTTCCAATTATATTATACAAACTTTCATTCTAGAAAATAAATTAAAAATGCAAATACTTTATGTATCAAAAACTTTTTTATTTCTCAGCTGGATTCAGCCATGCAAAAGACATGAATATAGATTTCAGTACTGTTCGCTTGTGCTTTCAAGTTTTTATTGCTGATAAAGATGGAAACCTCAAAAGGCCTCTTCCACCTGTCTCCTCACAAAATATTATTGATAAGAGTGAGTACAAATTTGGTTAATACTTGATTATTGCCATAAGAAAATATTCATTTTAAAACTTCAGATAACATAAAAAATGTAAACATGAAAACATTTTAAGTTTAAAATAGTTAGAAAATCTGATTTTAATTTTTGCTGAAGTACTCTTGATAACATAGCCATTTGATATCTTAAATTTGCAAATAAATGAATCTTATATAAAGCTTTTTATATGTTATTATTAAACAAATATATAAAATTTTTCATTCACCTAGATTAACTCAGCCATGCTATATATCACTATCATACCACCACAAGATACAAAGTGCATTACAGGTGATATGATATATAATGCAATTTCTGAGGAAACTGTATCAACTGCAATCTGTTTTAGTCTAGGAAATTAAGCAAAATGAACAAACTGTTGTATAAATTAAAATAACTTTAATACTGTTTAAACTCCTAAAGCTACTACTTGAGATTTTCAAAACTCACTGTCAAAGTAAAGTTTTTACCTGCCATAAGACTAAATTGAAGGTATCCTCACAGAATATGTAAGCAGAAATTAGTTTGTTTTTCTCCTTCGAGTCTTGTTCTTAAATAGAAACTTAATTTCACCAAATTGGTTATGAAGTTATGTTGCTTACTTTCCAGTTGGTCAGAACTAATCAATTGTAATTGTAGTTAAGTGATGGTGACTTTTCACCTACTGAGGTCCTCAAAGAGGTTTGAGAGTGTCAGGGAATGATGTGAACTTAATAATGCATATTAAACCATTCACCAGTAAATGCCCAACCTCACCTCTGTCACCACCTAAGAGGTTTGATATAACAGATAGAATCTGGGTAACTTTAATTTTTGTAGTGTTTAAACCCTATATAAACATCATTTTTGGTTGT
This sequence comes from Acanthosepion lycidas, assembly GCA_963932145.1. Classification (NCBI taxonomy): domain Eukaryota; kingdom Metazoa; phylum Mollusca; class Cephalopoda; order Sepiida; family Sepiidae; genus Acanthosepion; species Acanthosepion lycidas. The sequence goes on along the minus strand of OZ010599.1, from coordinate 52,297,957 downwards.
TAACAAATAGGCATCTGATTTTCATCTATTCAGAGCCAGCAAAATTTATAAGTAATTTTGCTTAACACATCACCTTACTGATGCCCATAAAAACATTGTTTGACTGGAATCACGCTGGAAGACATTTCGACTGGAGATAAGTGTTTAATAGATATAACACAACATGGGATAATTTAGCCTTAATATCCAGATTAAATCCAATGGTAGAAAGAACATCATCACTTCTAATGACACAGGAACTGTTCAGTGAACAAGATTTGGGCTGAGTGAAACATAACTGTTTCCAATGACCAGGAAAACAATTTTCAACTCATTATAGCCTCATAGTCAGTGTCAGGCCCACGATGATAACTTTTCTTTATGATAGCTAAATTATTTAGGAAATCTGTAAGTAGTTTTCTCAGCACATTGTAGCTTTATAAATTGACTTTATTTGAAACTAGTATACAGAGGCATGATTTTAGTGTCTACTAACTGTATCATCACTCCCTTACTTAGATTTAGTCATTTTATGTAAGCTCAAACTAAATATTTCTCTGAAATATTAACACAATATTGTTTTTGGATCAGATAAGAAAGGATTACTGAAAATTACTTATTCACCAAATTTCATTTTCAATTGTAAGTGTTTTTAGCATTATTTGGTGGGTACCCTGCTTGATTTAGCTGATTTAAAAAAAAATCCTGCTCCTTCTTACCTCTTCACTTGGTCCACATTACTCCAATTACTTCAGGAAACTTAAATTTAAAAGGAAACTTACAGTATACTCCACATAAGTGGAACTTTCAGAAGAAATGAAAAGTTGTACCACCTACTAAATGTCCCATTTAAAAGGGAATTGCAGGACCAAATGAGGAAAAGTCCCACTTATTGAAAAAGCACCCTTACATTTAATATAGCTACATGGTTTTAATATCTATGGCTAACATAGAAAATAAATGTATAGTGAGACCAAATATGTTTATTTACATCTTTTATCATTTTTTTTTCTTTTTAAGTTAAAAAAAAAAACAAACTTTCAGGCTGGTAAAATGTTAAATTTTGAGAGCAGGGGATTAAACATCCCCATTTATTCTGGGGAATTATTGATACCTAAATAGTCAAGTGTATAAAAAGATTAGAAATTAAAAATTTCCTGTATGAAGATATGACTGAAGAGTTTATTAATGGGTTCATTATTAAGACATGATCCAACATAAAAGGAAAATCAAAATTCTATTCATTTACGAGACTGAATTGTCAGAGAGTGAAATAGAGAGAATGGAGAAAGCTCTGCCAGTCATGAGAATTAAGAGTGTTGAAGTTTGCCATTTGTGATTTTGAAGAATTCATGACCCAGTTTTTGATTTGTTTTTCTGAGAAGGCTTAGATGTTAAATGGATCAGATGAATATTTTACCTAACAGATTGAGGCCACATTCTTTTCTACTGTGAAAGTGAAAAACTTCCATTACAGAAAAAAATGACACCAAATTAAAACTATTCAAGTCTTTGCTCTTTATTTTATGCTATTGCATACAACACTTCCCATGCAGTATGTAAAGATTAGTTAGTTGTTTTTGTTTAGCAGTATATCAACCTCTATGGGTTATTTAATGCTAAAATCTAAATATTTTCGTATGCAATTTTATTTTATTTTTGTAGATAATAATGGTTTAGTGATAAAAATCTAATTAAGTCATAGCTGGGGTGGGGAGAAGAGGTGAATTCATACCTTTCCAAAGAGTATTTGCACTTAAGTAAATATAACGAACTCAACTGGAATTGGAACTTGGCTCTCCACTTAACAATTCCATGCCATTATCCATATCACCACCTGCTGTCACTCTTTTAGGTATTGACCAGGCTTGTCATTGCTTAACTTTGGTGATCATACAGGAACCAGTGTTTCAATGTGATGTGTCTATAAGCCAGTGTGTAAAGGGAGAGAGAAAATAATTCATCAATACAATGTATGCAGACCAAGAAAGAATGGCTCATCTCAAAGTAGCCATGGAGCAAAGGAGATATTAAGCCATTAACATGATATAAATCCAGGTTATTAAAAAGAACAAGTAACATGATGATATGAACTGCAGTATTGATGAAATATAAATTGTTATAGCAGGTGCTCTCACAGATGACTACCTTCACAATTCCAACTGATTACCTTCACCAACTGTAGTGACATCTCTGATATGTCATGTTAGATACCTGGTTTTATAGGGTGTTCCAAGCTTTTTATTCCAAGCAATGGGGAATTATATGCTCTTTATATACTACTCCAAATCCCTCTTATAAACTATGCAAATAATGTCTGAAGAATTCCATTACAGAATTTAAGCAAGTGTTTGAAGAAAAATGCCTTAATTTATTATTTTAAACTATATTATTTTGAATATTTTTTACTAGTTTTCTTGAGTTTACTCTTGCATTTTTATTTCAACTTTATAGATCCTCACTTCCAACTATTAAAGTAAGTAATGTAAAATCAGAATGAAGAAGTTGCTATAAAAATTTAAAAATAGTGTTAAAAATAGTATTAAATTCATATAAACTCTCTGAACATTAATTACATTAATGTTTAGAGAGTATTTAGCCTTAAATGCTATAGTAAAATGCAAGAATAAAATGAAGAACTAGTTTTTAAAAAAGTGAACATTCATTATCCTAGAATTCTGTCTTTGGTATGCTTTTAGTCAACTTAAATCTCCTCCTTATTGTCATTGTAAATCATCATCATCATCATCATCATCAGAGAAACCTGGCTTTCTACAGAAGTATGTATATACATTTACTCCTAATCTCCTCATGTTGAACTATCAAGCTATCTTTCTACTATCATTGTCAATTTTGCTTGTTCTCAAGTTGAGATTCTTCATTCTACAATAAACCTTCCCAGGCAAATTTGATATATCATTTCACAGAACCAGTGGAGTTGATTATCTATCAGCCTTCATCACTCAGTCAGTTATGTGCCATACATGATACACGCTTAGGCAATCATGTATCTTTCGATACATGACTGACAAGGCAGAATTTTTTCCCGCAGTAGAAGAAATTATTTATTTCTGTGGTAGACCAGTTGCCATCCAAGGCTATAGAACCCAGTCTGTCCTGCTATTTACCCATAACTTGGGTGAGAAGAAGAGGATTCATACCTTTCCCAATGGTATTAGCATGTAAGTGAATGTAATGGATTCGACTGGAATTCGAACTCGGCTCTCCAATTCCTCAATCTGAGCCGCTATCCATTACTCCAACATACCTCCTTCATATTCACTTCAAAACAAATCTTCATCTAACTCCTCCAAAACACCAGGCTCACAACAAAAGAGCTACCTATGAACTACAATCACAAAATTAAGAATGCCAGTGAATTCCAATTTACTAGAAAATGTAGTATTGGTTGTCTTTCTGACCAATTAAAACTAGAAATTATGTACTGCTGCTTTAGATGACATCCCATTTAGTTGATCTTTTGTCCATTTATTTATTGGAAGCTTTTTTTTCCCTATAACAGCATATTGCATTTATGGTTGTACCAATCATTTTTACAGTTTTCTTCATACACATTTCCTTTCGGGGATTTTACGTGTCATTGGTTTTCTTATGACAAGAAGAGGAATGATAACCCTCCCTTGACTTTTTAAGCTTCCAAAGGATATTCTAGCAGTTACAATCCTTTTTTAAGATCATTAAGTTTATTCTTGAAAATGATTTTTTAAAAATAACAGTCTATAAGAAGGAGCAGATTAACAATTCCAAAAATATTATCAGTCTTGTAAATCTCATACAGTTCCCCATAATCCATGAATAGATTAACCAACTGTCAATTGCAAAATACCATGTTACAGAATATATTTTTAAAAATGTAACTATCAGAAAAAGGTAAATAACAATAAAAACCAGACTAAAGGAAAACATACATTTTATGATTAATAAAGCAAGTAGAGTTTGATATTGTAATACAGTTCATATATGCTCATAGGGAAACATTTTATATAGTTCATTTGCATAGAAATAAGGATCAAGATAATTTTAACTTCAGGCAAGTTAAAATTTTATGTGCTAAATTTATGTTCTCAGCAGAAAATCTTTTTACTATTCCTCGGTATGTGAACCTTCAAAATGTCATTTTGTTTTGTAGAAGCACAAACAGATCTAGCTATATGCAGGATGGACAAGAGTTCAGGGAAATCCACAGGTCATGATGAAGTTTTCTTACTTTGTGAAAAAGTTTCAAAAGGTGTGTATGATTGTTAATTTGTTAATTTTATTTGAGATATTTCTACTAATATATTCTAATATCATTTTCTATCTTCTCTCTCTATTTTCTCTTTATATGAGTTTAATTAATTTTTATCCATTGTTTTGGTTTGTACATTGTTTAGTTCAAGTACTTCTATGTAAAAAGAAAATCTGAGTTACTTTCTGATTAATACAAAAATGACCATATAAATTGAGTAATTGTCAGAAAATATGTAAAAAAAAAAAAAAAATCAACCTCACATTAATGATCATTTGCAAGAATATTTTAAATAATTGCTTTCATCCTGTATTATATTTCTTTTTGATTTAAATATCAATGCCATGCTGAAGATTCCTTTTTCTTTCTAATAGATGATATTAAAGTACGTTTTTTTGAGAATGATAAAGAAGGCAACTGTCTCTGGGAAGACTTTGGAAGCTTTGGACATACTGATGTACATCGGCAGGTCAGTTTAAAAAAATTCTTGGATTGTCATTGCTATAATAGCCTATAGAAAAATTTTATTGAAAAACTGACAATATAAATTTTCATGGTTTTTGAATTGAATTTTATCAGGTTTGAAAGTAAATGCTGCGGACTTGCTCTTTTTAATCTGTAGTCTCCTTTTTTTTTTTTTTTTTAAGTAAATGTGTTTTAAATTTTTTTCCTTTTGCAAAAATACCATGAAGATTCTTGATTTATCTAACCAACTTTGGCATTGTATGAATTTTGTTTACAATACTGTGTATTTCCATCATTTGTTGTTTATCATTAAATGTTGAAAAGACAATAAGGGAATATAAATAGTAATGTGTTAATTTATACCCAGTGAATTTTGAAGATTTTGTCTTCATTTGACATGTAATTTCCTCTTAATACAAATTTATGACATTTCACTTATATATTGTTTTCAGTGTGCAATTGTATTCCAAACTCCTGCTTACAAAGACCCATTCATTACAAAATCAGTTTCCGTCTCACTACAGTTGTTTCGCCCCTCTGACCAGGCCTGTAGTGAACCCAGAGAATTTTTATATCAGCCACAAGATCCTGGTAAACTTTGATTATTGCTTTGTTTTATTGTCATTCTTTTTAAATTTTTTGTTTATTTTTTCACTCTCTCATTTTGTGTTCTGTAATAATTATCTGTACTATAAGGAATATAAATTCTATGTGCATATATACATGTAATATATATATATATATATATATATATATATATATATATATATATATATAATATATTTGAAATCCTTCAGATGACTATATTCTTTTGTACCAAATACAAATGCTTTCTTGAATAATCATGCCAATGGGAAATTCACAATTTAAAAAATAAGCATGCTGGTTCAAATAAACATTATGCTGCAAATTTTTATATAAGTTTGATATTAATACCAGGGAATGTTTAGAAAAATAATAACATAACATGCCAAAATAGCACCATGCAAAGAAAAATTGAAGGAAATAATTAAATGCTTGCACTTGTATTTTGTATACAAGAGTCTCAATCCAGAAAAGACAACTCATATTTCAGTGAAAAGTAGCAGTTGTAGGCAGTGTTGGGAAGAAACTTTATACCCAAAATCTTGGAAAGGAACAGTTGTTGTTCCTAGTTGGAAATGAAATACAGTTTTTGCTTCAATTATTTATGAAATAAAAACATTTTAAAAATCTTTATATTTCATTATCCTTCAATATAATTTTCCAAACGTTAATATTTTATAATAGCACAAAAATACAAGTGTTGTTGTCATGATTTTTTTTAATTTAATCAGTAATATTCTCCAGCAAATATTAGTGTTTAGATGAAAATCTTTTTAGGCAAGACTGTCAATAACTTTTTGCTGATTGCATTAATCTTTTTCAACTAATTATTTTCTTTCAGATCCTGATAGGATAGCAATAAAAAGAAAACGTAAAGCTTCAAATTCAAAATATGACAGCACTACTTCAGGTAAATTTCTCTTGTTCTCCAAACTATTATCATAAAATTATAAGTGTACATGTATTCACTATTGCAGCACTATTTAACTTAGGCATTTAGCAATGAAATCCAAGCAGCACATGTGATTTATTTGAGTATTTATGTATTAGAACATTTAAGTTTATCTATAGCATTTTCTTTCTTGATGTCTTCAGATTTACACATTTCGTAAATATATGTTTATGTAATAAATATATATATATATATATATATATATATATATATATATATATATATATATAGAGGTCACTCCAAAAGTAATACTTCCTATTTAATTACGTTGGACCATGCACATGAGGAGTGGATATTAGACATATGGCAGTAGATAGATGTTGAATCTTCCTGCCAATAACAATTATAATTTTTTTTTTTTTTTTTTACAAAATGGCATGTGACATGAAAGTGCATACAAAGCAGAGATGTTTCATTGAATTTCTCCATGTGAAAAAATGACTTCTTTGATATTTCTATTTAAAAACCAAACAGTGGATGTGGACAGCACAAGTTAGAAAGTGGGTTATTTCTGCTGGTGCAAATTTACAAGCATGACATCACTGGAAAAATATCCAGCCAAAGATGGTAACTATGTGGGGAAAATAATGTTTTGTTGAAATTTTGCTCTATCCAATGGCATTATTGTACTCTCTGTATCTCTTAGTTTTTATGGAAACAAGTTATAATCATTACTTTATGCATCACCTTATATTTGGGATTTAAGACTAATAGCTAGTTAAAAACACACTTTGTGCTAGTCAGAGATCAGAATTTATATAAAGTGTTTTAGATGCTTAACAAATTTTTGGTAGGATAAATTTTTTTTCTTCATTACTATATAATAAAATTTCTAGAGATGTATAGAATTATTACTTTTAGTAATTTATACTTGTTCATTGAATTTTATTTTTCCTTTTTTTTGTCAGAACCCCACACTCTGGACTCAAATGAAATAAAAAACCTTCTTCGATTAAAAACAGTTCGAAAAACAGGTTTGTGGATATATTCTCTGTTAACTTCCCTATTTAGTCATGAGTTTCTCTTTGTTCATCATCACAATCTGATTTTTATATTTATTGCTATTTCATCTTTCTCTTGCTTCTAACACTGTTTTAACCCTTCTAGTTTTTCACAATAGTTATATAAAATAGAAAGTTTTTAGAAAGGATCTATGAAAAACTGAAAATTTATTGTTATTTAAATAGTGATACTAATATTTTTTTTTAATTTGTTTTTTTTTACATATCTTTTATGTTTAGATACAATTTTTGTGAATGTGCAAATGAATATTAAAATGTTAACAAAATAAACCACTGGTTTTTGATTATATTCTTAATCCATTGGATAATCAGGTTTAGCTGAATCTTTCCTAGGGCCACAATTAAAACTTACAATTTGAATAATATTTTCTGTTGGACTTTATTCAGCTGTTTAAAGTTCCCATAAAAACATTAATGTATTCAATGTAGCCAATGTCATATCCCTTAACCAATAATAATTATTAAATTTATTTCATTTAATGCATTTACTCATAATTGTTTTATAATGATTTTAAAATTGTTTTGTAGAAGCTGCTGGTTGCTCCTTTAATGAAAATACTGTGAAGCCTGAAGTTCCTGCTTCAATACCTATTTGTAGTTATCATAATGAAGATGGATTATCTATTAGAGCAGAAGCCACACATGTTCCAGCACCACCCCCAGATACTTACCCATTCTATGATGATTTGTTAACTTCATACAGCCCCGTCCTTAACAGTGAAGGTGATTTTTTGTCTTGTGTCTTGTCAGAAACATCAGAACTTGGAGAGATGACTGCTGAAAGTCTGCAACACTGTTTGGCCAGTTTCTCAACATTTCTACCAGAAAATTAGAAAATGTCACTTGTCTGCCTTTCAGTTCATTTATGTTTTTTCAAAATCGCTCTTGAACTAAAATAGGCCTTTTCTTTTCTTTTTTTTTAACTAGAATATTTTCTTTCCATGAGTAATCATTACATCATTTCTGTTATGAACTTATTGATGCATACTATTTAATTCTTCCAAACATTTAAGCTTGAATTTCTTTTATTAAATTACAGCTAATACTGATATTTCATATTCTGACAATATAAAAAAAAAATACATGCATATACACTAGAAAGCTACTGTTTTTATACAAGAATATGCTGATAATATATCAAAATTATCTTCAATTTGTTTTGAGTTTTTCTTCTATTTCTCCATTTATTCTTTCAGTTCTCTTGCATATTTTCCATTTTTAATTTTTACACACAAATGCCTTTTTTTTTTTTTCATATTTCAACTTTATTTTTTTAATTACCCCCACCACCACACTTTTTCCTTTTTTCTTTTCTTTTTTCCTTTTTTTTTCTTTTTTTTTTTTCTTTTTTTTTTTCTTTTTTTTTTTTTCTTTTTTTTTTTTTCTTTTTTTTTTTCTTTTTTTTTTTTTTCTTTTTTTTTTTCTTTTTTTTTTTTTCTTTTTTTTTCTTTTTTTTTTTTCTTTAACATAAAATACATATATACTTTGAACTTTTTGCTTAACTATTGTTGATCAATGATCATTCCAGACTTTGTTTTTACTTTGAATTTTATATTGGAGAATTATTGTTCTGATAATGGTAATTTGGCTATTTTCATATTTATTTTTAAGAATGTTCCATACATGTTAAAAACTTGTAGTTTCAATATATATAGTAATTTGATCAGATAAACAAATTAACATTTTAACAATTAAATTTTAAATAATTTTAACTGATTTTTAAATGGCTTTCATTTTTGGGAGATTAGTAAATAAATAGAAAATGTATGCATTATTTACTGATGATTTTTAAAAAATATTTTGCTTTTAAGAAAGTTAAATTTAAAGTATAACAAAATTCCCAGCAGCAACTACCCATGTTATTCCTGATCTATGTGATAGTCTCTTCTGAGCAGAGCGATTAAACATAGCATCATAGATTTTACTCTTCTGGGCGATTTTAATATGCTGCACTTTCCAAAAAGTTAATTATTTATAGTTGTTAAATCTTTTTGGGTCAGTTTTCATAAAACTCTATTCTGAAGAGAGTTTAGCTAATTCCTAACATCACTAAAGGTAATGAAAGTAAGGAAAGACCTTTAAAGATGTCATTGTCATCTCCAAAACTGAAAATAGTGATAAATTTTCTCTTTCTAGAAACAGAATATAGAATCAAGTCAATTTAAAATGAGACTTTATAGGAATTATTGAATCTGGATTTTACAAATGTATCATCATTAAGCCAAGTCCTTGTTCATATATTAGAGAGTTTTCAGTGTCTGGGTTGTTTCTCATAATTTCAGATTATCCTTATTATATATAATTTAGTTTGTTTTTTATTTTTTTTATTTTTTTTTCTGAAATGGTGAAGCAATTTTGTGCTTACCAATGTTTTTTTTATCTGTAATACCTTGCTGAATCTCTCCATTGTCAATGATTATGAAGTTTTATAGGAAATACATTTTATCCAGAACAAGCTCTCAAACTTACTAAAATACTTTTTATTATTTAGATTACAGTTGGTCTGAACAAAAAATAACTTATATCAATCATTTATAAATACTTTCATTTTGAAGCATTTTGTATATCTCCATAAATTAGCATCTGACTATTCCATCAATACATTTTTAAAACAAAGCTTAACAATTCAATAAATCATTCATCTAGTCAATTCGCTCATTACTCAATGAAACAAAAACATTGCATGGCACTAAGAATCTTAAACCTATTACCAACATTGGCATTTACCAGAATTTAAAAATATTCTCAGTTTAGATTCTTATGTCAAGCTTTAATATATATTTTCATGAAAATAAAAATACTTAGTTTCTTTAAATTTCTTTTGTATATAAATCACACTAAAGGTTTCTGATTACATAGTTATTTTTAACAATGCCTATAGTAAAAGTAAAGCAATTTCAAGATTTTGTGCTTTTTGTTGTTTGCTCACATAACAAAGGAAACTCAGCTTCATTTAGGTTTGTTCTTGTATTTGAAAAACTTGTTATATTTGCATAACTATTATAGTTTTAAAAGAAATGTTATTACAGGGTGAAAAGTACCAACTTCTATAATTCAAAATTGTTAGATATAAAAAAGTAAAAGTTCAAGATCAAATGCATAGGAAAGTAAACAAGTGTCTGTGTAAAATGATATTTGCATCTTTATTTAAAATTTTTCATTAATGACAAAAAAAAAAAAAATTTAAAAAAGAACAAAACTTGATAAATTGAATTTTTTCTTGTGTAAGATCAATTTGTTGATTAACACAACCTAAACTGCATATGAATAATCCTACACTCCAAATGTTAGTTTTGGGGTTTCTTTACTTTTATTTTTAAGTGAACAGTGATAAATACTTTTAAGGAAGTCCTTAATTTGATTGTTAAATTCATACCATTGGTTATCTTTGGGTATCTTAATAGAATCCTAACTATAAACATTCGAGTTTCATGTTTCGGTACAGGAAAAAACTTAAAGAATTGGGTTTGCTGCATAGCACATCTCATAGTACATGATGTTGCTTTGTCTTATAACTCTCATCTATAAGAGTACTGACCTATACTTAGCTTTAAAAATAGTTATTATTTTAGTTAAAAACAAAGAATATTGACACAGTTTTCTAAATTTACTAGAAAAACTGTCTTTTTAAAATTTTATTCTTTACACATCATTTCTTTACTTTTTGTGAAATTTTCTGAAACTTTAGTTGTTGCTCTTTTTGCTATAAGTCTTATATATTTTTCAGTGAAAATGTGATATATGCATTAGTATTTGATTGATCAAAAGGTTTATTTTGTTCTTGTCCTTAGTTTTAAGATTCTTTAGTTCCAATGAACTGAGAAAAAAAGTTACTTTTAATTATATTTTGGTAGCTGATATACACCCATTATGCATTTAAAAAATGTGTATTTTGTTTACTGATGTCAGAAAATAACCATTATTTTCTCATGTTTTATTTTAAGAAAGATAAAAATGTGACTTGAGCACAAAACCAATTTATGCAGTTTATTGAGAATGTACTGTGAAGTATCAAATGTATGGAAAGTTGTTGGCAAAGTTTTGTGCTGCAGATCGCTTGCTGAAAGATGATCCACTCTTATGTAGACCAGTTGAGATTGATAACAATAAAATAAAAGCAATACTTGAGAATAATCAATACAGAGGGCAGTTCTTTGCTGAGAAATATAAGTTCAAAGAGGACCTGAAAGCTAGCAGAAAATAGTGGACCAAGACAGTAAATATGCTGTTCAGAAAAGTTCATGCCAAAAATAAGAATACACACTTGGCCAATGTCAATGCAATATTTAAAAAATTGGATTTTTTTCTTAGTTGTCTGTGACATTTTGTAAAAGCACTTATGCTAGATAAATATTTTTCTTTCATGGATTTCAAATTTGATGCATTTTTTAAAACTTGTAACATGTTAATCACAGCTTATATTGAATGCCCTCAAATTAATTAATTTTTATATTTTGATACATTTTTATGCTAAAGTGACTCTGACAATATATTTTCCTAAAATATAATGGTTCCTTTACTTTTTTAATCTTGGAAAGGCAGAATTACCCTGCTTTACACAGAATTGTATAAAGATTGATATTGACTTTAAATAAAAAGAAATGTCTAAATATAAAAACAGCAGATTGAAACTTGGTTTAATGTTTTTATGATTGGAAAAAAAAGCAGTCATTCTTTGAAATAATAAAACTAAAACATATAGTTCTATGAAATACATTCAAATATTGAGTCATTCTAGATTTATCTGTGGTATTTGTAGAACAGATGACTTGGAATGATGTTACATACAAATTATCTTTTTTCAGTTGAAGGCTGTGCCATAAAATGTATTATGATGGATACAGAAAAGGTTTTGGCCCAACAAAGAAACCTTTCTAAAAAGAAAAATTCTGGTATTTGGTCACATTTTGGAAAGTATGTTTCAGTATTCTCTCGTACAATCAGTTAATCATTTTTGAGAACGTTGCAATATTTCATGCAGTGTTATCTCTTGAATTATGTGAAATGCCTTCACATCACACTAGAAAACTATATGACTAAATTATAAATGTTAATTATTGACTTACCAAGAGTATTGTTCAACTTGCAATCCACTTACAGATGTTGCTGAAATTGACTAATTGTAGTACTTTTTTTTTTTTTTAAATAAAATTCTTGTATTAACAACGCATTAAAATCAGATCACTGATGCTATTTTTGTAAGTTTTAATAAATGTAGATCCTAGTTGTGACAGTAACTTCCAAATGTAGTAGCTCTCTGCCAATCAGCTGGCCTATATTTAAACTCAAACTGATGTATTTGAACAAAATAAGATGTTCTGGCCTATTTTTATGATTGGCAGTAATAAGCTACAATTTTTTTACTAAATCTAACTTTGTGGTTCTGTTGTTATTCTCAAAGTAATTGTTAACCTTGATTTATTATCTAAACTGTTTTTAAGATATATTGCTTTTGGGAAGCGACTTTTTTGATTACTTATGTAATCAGTTATTACTAGCAAAACATATTCATTGTATGGTGATAAACTATTAGGTGATAAATATGTTTCTACTTTCTCTAAATACATACATTTTTTTTGCATTTTTTCATATTTCTTTTTCTAAAACATCTGAAATAATTTTTGCTTCAATGATTCTTGTAATTCTGTATTATGTTTGTGCATTTATTGCAATTTTGAAATCAGCACTAAACTTTTCAAGAAAAAGTGTAGAATGAAGAGATGGCAAAAGTTTTAAAAAGGAATTAGAATATTTTAAGATTAATGTTGATGACAAAAAATTTATGCATTTTATTTATGCATCTATTATTTGAGATATTTTCAGTTTTATTTTAAACTAAATAATTATTGAAATTTAGTCTTAATTACTTAGTGTAACCAACTTCTATGGTTCTCTAGGTAGCTTGCTTTACCATTATAGTTTATAAGAGCCAGCTTCTTCTCTTTCATACATTTAACATTTTTCTCTTAATTCCTAACATTAGTTAAGACAAGAAAAAGGCATATTGTAGATAGATTCTTACCAAGTACATTTAAAAAAATGTTCATTTTATCAGTAATAATTGAATCTGATAATTGTTTCTCAACTTTGTTCAGAACTTGAGAAAGCAGTTTCACTTTTGTTTTTCTATTTGGCTGTGACATGTTTCATACAGTATTTGCCTGTGATAATGTGGGAACAAGGTGCTGATAGAGAAAATTGTTTTCATGCTTATCTTATGGTATATGATTTAACCAAGGTAAATTATCTGGAATAACTGTTGGTAAGAGCCACTCATTAATTGATTTTGCTCAATTTGTCTTTTGTATATAAAAAATGCAAGATAAATGTTTTATAGTATTTTTAAATTGTTTTAATTTGCAAATATGATAATGTTACTTGGTGGATTTTGTTCAACATTTTGTGTATTCTCTTCAAAGAAAGAACTTACTGTTTCTTTTTTTTCTATTTTTGTATTTTTACTAAAAGTAAATCCTCAAATTATTTTTTAATTCTATATCTGTATATGATAAACTTTTTAAATATAAAAGTTTTTCTAGAGTTTACTTGTCTAGGTTTCATTCCCTTGAAAATAATGCAAATTAATGTTTGTCAGAAGTAAACTGGTACTTAAAGTGAGACTTTTATATATCTGTATAAATTTATTGGCAGTTTTGTTCAGGATGAATATGTAAATCTTTTATTTTAAGAACACTAGAAGCAAGTGTTTTCTTTCTTTTAATGCTGCACATACATGCTGGTGTTTCCTAACTTTTTTGATCCATACTCTATCTTGACATCTAAACAATTTAATATCTCACCTTAAAAAACGAATAGTAATAATAAGGTTCTTTAATAATATGATAAAGTACTTTCAGATATGGATGATTAAAGTCTTACCTATCAACTAAATATTGTACATTGAAAAATCCCTCCCTTTAAAAGTAAAATAGTGTTTTATTTAACAAGACTTTTTTTAATAAAACATTGTTAAATTTAATTTTATATCACGAGGAAAAAAATTTTTTTAAATTTCAACAGCAACAAAAAATTTTAATGAAGTTCTATGATATCACTTTAAATTTACCATTATTATGAAAAAAAAATTTAGATTTTTAAATTTGATAAACTCATGAAACTGATGTTGATTTCATACTAATTTAGGATTTTTTTTTTTTTTTTAAATTGGTGAAATATTTCTGGTAATTTTTTTTTTGTGAAGAACACAGTGCACAAGTAGCAATTCTGAATTGTCATCCAGCATTCATTTTTAACAGACATTTCTCTTTCTCATCATTGCAAGTGAGCACCATCCGTAGCCTGTGTTTTCCATGGATATCTTATTTCTATCCAAATACTTTTATAAAGAAGCTTCAAATTAAAATAAATAAATTAAAAATTAATTATTCATGATTAGGCTCATCCTTGTAAATTTCCTTCATTTTTACTTCATCATAACTTGTTCGTTGACATTCCTACTCTGTTGCAAACTGTTTTGTTACTCAGTGGCATGCCACTGACATCTTTTGTCCTTTTCTCTAGAATTGTTTTAAGAAAAAATGAAATTGCTGGTTTAATTAAATCCTATGCTGTATGATTATTGTTTGTTTTTGCTATAAGTTGAAAACTTCATAACTCGCCTCAACAATGCAGTTGTTGGTAGCAGTTTATCCAGATAAAATATTGTTGATCTATTTTCAAATTTTATTTTTACCAATTGATAATAAGCAAAATTTTTAATTGATATTTGTATTCAAATGTGCCTCAAGTTGACCATGTTTCATTGGTTCATTGGTCAAGTATTGTTTGTATAGCAGAAAGGTAACTTTGCATCATTCACAGCAGGTATAAAACCAAACTTTTGTTAACATAAATTTTAAATGAATAAGTATCTGTAGAAAAATTAAAGTGAATAAAAGCAAACTTACCTTAAAAATATCATTTTTGACTTTATTTTAGTAAATAAAAACTTCTAGGTAACAACACATGATGCTTGGTGTATTTGAAACTATTAGTACACTGTTCATCAACCTTTTCTAATGATAGTTCTTTGTTGAAGATCTAAAATTAGGTTTTCAGTTTCATAATATTAAGCAATGATAGAATGGAGAAGATTAATATGAAAACATTAAGATATAAATTCCCAGTATATCCTTTTGTCTATTCTTTTCTCCCCCATGCGCGCGCACACACACACACACAGACATGAAATGTGTCATTGGATGTCCATTGTTACCAAACTTATACAAGGATTCATTACTTTCAGATCATTACTTATAACGTTGCTTTCCTTTCTCATTTTTTCTTTTGTAATATGACATGAACTTTTAGATTTGTTTTAGCCATTTGAAAACTTAAAATATATCTTGCAATCATTTTAGTTGGAACTTTACATTAAAGTAAAATATGTTTTGATGCTTCATTGCTGACATGATCACTGAATCATCAACAACTTAAAAAGATTTTATTAATCAATAAAGCTTTGATTTGGCAATCTAAATTATAGAAACCCTTACAGAGGTGATTAATTAACTCATTAGCTAGTTCTGCTGTATTTTCTAAGTGTTGCACTTTCCAACAAAAAAAGTGTCTCAAGACATTTAACTCCCTATCTGGAAAAAGGACAGGAATATTTAAAAGTTAAATACCTCTTGTGGAAAGAGGAAGTAAAGGTATTCCATTGGTTGATTCTCCTTGGGCTTTGTAGGGAGCTTAGAACTCTGCCATCTCTTGGAGTCAAGATATCAAATGAGAATAATCATCATCCCCTATCACATTTACATACCCCCATGGTTATAATTATGCCTGTCACTAGTTTGCCCAGTGTTGCCTACATTTTGTACAGTGGATGTGTATTGCCTGTATCATTGTGATCACAATGATCACTCAATTCTATGTCTGATAGTATTGCTCAGTATGAAATAACTTATCATTTATCTTGACAAGTTACCATGGAAACAGTTTAATTGAAAAACATGGCAAAATAAACAATTTAAATAGTGAAAAAAAATTGTCAATATTTGGAAAATACAGGCTAGCAAATGATACAATCTGAAATTTGCCTAGAGTTGCAAATGACACAGCTTTAGGAATTCAACTGCACATAGAAGTGAAGGACTTGCTATTAGAATCATAGATAACAAAGGGTTATCAAAATCGTTTACTACAAAACACTATTTAAAATGTATTTTAAAAAATAATTTCAAATTGTTCAATTTTGTATTCATTCTTTATAACATCAAATTGTTTATGAACAATGAATTGAAATTTTTCCATCCTTTGCTTAATATTAGCTTCTGCTTATTATCAAAGAGTTTGTCCTAGAGTGATAACAGGCATCATTTGTATGTGAACACACACACACACACCAATGTTAAATTTTTGGGTTGTAAAATATTAAGTATAATAAATCATTGCTTCATATTCTCTTACAATTATGTTATAAAACTTCTATTACATAAAGTAAATTTTCCTTGTAAATTGTAATCATTTTCAACAACTTTTAAAAATATTTAATCTTATTTTCTTAAAATACTGAAATAAGATTTTCCAAATTTGGAATATTTTTAATATACTCCAAGTACTTGAATACATGCAAACATTTTCTTTGTTCTCTTGTTTCTTCTTGTTAATCTCATTCAATTGTTTATTGGTGTCAACTCTAAAAACATTCAATTTTTAATTTCTCATTTTTTTAAAATTCATTTTCGCCTTTTCCACTACTATGAATTTTTCTTTCTTTTTCCTTTTTAATTATTTTCTTTGTATTTCAACCAATTTTTTATATTTTTATTTTTCACCTCATAAAATTGTTTTCATTGTTCCTCTTTTATTTAAGCTTTAATCTTTTGCATTTTTTCCTATTTTGCCTCTTAAGAGATTTAGTGTTCATTTTTAGATTTAATTCTCTTTAAATTGTTTTCTTTGGGGGTGTTCCTTTTTCAAAAAACATTTACTTTTATCTCCAATGTTTTTTTTTAATTTACTGCAAAAACGAATCCTAAATAATAATAAAAAATAGTATTCAATTTTGATTTATTAGTTAAAATTTTTTTCTGTTCATATTTTTTTTTTTTTTTTTTTTTTTTTTTTCATTTGAGTGAAAATCAAATTTGGCATTTTTTCTTCTAGTTAAAATAATTGTGATAATGAAGCATTTAACTGAAAAAGACATTAATATCTCTTATAAAACTTTTCCAACAAATTTAAAATACAAATCATTTGATTTGGTGAGCTATACTTTGTGAGTGTGTGTTTTGAAGTGTAAATAACTTTGTAATATTACTTCCATTTATTCAATTAGTCTTGTGATTTTGAATAAGTGTATAATCAGTGGTAAATAAATTTTTTTGTCATTGTTGTCACTTCTGTTTCAGAAAATTTTATTGTGTAAAAACTTGTTCCATCTTTAAAAAAAGAAATAGTGTGAAAGTAGAAAGCAGATCTTTTCTTTCAGAGTGATTATTTCTTGTTGAAACTTTCAAACTACATCTGATTTCATCCTGAAATAAAAATACTTGTTGAATAATTTTTGTGTAATACATTTCTCTCTTCACAAATATTGTAAGCAATAAGAGAAGCATTTCTGTTACTTGCACTTGCTGTTTTGGCATTAATAAGAAAATTATCATGAAATAATTTCAAACAAAAGCAAAATATTTGAATAGAAGTGTTGTTATTACTAAAGAGATAAGATATCATAATCATGATCTCACAAACCTATATTCAGCCATGAATAAAAAGTACATAGCATATTTCATTAAATTTTAGCTGCTCACTTGGAAATTAGGGCACCATTAATATTTATTACACTAAAGAGAAGCATGTGTCACAGGTTGTTATGAGCTAGGCTTAATAAATAAGACCACAAGTCTAGTGTACCCAATGAGACTAACCTTGGGAACCATTACACAACGTGGTGCCCTAAGAGGCGTTTAGGTTAATATGACTATCTTTTGTTTTTTTCAATCTTGCTAGTCATTAAAACACCCAACTTCTGCAAAAAAAAAAAAAATAAAATAAAATTGCAAGATTTGGTAATGACACTTCACAAATTAGTTTTGTTAGATAATTTTCTGTCTGTTAATTTTCCTTGATAAAACTTCAGATGTTCTCAATTGGTTTCTATAAAGTGATCAGTCAGTGCATGTCTCTAAAGTTTTCTACCAACTGGAATTTGGTGGATCTGTAATGTTTTCTACCGGCATTTTGGGGTCGCTGCCTGTGTCCCGGTCAATCGGTGGTCGTCGCTACTCAGCGAAATCTCCTGGTCAGGATACCAATATGGGACACTGGCCCGTCCAGGATCAAATTATGGTCGTCGATGTTAACGGCTTCACCAGCTGTACCGGTTCAATACCAGCTCTATTGTTCCCAGCTCACTTGCTACGTCTGGTTACTGGAGTAACTGCTTCGATCTCAAGTCTAACCTTCCCACATTGTGACTTTGACCTTAGGTAGCCGAGATCCGTCGGGCCGTAGGTTGAAGGTGGTATCGCACAAGCGCAAAGGGAAAAATAAAAGAAAAACCCAAGAGGTTCAAGTATGTTAAGAAATAAATTAACTTTATCCTTCTATTATATACAGGAGTGTTTTTTCTTCCAGCCTGTTTTCTACGAAATGTGACACTTCTATGTTTCAAGCAAGTTGGTATCTTGAATCAACTGATTTAGTTCTTGGGTGTTGGCTTGGCTTCGTTCGTCAGTATAACTTGCTATTGGTAGTATAGGCGAAGTCGGAGGTCGGGGAATCTCTAGGTCAGCTTCTGTGAGGCAACACTCTGGTTAAGCTCCAAAACCAGCTCAACTGTGACTGCAACTCAGAACTCACTGAACGACCCAAGGACGTTCGTTTACATGGGTACCGACCAAAACCCGCTGCGGGGCCAGACACGGCCTTGGGTTCTCTGTAAATCTCGATTTCTAACAAGAAATCTTTGTTGTCAGGCCAGGAAATTTGATTACTTTCCATTTTCGGAAAATGAATCACTTTCCATTTCGGTGGGGGGGTCCGTCGTTCATGAGGGAAGGTCAGGGGAGAGCTATCCTCCTAGACTCTTTCTCTCTCACATTGATATCTCATACCCATCTCTTCAGTGGGCGTTAATAACTTCTCCGTCTTTCTCATCCATTCACCTTCGCCTATCGCCATTGCTACCACTCGACAAATAGCATCCCGGCCGTGCGGATGTGGCTAAGCTGGCCTCCTTAAAATTATAATCTAGAATTTTTGTTTACAAAAATTCTCCTTTTTCCAATCGGCCAAAATTTTTACGAATTCCATATTGCCAATTAAATTTCTATCATATCTTTTGGCCACCAAAAATTCACTTTGACAGTGATTGATGGAGTCGGTAGAGAGTGTTGGCAAAGTTTGCCATCTGGTCCCTTCGTGAAGTTAGCCAGCACTCTCTACCGACTCCATCAATCACTGTCAAAGTGAATTTTTGGTGGCCAAAAGATATGATAGAAATTTAATTTGTCGCTGCCATCAACTGATGGCAGCGGCAAGGTGTCAACCCCAAAATGCCGGTAGAAGAAACATTGCAGTTTCACGCCCAGACTGGGAGTTGACCACGGGCTGACGGCTGCGTGTCACATATTGGGGCCGTGACCACCGGATTCGACCCTAAACTAACCACTGCCACAGGAGTTGCGGAGAATTTCACCCAGGACAACGCGTGGCGTCTAAAGTAGACAAACGGAAACAGGCTAGAGTGGGAACCAAATGACTTTGGTTAATTATAACCATACGGTTCCAGACTCTTTAGTACGACAGCCCGGAACCAGAGAAGAACGATCTGGAAATCGTCTGTCATGTGAGACACTTTTTTCGGTTAATCCCCCAATAATATTTCGATTGTTGCTGCTCTGATTGTGTATGTGTTTTTTGTTTTTTGTTTTGAATTGTTTAAATATGTCTGACCACGATTCGGATAGGGTAGACATATAGGAAGAGAGGGTTGAGCAGGAATTGCCAGTAGACTTGAGGAAATTGTTGGGCGGACCTAGGATTCCAACCTTTGATGGTAATTCGAAAAATTTTAAGATTTGCTTGGCAATTCTGGATAAGAGCCGCATAATCTATGAACTCTCAGACCGAGAAACCCTGTATTTGGTGTATGACGCCACGAGAGGGAAAGCGTCGGAACCCCACTTGTCATGGGAAAGGCTAGAGGTATTGCTGACTCAGGAGTTCGCTAACGAGGGGACAACGATAGAGGCCATGAGAGTCCTCTTGAAGATGACGCAGCTGAAATACGAAATCCCTGGAGAATTGGAAACCCGAGCAGAGAAGCAGTCTTCGTTAGCTTTCCCAGAGGAAGTAAGACACAATGCAGTAATGCAGGCTCAGTTGGCCGATTTATATATATAGAGGCGCTCAGTTATGAGCGTATTCGCCATGACGTAATGAAGGAAGGACCGCTAAGGTTATCGGCGGCAGTAGCGCTGGCTAAAGAGAGCCAGAGAATTTGGGAGAAAGTAAGAGGAGGTAGTAAGGCGCAAGAGCAAAGTCAGGAGGTAGGAAGAAAGGGGGAAAGGAAGAGAACCCCCGCGTGGAATCGAAGGGTCAAGCAAGGGGTGGAGGATCCAAAAAGAAAGGCTTGGTCGACAACGCATGGGTTTTATAAGCCCATGCCGGGTCCATACGGGCTGGTCTGCTGGACATGTGGGCATGAGGACCACAGAGCAACGGACTGCCCGACGAAGTGGGGATTGCCCTCCAGACTTTGATCAAGATAGTATGTACTAGGTGTGGAAAGAAGGGACGCCTAAGTGGTGCGGGATAAGGAAAGGTGCCTCACCGATATTATTAAAGAAGGCTGCACCTGGAAGACAGGATCAGGGAAAAGCCAGCGGGCCACCCCGGGAATAAGATGGAGGGTGGCCCAGTTAAGAAGAAGGAGCATGAAACGTTGTACATGTGACCAGGGGAACCACTTAGGTAGAGGGCAGCCCCCACCTCCGAAATAAGAGGCCCAGTTAAAAAAGAAGGAGCATGAAATGTTGGATATGTGGTCGGGTGGGCCACATTGCAGCTAACTGCCCAACAACTGCTGGTTTTGTAGAAGACCAGGGCACCTGAAGAGGAATTGTGATTTCAGAAACGGTGGAAAGAGACTGGGAAGTGTCCAGCCAGTACCACCCAGGCAGAGAAAACGAAGAACTCCTCTATGTGAAGAGGATGACGGGAAATTGTTGCTGCCAACACCTATGTCTGGGATAGCACTATGGGAACTCAGGAGAAGGAGCTATCTTGTAAGGTAAAAATAGGGGGTATGGCAATGAAAGCTCTGATAGACACAGGAGCGTGTGTCATTGCTGAGGGAGAAAGAATACAGGCGGGATACAAAACGCGGACATAGAGATCACACTGGCGGATGGTGGCCCCCTGGAGATAAAAAGGGATGGGGATGCTTCCTGTGAGAATCGGAAAATTTAGAAGTACCCAGAACTTCTACATAACGCCCAGTCTATGCACGGAGGCAATTTTGGCTTCAGAGACAGAGGGCTCGCGTAGAGTTTAACCCTACTGTGTTAGTAGTAAATGTCGAGAGAACGCCATTGAGAGATCCACCAGAAGAAGTTATAACAGTGGTGGTAGAGGAAGATATAAGGGTACTCCTCTAGAACAGCGGTGTCAGGTAAGGGTAGGCTGATGACAGGGAAGAGAATGAGGAAGGGAACCCTGCAATTGGTCCCCGTAGAGGAGAAGGGCCCAGAAGAGAATGCGGTAACTCTGTGTGAGGCAGTAGTAGAGGCAGCTGAATTAGTGTCGATTATGATGGTGAACCAGGCCCACAAGATAAAGGTCAAGAGAGAGGAGGAGGTAGGAAAGGCACTACCCCTGCGAACTCTGAATCGAGTGAAATTCGATGAGAAGCAAAGAAAATACGTAGAGTAACAGAAGAAATAGCACCTGATAAATTTAGGGCCAGAGTGGGAGGTCTGCTAAGAAATAATCGGGAGATGGTGGCCAAATCAGATAAGGAATTGGGCCAGACCCACACTGTAAAAATGAAGATCGATACCGGTGATCCCTCCCCATGTGAAATTGCAGCCTTATAGAATACCTGTTCATAGGCGGCCCCTAGTGGAAGAGGCAGTGAAAAAGATGTTGGAAGCTGGGATGACAGAAAGATCAATTTCACCTTGGAGCTTCCCAATCGTGATAGTAGACAATGTGACGTCGTCCCCTGGTCGCAGCGCCAACCGTGACGTTCTATCCTAGTCTACCACGGCACCAACTGTGACGTCCCTAAACAGCACCAATTGTGACGTACTCGCCGCGGCGCCAGCCGTTCGCTCCTCGCTGCTCCGTTCGGGTGTCGCTGCTCCAAATGTGACGTTCTAACCTTTTGGTGATTCGGGTGGGAATCTGGTTAGATTTGATATCAGCCTCGTCGTTCCCAACTCGCTTCCAACGCCTGGTTACCAAGGTAACTGCACTGATCCCCCAGTCCGCCTACCCACGTTGTGAATTGATCTTAGGCAGACGAGATCAAACAGTGGTTGGGGCCGTACTGCAAACCGAGTTCAACGGGGGTGATACCACACAAATATGCATAAAAGACAATAAAATGAAAACTCAAAAGTTCAAAGTATCAAAGAAAAAGGTAACAAACTTTATGTCTAGTTGTTCGATACATAGGACTGCATCTATCTCCCGACCCGTTCTATGGATTGTGACACGTCGTTTTCCGCTAGGCAAGTTTTAACACTTCAAGTTGTCTGCTCTCTAAGAAATTGGTGTTTCGGTGGGTCTTTGGACGAAAGTCAAAAGAAAAAACTTATTTCGGTGATCTGGATCTAAGTCGCTCTTCAAAATAATTGTTCTTGGGTTGAAGAGAGGTCCGGAATGTGCGTGAATCTTGGTCAGCTATCTGCGAGGCTTGCTTCAACTGGAGACTGACTCTGGGAACCGCTGGGACTCAACTCAACTCTGCTCGTAGTGGCTTCGTTTATATGGGCGCCGACCAAAACTGGGGTGAGTTTGTCGGCGCCGGGGGTTTTCCTCGATAATTCTAAATACATATCCACCTCTCTGGTTAGGAATTTCCACCTTTTTCCATTTTTGGGAACCTTTCCTCACTCCCACCTTCTCATCATACTTCAGAGGGGCGTGAACTGCCCTCCCCACATCTTCGTAGCAACCTCTCTTACTCATCCTCCAGATGGGCTGCAACAGCCTCCCTCGTGCGTCACGTGATCACCACTCGACCAATGATGTCTTAGTCGGGCGTGAACGAATCCGCGGCTTTGTTTCAGGAAGAAAAAAAATATCTTGCTTAACTAAAAAAAAAAATTATCTCTTCTCTTTCCCTTTTCTTCCTCTTAATCGCCGTTATCATTTCTCTGGCCGCGAACGGGACAATATGACAATGGCGGTCATAACTCTTGTTCTACACGTGGTTTACGTCAGGTATTTTATCGCTAATTATCAGAATGGGTGGTCTTCCTAACACGGTCTCAAAAAGAAACATCTCCAAAGTTTCAGTCAGTCTGTTGCCTCGAAGAAGAAAAAAAAAACACTTCTAGGTTCCCATTCATTTTCCTTCGGTACATATTTCTGATAACAATTTTATTATCGCAGGCCAAGGATGTTCCGTCGAAGGAAAATCGGTCAACGGACACTCGTAGGTGGTTTTTAATTCTTCATATCTGTCCAAAGTCCTTTTAGTTGCCTGTTTTTCGTCACTTATCGAAATAACATTTTCATTTGAATTTTTTTTTTCTTTGGCCAGCCGGTCTGTAGTTGATAATAAGATGTCTTCCCGTACCAATAGTTTGTTTTCATATCCTTAGATAACACAGCCGATGCCAAAACATATCTGATTCTTTCTTTCTTTCCCTTTCTTTTTACTCAGAATTTCCCTGTCATTGTAATGACACTCTTTCGCCATTTGTTACTTATCAAAATATCCTTTTATCCATTGTCTCTTAGCCGTGTGTGTGTTCTTGCTTATCACCCACGATTCGGTCCTTATCCTCTCCTTTTCCTCTTTTCTTTCTTTTCCCTTTCTGCCTCGTTAAATGGTGCCACGCAAGAAAGATGGCGGGCACCGTTCTTGTATGGATTTTAGGAAACTGAATTCCATCTCTAAGCCTTTGGCGGTGCCATTGCCACTAATATGACATATTGGCATTATTGGGGAAAGCAAAGTACTTTTCCACGTTGGACTTGCGGTCCGGGTATTGGCAGGTAGCCCTTGATGAGGGTGGCAAGGAAAAGGCCGCATTTGCGTGTCACCTGGGACTGTTTCAGTTCAGGGTGATGCCATTCGGTTTGGCTAATCCCCCGGGTTGATGATGATGATGATGGTGGTAGCCACACTGATGATGACGATGGCAGAAGCTTGGAAGCACAGCCGAAATACCATTTAAAAAAAAACGAGTGAAGTAATAATAACCAGGTCGAAATGGTTGATCCCATTTGTGATAGATTTAAATCCATATGAGTCGCTGTTAAATAAACTAAAAAATTAGCTAAGGCAGCTGAATGCAGCCCAGTTGAAGATAGGGCAAGATTATTCCCAGAAGAAAGGATATCCCAGATTATTATATTCCCTAGAATCGGAGGCCACTATGATAGAGGCTCAATGAAGGGACATGCAAAATTACCTGAAGGAAATAGAGCTACTGCAGACGAGAGAAAAGAGATCGGTAGTTCCGATTGTGAAAAAAACGTTAAATGTCCTGTTGGGAACAGTGACTGAAGATGATGTTGAATTCATAAGAATAAAACTGGGAGAAGTGGAAATAAACCAGAGGACGCTGATTCAAGTGGCAAGGGAGAGTGTGTCAATATTAAATGTGACAAGTTTGGAAGTGGCCAAGAATAGAGCCAGAATTAATTGGTTAATAAATAACCTAGCAGGGTTGATACAGAAACTGTAATGATGGAATTACAAGAAATAAGTGGATTTATGCAAAGATATGTCCAACTCATGACAATTAGGAATAAGGTTTGACAAACTAGTCAGTCGTTGACAACCTTGCTGGAACATGTGAGAGCGCACTTAGACATGTTGTCATTGGGACACCTGTCCTCAAGCATAGTAACCCCGGGTCACTCAAGGGAAGTGCTACTCGGAATACAAACTCAATTACCCCATCATTTAAGGTTGCCAGTGGATCCCACCAAAGAATTGTGGAAATATTATAATGTGGTGGGATGTGTGACCATGTTGGAAAGTGAAAAACTATTAGTTTTGATGTCTATTCCATTGTTGGATAGAGTATATTCGAAATATACCAGGTTATAAATTTACCTATTCATTACCCTAGAGGAGATCATGGTTTGGGAATGGTGGCAAGATACAAGGTGGAAACGGAATACATAGCTTTAAATTCGGGTAGAACAAAGTTCATGTTGCTAAGAGCAGATGAAGCTAAAAAGTGTAGAAATGATGCTCTGGGGACATCATTGAGCCCCATCTATGTAGCTGGTAATCACAAAATCTGCGTGCTTTTAATTGTTTGAAGGGAAAAAAGGAATTAAGAGAACTTGTCGAGTGGAGGTATTATAGCAAACACGGCATTACCACAAGCTATCAGTGTTTCAGACGGGATGTGGGTAGTGGCCACACAGAAACCAATCAGCTTGTCTAGGGTATGTGGGGGAGAGTCCACAAGGACACTAAAAGTGAAACCACCATTATCCCTGTTAAAATTGCCCCTGGAATGTTCGGTATTTGGGATATCCATTTCTTTATCCCCATATTACCAGGTAGAACAAAAATATGAAGAGAGAGATTCAATTATAGAATTGTTTGACAGAAGCTTAGTCACTTGTACAGAGCTGTTGGAGCCAATAGTGAGGGGATTTCCCAATGTTAACTTGAATAAAATGTCAATGCTAATGAAGCCGATAGGAAAGGTCGATATGGATCAGTTAGGTGTGTTGGGAAAGGAAGGCATGGCTTGAGAGGATGATGAACAGATTGCGATAAATTGGTCAGCAATGATGGGCACATTAATAATTATCGCCATAGGGGGAATGGAAGTATGGAAATTTAGAAGTAGGAGGGAATTAATTTTGTGGTAATCAAATGAGCATTATGACGTAGAAGCCCTGCCGGCTACAGCTCTGTTCTGTCTCTCCGGTGGTTCTGACCGAAAAGTAAACCACCCTGTCCTTCTCCTGTAGACTGAAGGAACCACCACTATCCGCCACGTTGTGATTTTTTTTTATCCGAACAGCAGTATTTCGATCCCTTAGAACGATCCGGATGTAGGATGAATTAAATGGCTGGGCTCCACGCTGAAAGAAATCGCTATTTGTGCAGAAATGTTCTTGTCGTAACCGCAAGGGCACAAAGAGAGAAAAAATATAAGCAACACTTTCGGTTCCTGTACAAAGAGCATTTAAGGCTACTGTTTTTATATCACTACCAACGAAATTGCACGAATACAAACTGTCTTAACGAGATTCACTCGTTTGGGTCGGAACGTCACAGTTAGAGAAAGACACAATTATACCGGTCGAAATTCGGCTGTACTAAGGGAGATAAGTCGTGGTTCTTCGTCCGCCCCCTCCGATATGGCAGTCGGCTTTTCTCCGCTTTGTCGACAAAGTTATCAGGATTTGTACGGATTCCATTTTTATGTCTGGGTACGATTCGGACTTTTTGACGCATGCAACCAACTGGCCAGATCAGCAAGATCCACTAAGCCGTTTCCTTCGCGTTTTCCTTCGCGTTCTCTGATCTGCGATATCTCTCTCGCTCTCTCTCTGCCGCGTCTGCCGTTTCTCTCGCGTTCTGGTGCGTTCTCCGATCCTGTCCGATCTGATCTCCGATCTCATCTGCTCAACTCAAGCGTATAGGCCGCTTATATAGAGAGAGGCGGAGCTAAACAGTTTTTAGGTACCGCCCACGAATTTTAATATGCGAATCGCCTGAACCACCATGTGTTTTCTGCCGGATCTCCGAAGTTACGCGGGAACCCAGTTTTCAAGAGGTACTAAAATCGGATTCGGACTCCCTACTGGGTTTTCCGCAGACCACGTCCACTTAAACCCGGCGAAAAGCACTTATCTCGTCTGAGGGCTCCGTCTGGATTTCGCCCGGCAGACCGCCCAAAATCCAATTCACTATTTATCACAAGCTTTACCTAACAACCCGTCCATTAATTACTCTGGAATTAATTCACCTAGTTAATTATAATTAAATCCAAGAAACAACTAAGTAAAAAGAAAAACTTATTTCTGGAATTACTCCGGAATCCCTTCTACCCAACTAATTAGTACCTCCTTCCCAATCCTTTAGAACATTTGATTAATAAGCCCACCTGGTGGGGGTCTCTCTCTCTCTTTCTTTCTCTCTCTCTCTCTCTGTCTGTCTCTGTTACAGCATGCAGCAACTCGAGAGGGAGATGCCGAGAAGTGTTTTTTGCCCAAAGAAAATCAAGGAGGAAATTGCAGGAGAGCCGACAAAAGCCGATGGAACCGATGCGTACGGCGGAAAAAACCTCCTGTAGCAGAGAGGAAAACATTGATCAAGAAAAACAAGCCATAATAGCGACACACATACACCCACAAGCTCACGCACACTTTAAATTGCTGGAAAAGAAAATGAAAGGAACATTACATTGCATGCAGAACAGAAGATGGCAAGAACTTTAAA
Organism: Acanthosepion lycidas; assembly: GCA_963932145.1. Lineage (NCBI taxonomy): Eukaryota > Metazoa > Mollusca > Cephalopoda > Sepiida > Sepiidae > Acanthosepion > Acanthosepion lycidas. The sequence goes on along the minus strand of OZ010599.1, from coordinate 52,270,100 downwards.
TTGCATGAAAAATAAAATAGAATGAACATTACATTGTATGTAAAACAAAAGATGACCAGAAGTTTAATACATAACGATTTACAAGCAGTTTTGGCTACTTTTTCAACGTTAGACACGCATGCATCAGAATTTAAATAAATCTTAGGAAACATTAGAAATTCAATGAAATTATTGAAAATCGATCAAAATATATTGATTTTAACTAGTTTCAAAAGATTTGACAAAGTTATATTACTAATTTTGTTTTACAAATGTTTGAAATACATAGTGATTTACATGCAAAATCAAGCTGTTTTGGCTACTTTTTCAGCGTTAAACACGCTTGCTTCAAAATTGAAATAAATATATAATGCAAAACACGAAAAACTTAAAGGATATTAAAAGGAAAGAATTAAAAAACGGATGTTCAACAAAAAATAAAGCGAAACACAGACAGATATTACAAACATTAGAAAACGAAGATATAATTAAAAGAGAAATTATGGAAAAAAGAAAATTAAAAAGGAAAACTGGAATACAAAGAAAAAGAGCAAAAATTAAGAGAAGGAAAAAAATAGAAAATGAGGAGGGAAAAAAAGGATAGAAAAAATCAAAATCTTAAAAAAAAAAAAATCAGTCGTAAAAAAAACACAAAGACAGTATTATAAAGAAATTTAACCGAAAATGACGTTCAACACAAAAGCGTAAATTAAAAAAAAAAACAGTTGGGCGGCAAGAGAACAGTTAGAAAAGGTCAAGGAATGAAGTTTTAAAGAGATCAGGAATTTCCTATTTATAGATTTCTGGAAAGAAATATAGGCTCCGGTGTCTTGCGCGCGAAAAAGCATTTTCACGTGAATTTGCTACAGTTCTAAGGCTTTTGACCAATAAGAAATTTCGTTTGCTGTAACTGAAGTTTTGATTGGTTGATAGACATTTTGGTGTGAAATGGATTGTGCAGGAGGGGTGAAAGGTTAGTATGAATTATTCCATCAGAGACACAGTGGTGTAATAAATAACGGCTCGAATTAAGGAATCGGAGAGCCGAGTTCGAATTCCTGTCGAATCCATTACATTCATTTACGTACTAATACTCTTGGGAAAGGTATGAATCTGTGGATGTTGTGTTAGTAGACTAAATTATATTGATCAAAATTTTTTGAGTAAATTAGGCTGTGTAATGAAATTAAAAATGTCCTCTCATTAAATTTCAGTATTCAACAAACATAGAATAAGGACAACATGAGAACCAACAGTTTTTGCGCAACAATGAATAAAATATTTATATAACAAAGAGGTATAAACAACTGGAGTAAAAAAGTAGTTTTAAAAAGGTTCAAACGTCCATTTATGTTTAGATGAAAAGTTATCAAAGTTCTGGTTTGACAGATTATAATTTCTTGAATTGCCTGTACAATAATGAGAAATTGTGTTTTGGTATTATAGTAATTTAAGAAAAAAAATAAACAGTTCAAGTTTGTATTTGAAATAGAGAAATATTGTTTACGACTTACTTTAATGCTTACGGAATTGTCGCTCTTTGATTTGTTTTCACTTGTTCGAAGAGAATATTCTGTAGTTGGAGTAAATTGTTCTAAACAAGCTGTGCTTATGTTAATTGCGATAATTAACGTTGAGCTTGAAAGCGTATGAAAAAGATTCGTGTATCAAGTTGAATGTGGAAAACTTGAGTTGATTGATCGTCATAAAATATTGCTGTGCGAATGAGTGTTCTCTCAGGCTGGAATCATATTAAGGAACTTTAACGTCAAGCCTGGAACTGTGTGACGAGTTCAACGGATTCCGATCGGCGCACTGTCGAAGATGAAAGACGTTTCATATTTTATTGCCAACTTTGATCACGTGACAGGCTCACAGAAGCTTGATAGATTTTGGCAGAATTATCTTTTTGGTCAGGTCAAGAACTAGATTGATGTTATTAAATATTAAGTGACCAATTAGAAGTTGAGATTTTCTGAAAATATTTACTAAGCTGAATAAGCACTGTGATCCACTTTTTGTACAAAAATTGATGTTGATAAAAAGGTGGTAGCGGGATGCTAAAAATCCTCTTCTTCTCCCCGACCCTCAGCTATAGGTAAATAGTAGGACAGACAGGGTTTTATAGCCTTGGATAGCAACTGAAAGAAAGAATTGGCAACCTACTGCGAGATAAAAAACTCTACCTCGTCAGTCATGTACCGAAAGATACATGATCGCCTAAGCTAGTATTAAGCATGGCGCATAACTGACAGAACTGACTAAGTTGTAAAAATGTAGCGATGTTGGCGTAAAATGGCGTCTTCAGCAATATATTTTCCATAGTTTCATATTTTTGTAAAAATTGATTATAACAAGTTTTCATCAGATTTAAGTTATATAATATAAATCTAATGAAAACTTGTTATAATCAATTGTTTTCGATCGAAAACAAATTGATTTTAAATAATTTCATGGGTTTTCGATTGTTTTCAAACACGAAATTTAAATTAGATTATGAAAAACTGTGGTGGTATGCGTAAAATGGACTCTCCTTGAAGTACATTTTCCATAAGTTTCTAAAAATCATTGTTTAAATATAACTTTCTGTAAGCTGTCAGAACATTGATTTTGATCGAAAACAAATCGACTTTCAATACTTTTAGGGGTTTTCAAATGTTGTCTAGCAACAAATTACTTTTTACAGGTTGTTTAAGTAGCTGAAATTAGCGTAAATTGCATCTATTTCAATTACATTCTCCTTGTTTTCATAAATTCGTAAAAGCCATTCTTTTTAAAATATCAGTTTGTGTATGCTGTCGAAACTTGTTAAAATGTATACTCCAAATTAAGTTTTAAAAAACATTGTTTAAATCATGATAAAGTAACGGTGAGTAGCGGAACATGGCCTCTCCTGTAATGTTTTCTATGTTTTCATATATTAGTAAAATCCAAATTTCTTTAATATAATTTGTGTAAGTTGGCGAGAATTGTTAAAATCTATTGTTTTCGGTCGAAAACAAATAGATTTTCAACAATTTTATGGGTTTTAGAATGTTTTCAAATACCAAAGTACTTTTAACGATATGAAAATAAAGATATGAAAAATTATCGGTGGCTGTCGGAAAATTGTATCTCCAGCAATTTTCCATGTTTTCTATGTTTTCATAACATTGTGAAAATATTTCTTTTAAATATAACTTTGCCTAAGCTATTGAAACATGTTAAAATTCAATTGTTTTGTATCGTAAACCAATCGATTTTCCATAATTTTCGGGATTTTCCTGTTTTCAATTACTTTTAACATTATTTAAGTAGCGTGGTTGGCGTAAAATGATGTCACCATCAAGTACGTTTTCCATTTTTTTATAAGTTTTTAAAACCTGATTTTCATTTCTTATAACTTTGTGTAAGCTGTCGAAATTTATTTGAAACCAACTGTTTTCGATTGAAAACGAAATGTTTTCAATAATTTTAGTGGTTTTGAATGTTTTCAAACACTAAATTACTTAAAAGATGTTTAAGGTTTCAGAAATTTTTATTTTTTATCAATATTTTCATGCTCAGTTTATTTTAAATTAAAATTTCATATACAATGGAATCAGAAATAAACATAGAAAACAAATTTACGCCAAGTAATCGTTGGCGTAGATATGTGAAAAATCAGGTGCCTTTGATTTATAGTGGCTCAGCCAATTTTTATTGGTTATAAATAGAAATAAAAACTGACCCTCTACAATTTTTACAATATCAGATGTAACAAAGACAACAACAAGAGAAATAATCAACTAGTAGAAATTATGAATTTGTTCAACAATAAATATTTTTTATAAACACAACAAATATAGTGCAAAAGTTGATAAACACAATAGAGTTCTTTGGTGTGTGTTACTGAAAGAATTTGAGTTACTGTACTGTATGTGTGAAAATGAGGTGTAGTTAGCTATATTTGTTTTTATAGGAAAATTAAACAGTTGTTTTTGTTTTTGTATTAAATAGAAAAAAGTATTGTTCTTGACTCACTGATTGTTATAGAGTTATCGCTCATTAACCAGAGATTCTTCTTGTGGAATAGAATATTTTGTGGGAGTGAGCGTTAAGCCTGGAAATGGTTGACAAGGTTTGTTGTTGTATTGAAGATAAAGTTCGGCTCCTTTGCTGTGTTGATTTCCAATGAAGTCAAGTGAATTGGTTCAATATTTTAAGTGCCCACTGACCAAGTCACGTCGAAGTTTCGTTTTTATTAGTTCTCTTGGTCACGTGGTAGGCTCGTGAACATGTTTACATTTTATGGCGTCAACTAGAGGTCAAATTTGGGTCGGTACCTTCGGACGTAGTTGACGACACCTAATTAATATTTTACAACCAATCAAAATACATTAGTTGTTATATTTGGTTGGGAGCCTCTATGTGTTTAACTTGCACAAAATTTACGTAATAATATGTCCCACATGAATTATCCGGCTCCCTTAACTATTCTGAGGGGCCTGAACCCAAAGGACTCCAGTGATTTTAAAGGCGAAAGAATAAATTTAAAAAAGAAAATACGAAAAGAAATAAAAAACGAAAACGGTAGACAAAGAAAAAAAGAAAAAATAAAGAAAATACGAAAAGTTTGAAGTTTGAAGTGATCAGGAATTTACTATTTATAGATTTTTGGTGAAAAATATAGACTCCAGCGTCTTGCGCGCGAAATAGCATTTTCACGTGAATTTGCTACAGTTCTAAGGCCAATAGGAAACTTTTGATTGGTTGATAGACATTTTGGTGTGAAGTAGATTACGCTGGAGGGGTGAAAGTTTAGTATGGATTATTCCAACATGACCGTCCTCCAGTCCTTATGCTACACCGCTTCACATGGTCTCAAAGGCCGATTCTCACAATTGACGTCCGTGCGGGGATTTCAGGCTACTAAATGCCCAAACTGTCCCGGATAAATACCCAATCCCTCACATAAAGACTTCGCTTTATCGTTAGAAGGCGCCACAGTTTTCACCAATGGATCTGCGGAAGGCATTTTACCAGGTTCTGAATTTAAAATAAACTGAGCATGAAAAACTTTGCTAAAAAATAAACATTTCTGAAACCTTAAACACCATCATATTAATAAATAATTTGGTGTTTGAAAACATTCGAAAACCTCTAAATTTATTAAAAATGGATTTATTTTCGATAGAAAACAATTGCGATTAACATGTTTCGACACCATTTGAAAACATTCGAAAACCTCTAAATTTATTAAAAATCGATTTATTTTCGATGGAAAACAGTTCCGTTTAACAGGTTTCGACAACTTACAGAACGTTATATTATGAAAAAATTGTTTTTCAAAAATATATAAATATATGGATAATATACTTGCTGGAGAGTTGAGATGCTATTTTACACCAAACTCCGGTTCATAACTTAACGTTCAGATAAAAAGAAATTTGATGTTTGAAAACATTAGAAAACACTTAAAATTATTGAAAATCTTTGCTTTCGTTCGAAAATTATTCGTTTTAAAAAGTTTCGTCAGTTTACATGAAGTTATATTAAAAAGAAATTGATTTTTACAAACTTATGAAAACATGGAAAATATAATCGAAATTATTGCAATTTACGCCAATTTCAAATACTTTGGAAAACTTAAACCGCCTTACTTTTAAAAGGAATTTGAAAAACATTTCGAATCCACTAAAATTATTAAAAATCGAATTGTTTTCGATGTAAAACAAAAGATTTTAACGAGTATCGACTGTTTACACAAAGTTAGAAATTTGTTTCTCAAAAACATGAATACATAACACCTATTTTTAATAACTTAATAAGCATTAAATTAAAAAGAAATTTGGTGTTTGAAAACATTAGAAAACACTTAAAATTATTGAAAAGCGATTTGTTTTCGTTTGAGAACAACTGGTTTTAACACGTTTACAAGAAGTTAAATTAAAAGAAGAATTGTTTCTTACAAACTTATGAAAACATGGAAAATACAATTGAAATTTGACACAATGTACACAAATTTTTAAGAATTTAACTCCAATTTTGATAATTTAATCCACGTTATTTAAAAAGTATTGTGGGTTAGCCAATCTGTATTGGTTATAAATACTAATAAAACTAACCCTCTACTAGTTTTACTGTATCAAATGTAACAAAGACAACAACAAGAGAAATAATCAAGTATAAGAAATTGTTCAACAACAAATATTTTTTATAAAGACAACAAATATATAATATATTGTGCTAAAATTGTTAAAACACTTTGTTCTTTGGTGTGTGATACTGAAAGAACTTTGTGAAAACTGTTGAAACTTGTCAAAATCAATACATTTTGATCGATACCATATCGATTTTCAATAACTTTATTGACTTTTTAATGTTTCCAAATATCAATTAAACTTTTCAAGTAAGCGTGATTAACGTTCAAAAACACCTTGCTTTTGCATGAAAAATCAATATTTTTCAAAAGTTTGTAAAACAAAATTTGTAATATAACTTTGTGAAAATTGTTGAAACTAATTAAAATCAATATATTTTGATTGATACCATATCGATTTTCAATAATTTTATTGATATTCAAATTTTTCCAAATGGCAATTTAAATTTTCAAGCATGAGTGTTTAACGTTCAAAAAGTAGTAAAAACAGCTTGCATTTACACGTAAAATTCGATATTTTTCAAAACTTATTAAAACATGAAATTGGTAAGATAAGGTTGTGAAAACTGTTGAAACTTGTTAAAATCAATATGCTTTGATCGGTAACATATTGATTATCAATAATTATATTGTCTTTCTAATGTTTCCAAAAATTACTTAAATTTTTAAAGCAATTTAAATTTCCATGCAATTTAAATTTTCAAACAAATACTCAAAAAGTAGTCAAAACAGCAAGCATTTGCAAGTAAAATTCAATAGTTTTCAAATTTTTAGAAAACATAAAATTTGTAATATAACACTGAGAAATCTGTTGAAACTTGTTAAAATCAGTATATATTGATCAATACCATATCGATTTTGAATAATTTCAAAGGCTTTCTAATGTTACCAAATAGCAATTTGAATTTTCAAACGAGAGTGTTTAACTTTCTAAAAGGAGTGAAAAGAGCTTGCATTTGCAAATATGTAATATAACTTTGAGAAAACAGTTCACACTTGTTAAAACCAATAACTTTTCATGGATACCATATCGATTTTCACTGATTTTATTATATTTCTAATGTTTCAAAATAGCAATTACAATATGCCATTCTAATTAGCAAGCAAGCGGGTTTAAAGTTCAAAATGTAGTCAAAACAGTTACCTTTTGCACGTAGCACTCAATACATTGCGGAAGTGAAAAAACAAAATTTTTAATAAAAGTATATGAAAACCGTTCAAACATGCCATAATCAATATATTTATTATCCATACCATATAGGTTTTCAATAATTTTATGGGCTTTCTTATGATTACAAATAGATTACTTCAAAATTTAAAAAACTATTTGGAAACATTAGAAAACCAAGGAAATTATTGAAAATCGTTATGTTATCGATCAAAACATATTGATTTTAAATAGTTTCAAAAGTTTTCACAAAGTGATATTACAAATTTTATGTTTTACAAATGTCTGAAATACATAGTGTTTTACATGCAAAAGCAAGCTATTTTGGCTACGTTTTCAACTTTAAACACGCTTACTTCAAAATTTCAATAACTATTTGGAAACAGTAGAAAGCCAATGAAATAATTGAAAAACGTTAAGCGATCTATAAAATATATTGATTTTAAATAGTTTCAAAAGATTTGACGAAGTTATATTACAAATTTTATGTTTTATAAATGTTTGAAATACATAGAGTTTTCATGCAAAAGCAATCAGTTTTGGCTACTTTTTCAACGTTAAACACGGTTACATCAAAATGTAAATAACTATTTGGAAACATTAGAAAGCCAATGAAAGTATTGAATATCGTAATGCGATCGATCAAAATATATTGATTTTAACTAGTTTCAAAATTTTCAACGAAGTTATATTGGAAACTTTAGGTTTTACAAAGGTTTGAAATACATAGCGTTTACATGCAAAAGCAATAGGTTTTGGCTAATTTTTCAGCGTCAAACACGATTAATTCAAAATTTACAAAACTATTTGCAAACATTAGAAAGCCGATGAATTTATTGAAAATCGATATGTTATCGATGAAAAAAAAATGATTTTAACTAGTTTCAAAAGTTTTCCCAAAGTTATATTACAAATTTTATGTTTTACAAAGGTTTGAAATACAGAGTGTTTTACATGCAAAATCTAGGTGATTTGGCTACTTTTTCAACGTTAAACACGCTTACATCAAAATGTAAAATACTATTTGCAAACATAAAAAAGCAATGAAATTATTGAAAATCGATATGTTAACGATCAAAATATATTGATTTTAAATAGTTTCAAAAGTTTTGACAAAGTTACATTACAAATAATATGTTTTACAATCGTTTTTATAATACAGAGTGTTTTACATCCAAAAGCAAGCTGTTTTGGCTATTTTTCAACATTAAACCCGCTTACATCAAAATTTAAATAACTAGTTGGAAACATTAAAAAGCCAATGAAAATATATTTATTTTAACTAGGTTCAAATGTTTTGACAAAGTTATATTACGAATTTTATGTTTTACAAAAGATTGAAATACATACGATTTACATGCAAAAGCAAGCTGTTTTGACTACTTTTTCAACGTTAAAAACGCTTACTTCAAAATTTAAATAACTATTTATTAACATTAGAAAACCAATTACATTATTGAAAATCGATATGTTATCGATCAAAATATATTGATTTTAACTACTTTCAAAATTTAGAAAAAGTTATATAAAAATTTTACGTTTTGGAAAGGTTTGAAATATATAGTGCTTTACATGCAAAAGCAAGCTGTTTTGGCTACTTTTTCAACGATAAACATGCTTACTTCAAAATTTAAATAACTATTTGGAAATATTAGAAAAGCAATGAAATTATTGAAAATCGATATGTTTCCGATCAAAATATATTGATTTTAAATAGTTTCAAAAGATTTGACAAAGTTATATTACAAATTTTATGTTTTACCAAGGTTTGAAATACACAGTGTTTTACCTGCAAAAGCAAGCTGTATTGGCAATTTTTTCAACGTTGAACACGCTTACTTCAAAATTTAGATATGTATTTAGTACATTAGAAAACCAATTAAATTAGTGAAAATCTGTATCTTATCGATCAAAATATATTGATTTTAACTAGTTTCAAGAGTTTTGACAAAGTTTTATCACAAATTTTATGTTTTACACAGGTTTGAAATACATAGTGTTTTGCATGCAAAAGCAAACTGTTTTGGCTACTTTTTCAACGTTAAAAACGCTTGCTTCAAAATTTAAATACCTATTTGGAAACATTAGAAAACCAGTTAAGTTACTGAAAATCGATATGTTATAGATCAAAATATATTGATTTTAACTAGTTTCAAAAGATTTGACAAAGTTATATTACAAATTTTTATGGTTTACATAAGTTTGAAATACACAGTGTACATATGCACAAGGATGCTGTTTTGTCTAGTTTTGAACGTTAAACACGCATACTTCAAATTTTCAAAAACTATTTGGAAATTAGAAAACCAATGAAATTATTGAAAATCGATATTGTTATCGATCAAAATATTGATTTTAAGTAGTTTGAAAAGTTTTGACATAGTTACATTACAAATTTTCTGTTTTATAAAGGTTTGAAATATAATGTGTATTACATGCAAAAGCATGCTGTTGTGGTTACTTTTTCAAGGTTAAAAACGCTTACTTCAAAATTTAAATAACTATATGCAAACATTAGAAAACCAATCAAATTATTAAAAATCGATATGTTATCGATCGAAATATATAGATTTACCTAGTTTCAAAAGTTTTGACAAAGTTATATTACAAATTTTATGTTTTACAAAGGTTTGAAATACACAGTGTTTTCATGCAAAAGCAAGCTGTTTTGGCTACTTTTTCAACGTTAAACACGCTTCATTTAAATTTAAATAACTATTTAGAAACATTAGAAAACCAATTAAATTATTGATAATCGATATGTTATTGATCAAAATATATTGATTTTAACTAGTTTCTAAAGATTTGACAAAGTTTCACATGCAAACGGATGCTCTTTTGGCTAGTTTTCAACGTTGAACACGCTTACATCAAAATTTAAATAACTATTTGGAAATATTAGAAAAGCAATGAAATTATTGTAAATCGATATGTTATTGATCGAAATATATAGATTTACCTAGTTTCAAAAGTTTTGACAAAGTTACATTACAAATTTTATGTTTTACAAAGGTTTGAAATACACTGTGTTTTATATGCAAAAGCAAGCTGCTTTAGCTACTTCTTCAACGTTAAACACGCTTACTTCAAAATCTAAATACCTATTTGGAAACATTAGAAAACCAATTAAATTATTGAAAATCGATATGTTATCGATCACAATATTTTGATTTTAACTAGTTTCAGAAGATTTGACAAAGTTATATTACAAATTTTATGTTTTACAAAGGTTTGAAATACATAGTGTTTTACATGCAAAAGCAAGCTGTTTCGGCTACTTTTTCAACGTTAAACACGGCTACATCAGAATTTAATTAACTATTTGAATACATTAGAAAACCAATTAAATTATTGAAAATCTATATGTAATCGATCAAAATATATTGATTTTAACTAGTTTAAAATGTTTTGACAACGTTATATTACGAATTTTATTTTTTACACAGGTTTGAAATACATAGTGTTTTACATACAAAAGTAAGCTGTTTTGTCTACTTTTTCAACGTTAAACACGCTTACATCAAAATTTAAATAACTATTTGGAAACATTTGAAAACCAATTAAGTTATTGGAAATCGACATGTTATCGATCAAAATATATTGATTATAACTAACTTCAAAAGATTTGACAAAGTTATATTACAAAATTCATCTTGTACAAAGGTTTTAAACACAAAGTAAAAAAATATAAATCCACATTTAAACTTCCGAAAAATACACAACTTGGACGTAGAGGACCCACTAAATTTCCCCAAAGCAAAAAGGGTCCTCACCTTTGTTCGGTCAGGAGTTGCTGGAAAGCAGATATGGGTGATGATGGCTGAATGTTTTAAACATTTGGAATGTTTCCGCCCATGGCCTGTTTCGACGACGATGTCTTAAAGAAACTACAACAATATTGTTCAGGGAGGTTCCCAGTTTTTGTTCACCCCTCCCTGTATAGAGCGTTAAAATTAACCTTCCTCCTGGACATTGGCTGCCTGTCTCTTGGTGGTTCCATCAAGAGTGAGATGAGTACTGGCTCATTGGGAGAGGCCGGCCATGTTCAATGCTGGAGAGCAACCCTAATCGGTTTTCATCATGGCTCTTTGGTTAGCAAGTGTGAATGACCGAGGCCTGAGGTCGGAGTCTCGCAGGACGAGGCTCTCTCGTGACCTTCAGCGTCTTGGGGTGAATAATTGTTCTGTACAAGAGACCCGGTTTTCTACTCACGTCTATGAAAACATATTGTCTAGGGGGTTCTCTATTATTCATATTGTAAATACACATTGGGGTTAATTTTATTATTGTTATTTCCCCCCCCCCAGACTTTGAAATGTATATACGGGGATTAGTTAGTACTTTCATAGAGACGATGAGGTATTATGGTGTTTGTAGTTTGGAAGGTACGTATGAAAGTGTTGTTTTGGTGTAAGGAAAATTGTACGTATGATTGGGTCAGTGTCTGCGACTAGCTAAGTTAAATTAAGACAGAAGAAGACCGTCCTCTCCCCATCCCAATTTTTGGCCTTGTGCCACATTTCTGTTTAAACAGAATAAATATCCATAGCGATTTAGATGCAAAATCTAGCTGTTTTGACTACTTTTTAACGCTAGTTTGTAAATATCAATAACTGTTTGAAAACATTAGAAAAACAATGAAATTATTGAAAATCGATATGAAATCAATCAAAACTTATTGATTTTAACTAGTTTCAGAAGTTTTGACAAAGTTTTATTTAAGATTTTATGTTTTACACAACTTTTAATTACATAGCGATTTACATCCAAAATCTAGCTTTTTTCACTACTTTTTCAACGCTAGTTTGTAAATATTAATAACTGTTTGAAAACATTAGAAAAACAATGAAATTATTGAAAATCGATATGAAATCAATCAAAACTTATTGATTTTAACTAGTTTCAGAAGTTTTGACAAAGTTTTGTTTAAGATTTTATGTTTTACACAACTTTTAATTACATAGCGATTTACATGCAAAATCTAGCTTTTTTCACTACTTTTTCAACGCTAGTTTGTAAATATCAATAACTGTTTGAAAACATTAGAAAAACAATGAAATTATTGAAAATCGATATGAAATCAATCAAAATTTATTGATTTTAACTAGTTTCAGACGTTTTGACAAAGTTATATTAAAGATTTTATGTTTTACACAACTTTTAATTACATAGCGATTTACATGCAAAATCTAGCTTTTTTCACAACTTTTTCAACGCTAGTTTGTAAATATCAATAACTGTTTGAAAACATTAGAAAAACAATGAAATTATTGAAAATCGATATGAAATAAATCAAAACTTATTGATTCTAACTAGTTTCAGTAGTTTTGACAAAGTTATATTTAAGATTTTATGTTTTACACAGCTTTTAATTACATAGCGATTTACATGCAAAATCTAGCTGTTTTGACTACTTTTTAATGCTAGTTTGTAAATATCAATAACTGTTTGAAAACATTAGAAAAACAATGAAATTATTAAAAATCGATATGAAATCAATCAAAACTTATTGATTTTAACTAGTTTCAGAAGTTTTGACAAAGTTTTATTTAAGATTTTATGTTTTACACAGCTTTTAATTACATAGCGATTTACATGCAAAATCTAGCTTTTTTCACAACTTTTTCAACGCTAGTTTGTA
>OZ010599.1:52114279-52249279 GCA_963932145.1 Acanthosepion lycidas | reverse complement strand
TATCTATATACGTATGAAGAAAAATATACTGAAAATAAACAAGACCATCTTCAGGATATATTCATAAAATATATTTAAAATTAGACTATATTCAATTCAACATTAAAAGACGATGGACATTTAAACAATGCTTTATTTCTACACACAACTAAATCTGATCATAATTTTTATTTTGATTCTGTGAAGATTTTAAAATATATTCATAATAAAATCTTAGACGGATTTATGAGGCAGGCATAATATCTATTTTTCTTCATACTGTCGGATCTATATCCAGATATTTGCTTACATATATAGGTATGTATATGTGTGTGTGTGTTTATATGCATATGTCTGTATAGCTATGTTTGTGTGTGTGTGTGTATATATATATATATATATATATATATATATATATACACACACACACATATATACATGTATATTTTACATATAGAAGGAATAAAATTACCTGTTAGCTATGATCATTTCACCTTACTCATTGAGATTGCCTGTATGGGTTCTCAGATCCCTTAAGGTAATGAAATGAAATAAGGCCTAAACCAAAGTACAAAAGAAGGCAGAGGATAAGACGGGAACAAAAAGGAAAAAACGGAAATGGAAAGAAATATGAAAAGACATAAAAGAAAGTCAAGAAATGGCGAAAGAAATTGGTGCAGAAGGGTTACAAATGTCTAGACGAGAAGATGGTAGCAGCAGGTATATAAATGTAAATATTGGCCAAGGGAAGCGGAATGTGTAATTTGGACTCAAAACTGGCACTGAAGAATTATCTATGAAACAAAAAAAATTCATTGAAATTGGATGAAAACTGTGGAAACGCATAAACAACATCCAATCACACACACACATTTTGAGAATTATAGATAGAGATTAAAAAACACATATTGTTTTTTGGTTTTTTTTAATTTTGAGGAAATGTATTATTTAATATACTTCATTTTATATTCAAAAGAACAGTTATTAATATCAATTAATAAATCCATTACCATCTATAAGGAAATAAAAATAAATCTCAGAAGATTTTTAATTTTATATTAAAAAAAAACATCTATATTTATAATAAAAAATTATATTATAATCGAGATATTAAATAAAGGAATATATAAAATATGATTTGATAAGTAATAAGTACAAACAGATAATTAAATAAAAGAAACAATATAAACAAAAGAGATATAATAATTAAATATAAGTAATATGTATAATTATTTTATGAATTATTATATCATTATAAAATAACATTCTTATTATTTTTAATAATATTATTATTATATAGATAGAAACAATACATAAGAGAAAGAGACCTAATTGTTAATTATATATATATACATATATGTGTGTGTGTGTGTGAAAATATATAGAAAATAGGAAAGAACTGGTTAGGTAAATAATCCAAAGTTCTTTAGTATTTTTGTTATTATTTTTAAAAAATAGTGCTCAATACAAAAGTAGAGCAAATATATTTGTGTGTGTGTGTGTGTGTGTTTATATAATATACTCATGGAAAGGAATGAATATTTTCAATAATATATGCATATTATTTTGAATGCCCCTTTTGAGTTGGATAATCTTGGAAAGTGGTGGAATGACTTTGACATGGTAAAAAGGTTGAAAACCGCTGCTATAGTACAAAATTTTTATCTTCATATAAATGGAGACATTGATTCTTTTCATGAATTTTTTAGATATCAATTTTTGATTTAGAAGAAATTGAATTGAAGCTATTTGTAATTTTTTCTCCTATTGGCTCCAATTAAAATCTCGTATTCATTTAATATTTGAATTTCAGAAGCTTTCAACATTTAATTTTTGGTTAATATCTGTTTTTTTAGTAACCTTTTCAACAGGATTCTGGGTTTGTAGCCTCTAATGTCAGGCAAGTCATTTTTAGATTCTGTTTTTCCTTTTGTTTACCCATAGATTTTCTTTATATATTTTTTCTTTATCACTTTATTGTTTCCAGCAATTCACACCATTTTTTTCTTGTTTTTACTCCAATCATTTCCAATTAAATACATCAGCTTAACATTTTCTTTTTGATCTTAGGTTTTTTTTAGCAAAGAAAAAAATGAGTGTAAATCAATCTCTCTAATGTAATCACTTTTCATTCAAACTAAAAATTTGAATATACTGTATAGAAAGATTCAGAGAGGAATAGCACTCATCTCAATAAAAATCAGTTTTGAGAAGCTGATTACTTCACATTAATGCCCTTAGGAAAAGCATGTCTACACTTCTTCCATTGCCAGATAATTTGATAACTTGTTAGTGGTATATCAAAGTGGTTGACACAAGAATGGATGAGTGCGCTTATTTGGGCAAGTCATATTTAGCTTATGTGACCAAGTAACAGCTGAAAAATACATATATATATATATATATATATATATATATATATATATATATATATATATAGTCAACCTATATTGTATGGAATTATTTAAGTGTTAAGATGATATACCTTTGATTTGATTGAAGAATATTCTAATTCCCCTCATTACTTATTCCTTGTCCTAATATAGAATCACTAATTGTAAAACTAGTTTTGTTTTCCCAGTTTTTACATTGCACAAGATTTCTGATTTAGGCTTCTATTATAGCTATTGTTATTTCTGACTTACAATGTAATCCTTTCACTCTGGAAATGAAAGGGTTTAAATTTTAAATCTTTCATTATACATATCTTGGAAGGGGGCATTGAAAAATTCTTGACCTAGCAAAATTCTTAAATGAATTGTTTCATTACATTTTAAGAAGTGGGTCAAGCAAAAAAAATATAACTGTTTAGTATAACACGCACATACATACACATATATATATCTGTTTATTATGCAGTGTTACATTAGAACATGCATATACCCACTACAAAACTGTACAAGAGAAATAAGAGGAAAAAGGCCAAGTAAAGGAAATAAAGGTTGAAAAAAAAAAGTGGTGAGGTAGGTGAGATAAACTAAGAAGGGACAGATTCAACCGATTGTATTCCTTCAAATCATAGAATTCTAATTCTAATGGTTAACATAGTGAGGTTAGGGTAATGTTTCTAAGACAAAGACTTCCTGTGCTCGAAATGTAAAAGAGTACTACAGTATTTTATGAAACAGACTTTCTAATATAGATTAGAATACTAAACCGATTTTAACTCTATATTGTCATACAATTTTTTACTTTACAATATCAATTAGAATACTGCATACATTTTAAACTTTCATATTATTTTTTTTTTTTTTAGCATAAAGCATTATTAAAGAGAAAAATAATTCAAATAATATAACAAATAAATTTTTAAATAATTCAAAAATAAATAGGTGGTGAAATTGAGATAGAAATAAAGGTAAAATAACATTAAAATTAATATTAATCTTCTCTTTTTTTTTTTTCTTTTTTTTTTTTTTTTTTTTCAGCCTTTATTTTCTTTGCCTGGCCTTTTTCCTCTTATTTCTCTTCTATCTCTCTCGCTGTTACCAATCACTTAACTTCCTTTCTTTCTCAACATGTAAATTCTTTTTTACCATTTATGGGAAACTTTCCAATGACAGAAGTGAAAGGTATGCTTCATTCACTGCGGAATAAAATATTTTAGTAGAATCACCATTTAGTGATCTCCCACCTGATGAAACACTAAGAGAGTTTTTTTTAATGTTGAAACAAGATGTACAGGTATATGCATGTTCTAATGTAACACTGCATAATAAACAAATATTTATTGCTCTACTTTTCAATTGAGCCTTGTTTTAAATTAATGTTTTGAGCACTGAAATCTTACTCATTCTTTTACATTTATATATATATATATATATATATTAAGACATTTTTATGTTTATACCTTCTTTTTTTATAGATACAAATATTTAAGTAAATGCTCTGTTTATAATAAACTGTATTAACAACATTTAGCGGCCTGAATGTCCAAGAAATTGTCATAGAAAATATGCATCCTCCGACAGGAATTGAACCTGTATCCTATATGAAACCATCATATAGCCTGACGTGCTTTTACCAGTTTAGCCACAGAGGAGCATTTCAGTTAACAAGATCGATTTTACTGTTTTTAAACTACAATTTTCCATGATTTTCTCATGTACATTCATATCTGCTCGATCGTATCCAAATGTAAACAAATTATATAATACATTATGAAATGGACAAAATCCGACAATTATTTTAAGACATTTTTTATGTTATACATTCGGAGGATGCATATTTTCTATGACAATTTCCTGGAATCTGCTTGACCTTATGAGTTGAGACACTACTCTTGTTAACAAAGAGTTAAACAAATGGAATAATGAAAATCTTAAGAGTCAAGTAATTCTGAAAAAAAAACATTTCAGTAGATAATCAATATTTGATTGTTTTTAAAAGGGGTTGTAAATAAAATTCAAAATTGCATGTTCATAACTATATAAGAGAGATTACAAACTTCTTCATAGGGCATATACATATGTGTTTTTTTTTTTTTTTATTAAGATAGGACTGAAATTAATCTCACATAAGCAAGTTGAGCCTACCTGACAAAGGATTTATCATGATTTGAAGTAAGGTTTTACAAGGCTGGATGCTCTTCTTCATGCCCAACTCATGCAGTCACGGTAGCCCAAGTACACAGTGTTTTTATTGAGACACCATCTCTACGAATGTTGCTATTCAAGACTAACCACAATTCAATTAGGACTCATTTAAATACACATGGAAACCTACCAAATTCAATCTGCAACATACTTGTAGAAAGTACAACAGCCTCATCTACATTCATAAAAAGGCTAAATGTAATGGAAGCACTAATAATAATAAAGAAAAAGCCAATACTCAATAACATCAACTATGAACACAGCCACAATGTGATGACCATGTTTGGAATGTAAAAAATGTTCCCATCACTTTAGAAATATATATAAAAATCTACACATTCAGTTAAAAATAAAAATGCTTTATAATGGCTAATAGAATAACTGAAAGTGCTTGGATATACAGAACATTTGGACAGATTTTACACACTTTGTGTCCACGAAAGAAAACACTTATACAAAGGCAAGAAAATCTTTTAAAAAAATAGTTTAATAATAGTTGTTAGTTTAAGCAAAAGGTGTCAAATTTATATTTTGCAATAGTGTTCACTCAAGAGTGTTTTAAAATTTGGGCCAGAACCAAGATTCATGTACTTTTTGCTGATGAGGCTGTACTTGTCATAGTATCAATTGAGACTGTTCAAAAAATCATTGAGGCTTTGTAAGCAAAGCTTTTCGGCTGAACACCAACATAAAAATAGCAAAGTTGTGCACTAACCAAAGCCTATTTTCAAACAGATCAAGGGCAGTTGCAAACAAAAGCAACCATCTCACAAATTACTGGATATCCCAATTGATAGTAGCCACCTGAAGTACATGAAATTGTTCAAGTATCTAGGAAGCACTATCAACTCTCATGTATCCCTACACAACCAAGTCCTTTGTAAAGCTTTGCCAATGACTTTGGAAGGATAGAGTAATTGCTTAAAGCCAACATAATGTGAATTGAACTGTTGTTTTGACCATTATCTGGATCAGAATCAAACTCACATGAATCAATGTTTTTCTCAAATAGTGTCTTCATACAGTTTGTGGATACACTTTCCAAATGAAAAAGTTATCAAATCAATTTAAATTTATAAACCCAACATTATCATGTCATTAGGATGATTGATGACAATATAATTGAGGTCCCAGTATGTATAGCCAGCTTTGGCATGGTTCACATAACCAGCAGACATTGGATGTCAAGCATTGCAGTCATATTTGACTGGAGTAATGGCCATAAATTACCCTGAGTGGAGGGTACCTGCTACCTGCTACCAAGATATCAAGTTTTGAAAAAAAATACTATTGATTATCTGAGAGATTTGAAAACTATTGTGAAGAAAATGGTGACTTATGGTATTGTATGCTGTTACTGTTAGAAAATGCAACTTACTCAGATGAAGTCAGTCTTATAGATGTAAGCAGACAAATGAGTTTAATTCCTAGTTCATCATAAGTGTTGACACCTTGTATAATGCTTTAAAAACTTATGTTTTTGTCACCAAAGATGTTGTTTTCCCAGTGAGTTAGCTGGGTGAAGATTATAGAGTTATATCCTCTTCTTGGGTACCTCGAGGTGGTGTAATGGTTAGCCAGCTTGTCTCGCTAGAACAATTATTGAGCAGTGAGTTCAATCCTCACTGGGTGCACCCTACTTTCGGCCTTGTGCCACATCTAAGCTACACTTGGAAAATCACTATATCCTCCTCTTTCTTTATCAGCTCTTCAAATATTGAGAATATCTGACAATAACATCAGCTGCCCAGACTGTGAACTGGTATGCAAATCCCTTGCTGGATGAGCATCTTATAAGACACTAATATGAGAAATAAATCCTAACACTCATAACCAAAATCAATGGTGATGGACTCAACATGTATGTGAAAATACACTTAACAATAATCCTATTTGAAGTAATATGAAAAATGTTTTTATCTTTTGCATTTATCATTTCCTTGATGTGTAATTTTTCTAAAGGAATAAATAGGACAGAATGCATGAGATCAAGTGAGCATCTGTCAAAATATCTCTCTAATGACTAATCTTAGATTATGTGCTTTACTTGTTAAACTATAACAGAGTTCATTCATTTAATTTGATAAAACATTTTGTGTCTGTTTAAGTAAAGAAAATCATGTGAAGTATTTTCTCATTATATTGTAATTGTGTTACTGTATTGATATACATTTCTTTATTTTCTCAGGTCAGTGTTTCCTTAATATAACTGAAGAATTGAAAATAGTGTACTCAGACTATTGTGCCACCAGTGATGGGGCTATAGCATATTTACAAAAGGTACGAATTTAGTTGTCTTATGTGTACAAGGTCATAATTGAGTGTAAGCAAAGCATGTATAAATTGATAGTTGAATGCAGATGTCTGAGTGAACGGACGTTTTTTTCATTGCTCAAAGAAAGTGACGTCATATTTTAAGAAAAGGAAAGACTTGATTGTTTCAATTATCCGTTTATTCTTATGTTTTCTTTGTTTATTATATTTTAATTTTTGTTATATTGTTATTCATTTATAAACTCTTAATATACATATTTTTATAATCTTTATACATATTTGTTTATTTTTAAAATAAGTCGTGGTGTGCATCAGTTGTTTTATTTTAAGTGTTGTTTAGTAGGTTTAATTTGTTAAGTGTCTTGCTGGGAATTATTATTAATTATTATATTAATAACATTTGATGCATTGTATTTATTAAATTACTTACACATTGGCATGAAGGATTTTTACTCTGTATTTAAATATAGCATTTCCCTCTTTTATGAAGGAGGACATAGTTTTCAAAATCATAGGAAAAGCATTTAGAGTTGTAATGTTTATCTTTCACTATTAGTTCAAGATCATCTATTTCTTTATCTGTCATTTATAATTCAAACATCTTAGCATTTGCCTATAAGTTTATTTTTATTATTTTCTTATTAATTATACAGTAACATTTTTTATAGACAAGCAAATATTTTCAAATTTGGAAAATTCTTTGCTGATGTTTTCTTTACTCCGAGTCAATTTGTTTTATTATTTATGTATCAAATATTTTAACAAAAATAATAATAAAATGTTCTCATGTATTTGATAATTTTATACTTTTATTCCTTTCTTATTTATTTATTTATATTATTATCATTTTTAAAATATATAAAAAATAAAATATGTGGTACATTTGATGGCAAACTGTTTACTCTGACATAGTCTTAAATATATTTGTGTTTATGCGTGTATCTATATACTTCGAGTAGATGAAATACATTAGCCCCGGTGAGTAGTTCATCTAAGAGAAGTAAAACTTTGATTTTAAACCTCCATTGCCTAGCAGCTATACTCAGTCATGGGAAAGGCTAAACACTGAGGATAAATCTGGACCTGAAGTCTCTAAGTCTACAGAAATTCACATTCCAAGTTGGTGTCTGGCATGGGATAATTCACTTCATGACTTGAATATATATCCCACATTTTGTATCAGCTACCGAAAGAACTATCATGATGTCCACTAACTGAACCAGGGTTCCAGCCTTTCCTTACCCAGTTCCAAATTCAAAACTTGTTTTTCATGAAATAGATGACCAGTCACCTCTCAACTCTTTGGAGTTAGGTAATTGCAAAAGGGGGGATGCAGGAGCAAAAAACAAAAACTCTACATCAAAGTTCATGAAATGCCAAAGTCCTATTGTTGGCAGCACTTTCAATTCACCCTGACACTGACCTAAATTATAACAACCTCGATCAATACCAATTTATCACCACCTCAGCCACCAAAAACTCCCAAGGTTCCACATTCAGGTGTATTTCTCTCTCTGATTGCATAATTGTTGCTGAATTTAACAGTAACCTTAGAACCACATTCATTGCTTGTTACTGCCCAACTAACACAAGTGATAAAAAACCAGTAAATGGCTTTTACTATGATCTGAAGAGAGTAACAGAAAGTGTACACCTCCACAACTTCCTCATTATCACAGGCAATTTCAATGGTCAAATAGGGAAGGAATGATGCTCTATTTACATATGAGGAAACTAACAAAAACGGGGAAAAACTGACAGACTTCACTCAAGAGTTCCTACTCCAAATTACAAACACAAGGTTCATGAAGCATCCAAACCGTTTGTGGACATTACAACATCCATCCAGACCTCGATCACAAATTGATTACATCCTCATGAGAAAAAAGTGGTAGAACAGTGCATAATGCCTGAGCATACTCATCCTTCTCTTCTGTCAGATCTGATCATACAGTTGTTTCTATTCATGTCCTTCTTAGCTTACGGTCATCCAGGCTGCCAGTACCAGACCCTATGGTAAGTCAGTTGGGCCAAGGTATCATCAGACAGAACTTTGGGACACTCCTTTGCTGTAGATGTTAAGAATTGTTATGAAATGCTCTCTGATCAATCTGATGACATTGAAACACAATACAACAACAACTTTGTTATCTACAGAAGAAATTGCACTCTCAAAAGTGCCAAAGAGGGAAAAGTTAAGCACAGCCACATCAGGTTCAAATGTCTGTGTGAGAAAGGCAAGAAAAGATGTGTAAAGAGTGAAACCAAGTTATAAACAAAAGCTACTTAGAAGTACTTTTAAAGACATCACTAAAGCACAAAGGATACTAGATGAGGCTCATCCCAATGTAGATGCAGAGTACATCCAAGAGGAGATCGACAAGATTGTAAGACTGCATACAGAAAAACAACATGCTGCAGCCTGGAAAACTAGCATACTCTTAGGAACAAAATTAAAGTCTTCCATTCGGCTTAAAGGCAGTTCCACTGAAAAGTGTAAAGCTAAATGGTTTGACCACTGTAAGAAACTCCTGGGAGAACCACTGTAAGTCAGTGGTCTTCCACTCCCAATACATCAAATGTCCAATACACTGGACATAAACACCAATCCATTTACACTTGATGAACAATATTCAAAGATTTTACCAACAACAAATATTCAGGTCTTAACATACCAACATTATTGTGGAAAGATCCAATATTTCATGACCTCCTCCGAGAGTTTTGCAACTACACATTTATACACCACTTGCCGCCTTTAGCTTGGCTGAAGGGTGGAGTAGTCCATGTTCAAAAAAAACAATCTAACATGTGCGGCAAACTATTGGGGTATAACTTTCATGCCACTTGCAACAAAAGTTTACAAGCTTCTGGTAAATATGATTGTCCCTACCATCAATCCACTCCTTCACAAAAACCAGAATGGATTTAGCAAAGGCAGGTTGGCAACTGCTCAAATCCTCTCCATTCACTGCATAATGGAAGAGATGAAAAAATTTAACAAAGAGTTTACAATCTGTTTTGTTGACTTTCACAAGGACTTTGATTCTATCAGCAGATATCTCATGTTCAAAATCCTCTAACTCTGTGGTATACCCTCCAGAATTGGTGAGGCAATTAAACCTCTGTACAGAAACCCCACTGGCACCATTGTATCGCCTGATGGCAAGACTGATTTAAAGCAGAAGTAAGACAGCAAGAAAGACAGAATATATCACAACCTCCCCTGAATCATCTGAGTTGAAGTCACTCAATAATGCATCCATCAAAAGAGTTGAGGACTTCAAATATCTTGGATCTCACATAATATATTTCCAAAAAGATGTCAATATCCACAAAACTCTTGCATGGGATGTGTGTAACAAACTTCACAAGATTTGGTGCTCAAACCTTCCATCTTCCTTAAATGTTGAAACCTTTTGAACATTGATTGAACCAGTCGTACTGTATGGATCAGAAACTTGGACACTATCTGCTTATCTTGAAAGACAGCTGGATGGAACATATACAAATCTACTTGGAAAAATCCAGAACATCACTTGGAGATCCCATGCAATGCTTAACACAATTTCCGGAGAAGTGAGACGAATCTCTCAAACAAAAACGATTACAGTTTGCTGGCCACTGCCACTGAACAAACAGGGAAATTATCTCATCCTTACTCCTATGGCATCCTTCTGGAAGTGTTTTCTCACAAAAATTGACTTTCCCAGACACCTCAGTACTTGGGGTTAGACATTGAGGATCAAGGGAAGTAATGCAGGACCAAACAATGTGGAAAGGGATTGCCAGTGGCGTTCCAAAAACCTTAGGGAGCTCGAAGGATGATAATGATGATGATAATAAATCTTGTCTGGTATCCTGTTGAATTCTCTTATTGTAGCAGTTGTCTTTTCTCTTGATTGGAGTAATCATTGTGGTAGAATAGTTTTTATAGTAGTTCTGCAACCAATTGGCAAGTGTAAATCTGAAACCAAAGGTCCAACAAATATATAATTATAACACAAGCATGTATTTGTAAATGTAAATATGCATTTATTTACATTATTGTAGGACATATTACTGCTAATGTGAATGTTTGTTTTTCAGTGTGACCAAAACCCTCTGCTTATACAAAAACAAGACCAATTGATGATCATTCATGAAGACACCAACAAATCTGTGAGCATTATGAGTATGTTGTTGAAACCAGTCCAGAGGATAACAAAGTATCCTCTCTTAATTTCAGAACTTCTCAAGGTAAACAGCATTATTTCTCTGTTTTTTTTTCTGTGTACATCTCACTCACTCTCTTTTTTTTTCTCTGTATCTATCTTTCTCTTTTGCTGTCTTTCTCTCAGTGTGCATCTCTCGCTCTTTTGCTGTATTTCAGTTTGCATCTCTTGTTTTTCACTGTCTTTCTTTCAGTGTGCATCTTTCACTGTCTTTCTCTGTTAGTATATTTTGCTCTTTTACTGTCTTTCTTTCGGTGTGCATCTCTTGCTGTTTCTCTCCCAGTGTGCATCTCTCACTCTTTCTCTGTTTTTCTTTCTGTGTGCATCTCTCGCTCTTTCTCTGTCTTTTTCTCTGTATGCATCTCTCTGTGACAACATTCGTAGCATAATTGTATCAAGTTTTGTGACAACGTTCTTCAATCGTTCACTGCATCTGTGATGACATCCAAGGTTGAGTGTATTTGCATATACATACAACTTGCTATGTGCACAGATTCGTCTTCTCAGCTGTGATTGCTTTAAAAAAATAATAGTGATAACAAATATTTTTAAAGACATTGGTTGGGAGTTCACATCACTACAGTTTCTCACTTAGCCAGCTATCTTTTCCTTCAACTGAACTGCTATCTCCCTAACTTTACTGTCCTCTGGTCTTAGCGATTCCTGATTTCCCACTACCAGTCCTTCTGTCACTGGCCACTGGGCAGTTCTAACTACTCTGGTCACTTATCTACCTCTTTTACAGCTAGATCCATTTTCCTTGACTTCCTGCCTCTCTCTGCTTATATGGATAATCCTGGGGTCCTACTTCCTCCATCCACTTGTTTTCTGGAAGAGTTGGGACCACCCCAAAGCCACATGGGTGATCAAATCTTCAAAGGACTACTTTTATGACTATCTAAAATCATTTATGAAATTTTTATGTTTCCCAATTCAAAGGTGAACTGGATCCCTTCTAGGTAAACCTTACTAATTATCCAATTTGATGTAATGATTATTACTGTGACAGATTTCAACACACCAGTTGGGATTATAAGGACAAACCTCAACAAGACCCTCATACTAGGTGCAACCAGCACTATAAGCATGACCTGTGGAAGAATTCCAGATGCATTGGCCAGTCTGAAGAGCACAACCCTGAACTGGTACAATGCAATGTGACAGGGAAATTTAGCCTTTTCCCTATTAGCTTTGTAGAGGGCTACTTGCCAGTAGTCAGACCACAAATCAAAGGCAGAAAAATTAGCTGACTTCCCTGACAATGCCAACATGTTATCGAAGAAGGGTGTGGGTAGGCTAGTGGTTTAATTATCTTATTCAGAGCCCTCTGTGATGATGTGGAGTATTCTATTGTTACTGCCTCCAGAACATCCCCAACTGCCTCTTGTGCAAGTGTGCCCTTATGTAGTGAGTTTCAGTCTAGTTTTAGCAATGCAGGCAGGTGATTATCTAGGTCTATCCTCATCTGTACTTTTTCTATTTGGCCTAAGTCACTGTCCGTATCAGCTATCACATCTCTATGATCCTTAATAGAAGGCAGGCTACTCTTTTTGGGTGTAAGTGGAGTTAATATCTCTCCCTCTCTAATTATGGAATTCTTATATTTACTTTTATTATCCTCTGCACATTCTACCTCCTTCTTGGTAATAACTAGTATCGCCTCTCTCTCTTTCTCTTACTTGTGGACCTTTATTGTTGTATTAGTAGTGTTATCTAGCATTATTGGGATAACTCATACTGTCATCTTCCACTATGGACTCTTCTAGAGCTACTTCCCCTTCATCAAAATGATGTTTACCCGTTTGGGTGACCTGATGTATTTTATTCCATCCTAGTTCCCCAGCTGAAGAAAGCCTCCCACCACAAGTGGTAGCCATGCACTGGTGTAGAATAACATCCCTGGTTGCTTTTATGGTGATTTTTCTGCCCTTCCTTCCTCTTAAAATTATTTCTCTTTTCCCCATTTTCATTTATCTGCGCTTCATTACTTTGAAGCCAGTTCCTAACTAGTATCACTCAGCATGGGTGCCACATACATTT
Source organism: Acanthosepion lycidas (assembly GCA_963932145.1). Taxonomy (NCBI): domain Eukaryota; kingdom Metazoa; phylum Mollusca; class Cephalopoda; order Sepiida; family Sepiidae; genus Acanthosepion; species Acanthosepion lycidas. The sequence goes on along the minus strand of OZ010599.1, from coordinate 52,236,177 downwards.
GCTGCACTGTGAATGCCCCTCCTACCTCTACAGAAAGATGTACTACTACTAACACCATTATCTCCTTTCCTTCTGCCTGAAATATTTTCTGTCTTGCAACATCTAGCTCACCTTTCCTAAATCCTAGCTGAAAGTAATCCCTAGTCCTAATCATCGAAATGGGTGCCCCTGTATCTATTAATGCCACTATTTCCTTTATCCTCACTATTGCTTTACAAGTTAAATCGGATTCCTGACTGAACAGAGTGAATGAGTGCCTTCCCTGAGTAGCTGCACAGTCTTTTCTTAGGTAACCTGACTGTCCACACCCCCAACAAACCATTTGCTTGGGACTTAGGTGAGACCTCTGCCTATTCCTCTTAGATGAGTGACCCCAATTACTACAACTACTACCAGCTCTACTACAACTCCACTGTTCCCTTCCATTGTGACAGGGTCTCTCTCTTTCCCTAATGGGCCATCCCATTCCATGCACATGCCTTTGGGAAGATTCCAGTCTCTCAAACAGTCTATGACTCCTTTGTGCCAGGGTAAATGCTTCTGCAAGTGTTTTGCGAGCTGCCCTGGCTACATCAGTCCTTACAAATGTATTTCTAATTGCATCCATATAATATTCTGCTAGTTGCGATTGGGCAGCTTCTCTTTGTACCATATCCATAAAGGCTATTTTGACCAAGTTTGGCACTCTATTAACTAATTTGGGCAAAGTTTTTCTCTCATCCTGTCTAATTCTAACACTCTGGCTGCATCTGCTGCACTTATATATTTAGCATATTGAGCAGTGAGCTGTTGTAAGTGATTGGTCTAGCTAGCTTCAGGATTGTTGTCGAGTTACATACCTATGTATTTGGACAAGCTTCCATCAACATAGCCAGACACTAAGTTGACAGTTTCTGTTGACATTAGATTATGGATTGTGGCTTTCTTTTTCAGCATTTTTAGCCAAGACTGAAATTCTGAATGCTTTCCCGAAAATATAGGAATTTTTGAACTACTGGTCGCCATTCTAGAAATAGGATGAGGGTAACATCGATATCTACTCTATCCATCATTATATATAAGAAAAAATAAAGACTAAAAAACAATATTACTATCACCAACAGAAACAAAGGTACCACTAAGACAATAAAGTAGAATGTAAGAAAAAGAAAAAAAAACCTCGGTGACCAATATGAGGAGAGAAAAAATTAAAAAAAAAAATATATATATATATATATATATATATATATAGAAAAAACAGCCAGCAAGATTTAGCGAGAGGCAGGGAGAGATTCTTTTTTTTTTTTTTTTTTTTAAAGCTCTTCTATTAATTGTTTTGTTTTCTTGTGCTGTTTTTGTCTGCTTTTCCCTTCTATCTTTGACTTGATGTGTGTCAACAAAAAATATCATTCACTCTTCCCTTTTTTCTTACTTGTTTTCAACAATCTCTTTTCTTTCATTTTCAAACTTCTGCTTTTTATTTTCACATTTTCTGCCTTATTTTCATTTTTTCTTCAAAGGAATTTATTTAATTTTTTTTTTCTTTCCTTTTTAGCAGCCCCCTTTTTTCTTTCTTATTTCCACGTTGTTTTTCCTTCTTCCTTCACGTCAACAGTTCACTTTTTCTTCTTCACATCCACATTGCTTCCTTCCTTTCCACCCCCCACCCCCCCATAGCACCACATGGACTATATCCTGGTCATGGAACTAGATTATAATGCCATTTGTGGTGTAATTCTGACAAATTTTTGACAACATTCTCCAAACATCTATTGTTCACTGCACCTGTGATGACATCCAAGGTTGAATGTATTTACATTTACACCCAACATGTGTACAGGTTTGTCTTCTTGGCCATGATCGCTTTTATCAAATAATAATAGTGACAACAATTGTTTTTAAAGACATTGGTTGGGAGTTCACAACAGTATGATTTCTCACTTAGCAGTTCAGTTGAAGGAAAAGATAGCTGACTATCTCCCTAACTGCACTGGCCTCTGGGCTCAGCAGCCCCTGATTTTCCACTACCGGTTCTTCTGTCACTGGCCATTGGGTAGCTATAACTTCTCTGGTCACCTATCTACTTCTCTTATGGCTGGTCCCATTTTCCTTGATTTCCTGCCTCTCTCTTCTTATATGGATAATCCTGGGGTCTTACCCCCTCCATCCACTTTTTCGGGAAATTTGGAACCACCCCAAAGCCACATAGGTGGTCAAATCTTCAAAGGACTACTTTCAAGACTAAAATCATTTATGAAATTTTTATGTTTCTCAATTCAAAGGCGAACTGGAGTCATAAATCCTGAAACACTGACATTTAAGTGTACTCAAGACGGACTGGAGACAAAATTCTTATGAAACTTCAATAGCTGAGTGAACTTAAATGCCTTCCTTTTTATCTCCTTATCACCTAAAGAGTGTGAGAAATCATATTGTTGCATCTTTTGCTGTTTTTTCTCTGTGTGCATCTCTCTCTTTATCTGTGTGTATGTGTCTCTCTCCTCATTTTTATCTCTGTCTGTGTTTCTCTCTCCCCGTCTTTTTATCTGTCTCTCTCTGTCTTTTTCTTGTGTGTGTGTCTCTCTCTGTCTTTTTCTTGTGTGTGTGTCTCTCTCTGTCTTTTTCTTGTGTGTGTGTCTCTCTCTGTCTTTTTCTTGTGTGTGTGTGTGTCTCTCTGTCTTTTTCTTGTGTGTGTCTCTCTGTCTTTTTCTTGTGTGTGTCTCTCTCTGTCTTTTTCTTGTGTGTGTCTCTCTCTGTCTTTTTCTTGTGTGTGTCTCTCTCTGTCTTTTTCTTGTGTGTGTCTCTCTCTGTCTTTTTCTTGTGTGTGTCTCTCTCTGTCTTTTTCTTGTGTGTGTCTCTCTCTGTCTTTTTCTTGTGTGTGTCTCTCTCTGTCTTTTTCTTGTGTGTGTGTGTCTCTCTCTGTCTTTTTCTCTATTTACATCTCCCTCTATCATTTTTTTGTGTTTGTTTCTATTTCTCTGTCTTTTTCTCTGTTTTTTTCTCTGTTTCTATTTCTCTGTCTTTTTCTCTGTTTCTCTTTCTCTGTCTTTTTCTCTGTTTGTTTCTCTCTGTCTTTTTCTCTGTTTGTCTTTCTCTGTCTTTTTCTCTGTTTGTGTCACTCTCTCTCCGTCTATTTCTCTGGGTACATCTCTCTCTCCGTCTTTTTCTCTCAGTACGTCTCTCTCCGTCTTTTTCTCTCGGTACATCTCTCTCCGTCTTTTTCTCTCGGTACGTCTCTCTCCGTCTTTTTCTCTCGGTACGTCTCTCTCTGTTTTTTCCTCTGTGTTTTTGTATCTCTCTCTGGCTTTTTTCTGTGTGTGTGTGTGTCTTTTTTCTGTTTGTGTGTCTCTCTATTTTTTCTGTGTCTGTATAATTTGCTTTCTGTTGTAGGCCACAGAAGAGAACCATGTAGATTATGTTTCTCTTGTGGAAGCCAATAAAGCCATCCAAAATGCAGTCAATGCTGTTAATGAGAGTAAACGCACAAGAGAATTGGGTCTGCATTCACATTTTCTTTTTCATATATTTAAATGCTTATATTATGTTTAATAATAATAAACATGGTTTCTTACTGCCCATTATGAATTTCATGTAGATCCCAGTAACAATATAAATTGATAGAATTTCATATAAATGGACAACGATTGAAAATCTCTTAATTTAAAAATAAAAATAGGTATAGATATTTTGTTTTGATTATAAATTATATTGACAAATTTCTTTTGCATTGATATTTTTTTAAAGTCTGTGTAAAAAAACTATGATCAAATATAAATTAAGACAAATTAATATTTGGATTATTACATGCAGAAGATACTTAATTCATTGTATAAACTTCATATATATATATATATATATATATATATATATATATATATATATATATATATATATATATATACACACACACAAACACACACTCTTGTAAGAAATACACATAAACTTTACATTGTATTAGGTTGGTGCAAAAATAATTTCGTTTTCTCACATAGTAACATATGTTAGAAAACGAAATTATTTTTGCACCAACCTAATAATTACGTTTTCTTGAAATTTTGCAGTTAAAATAAAATCATTCATGAGTACCTAAATTGTCTGCAATAATTATGTCCCTTGGAAATGTAACTATGAAGTTTGAGTTAGGTTTATTTAAATGACTGCAATATACATTAGTTGCTTAACCTTGTTTTGCCCTTAGATTTGAGATGTAAATTTAATCATTTAAATTTTTCCATAAAGCCAAACTATTTTTTTTACACAACTGTAATTTGTTGCAGTCACAAAGTACAAAAGGAGAAGCGAGTCTTCACTTTGGGACAGGTTTTCCCATCTCAGTTGCCATTCATTCCAAAAGAAACTAACTCGTGCCAGAGGCTACATTGCCATACATGCAGGATTTTACACAGAGGTTTGTAAATTTTCATTTTGGAATCATAAATTTACTTAGATTAATTATTATTATTATTATGAAAATGATACCTTCATCATTAAAAGCTTTTATTAGTTAAACATTAAATGAGAAGTTTCTCTTTAATGCATGAAGTGCTGTGTGTTGTCATTTGTCTGGTTATAATTTTGAGCTAGTCTATCTTATAAAAAATGTTTTTTGCTACTTCAGTTCAAAATTTCACTCTTAATATCTGGAAATTTTTGCTAAAGATAAAGTGCCAAGTTTCCCTGAATCTCCTAATAAGGTTTGTTTGTTTTGTTTCATTCTAATTACTGAAGTGTATTACTGTCACCTTGTTTAGTAAAGACAATTTTACTCTTATTGACTAGAATTTGATAGATTTCAAGTTGTTTATTTCTAACTAACTCAATTTCAAAATCTTAGGATTTTACCTTTAGGTTTCTTTACTACAGTTTTTAATTTGGGCTTTTCTACCATTTGTTTACAAAATACAAAATGTATATCACTTTTCCTGACCAGTTCTCTAGTTTTTATATTTCTGAATTCATTTACAACACTCATATATTCTGATTTTTTTTTTAATCTCATATCTCATTATTTCACACAACAATATCATATTATTTTGTTATATCTTGTTTTTTCTATTGTTATAGTTTGTAATACACTTGTTGTGTGCTGCTATTCTGTTTCCTTTTTTGAGTGACCTTTATGCAATTATTTATTGCACCTTTCATTCTTTTAATCTAAATTTATCAAGGATTTGTTTTGCTTTCTATATTTAACTTTTAGTTTGTGTTTTTTCATCTATTATTTGTTGTTTTTTTTTAGTTTTCATGATCACTGTTATTCTCTTTTCCTGTTATATGTAGTTTGTCTTTTGTTACTTAAATGCTGTTTATTATTACTTGCAACAACTTCTAGCTGAACCTGACAATTTATCTCCATATTTTTTTTCGGTTTCAGGAAACAGTATTGTTTTAAGTAAGATAAACTATTGTAATACACATGATAGAGCAGTAAATACTGCAAACATCAAGTATGATGGGAATCTACAGTATTAGGAACAAAACTTTGGCACTGATAATATTTAGATACTTCTATAATTCTGACAAGTATTATGACTTCAAGAGTTTTTACAACAATTTAAGCCAACCCATTGTCCAACATTTGTCATAAGGAAAGAGATGTCTGCATTTTTGTCTTCTTTTTATATAAATAAAAAAACAAAACACTATTGTCCATTTGGAAAACAGAATAGATTTGCTAAACTGGTAACAATCTTGATTAGGGAACATCTTGCCTGTAAGGAAGTAGTTTAGATAATTGGAAAAGTAATTTGTAGGAAATAATGTTGGGTGAATGTGCAGAGTACAATGAAATTTTGGCAAAGTTTAGAAAATGTATACACAAAACAAACTGTATCAAAAGGACACCACTATTACCCTTGACAATTTTTATTGTTTTAAAAAGCTATTTTTAGAATTTTAATAAAACCCAGACATAAAACTGGATTTATACCTATTTTTCGTCTCTCAACCTTATTTTAGTGAATTTATATAATGAGAACAAATGGAAAAAAATGTCTGAAAAATGTTTCTTTTAATTTATAATTAGTTACTTGTCATTATGTGCTTATTTAAATTTTCTTTTTCACAAACTTTTTTATAAATTTATGAACAAAAAAAATTTTCAAGTTGTTCAGTTATTTCTTTATAATATGGTAAATAATAAATATTACACATGTTTTTATAATTTTTTATTAAATAAATATTGTTTAATATTTTTGTTGTCAGTTCTCGAGAAAAAGAAAATTGTGAAAATTTTAATCTTCAATGGCTCCAACTTGAATAAGATTTTCTAATAAAAGAACAGCAGTTATACAAATAAAAATGATACTCTTTCTACTCATCAATCTTAATTCTGAATACTTTATTTACATTGTTTGAAATTTTTCTTGTTTTGTTTGATGTTTTAACTCCACAGCAACATCTAGTAAATCTTTCATTATTTCCATTTCTCTTCTTTTTACCTGAAAATTTAACTGTGAGTATTTGAAAACAAACTTTTAATGTTTGTTTACTATTCGTTTTCAAAATACAAAATTTTATATAATTATAAAAATCAGAATTATGAATTAGAATATTTCTGTTGAATTACTTAAATGATAACAAAACAGTTATTTAAAACTGAAGTCTCTTTTCACAAACTGATATATTAGAAAACCTTGTAGAACATAGTAATGTTTTGTTGTGAAAGTGGTATATATTATTTAATTTCAGATCAAAGATGAAGTATTTGAACTCAAATTACATGAATTCACATCTACCAAAAAAACTGTTGAAGTACTTTGTGATAACTTATGTAATTACATAGAAATATTTGAGGTAATTTTTTCTTTGTTTTTAGTCTTTTTAAAATGACCTTAAATTCATTTTATTTTTTACCTTATTTTATTTAAGATTATTGACAAACTCAAAATAATCACAATAACTGAAAATGGATAACTTTCTAGTTTCTTTGAAGAAAATTGCAATTGAGTTACAGATTTCTTTTTTTCTCTTGTATAATTGAGGTTCTAAAATTCCAGGAATATTCTATAAGATATCTTTTGTTCTTCTCTTATTTTGCCTAAAAAGACTGACAGTTTTGTAAATTCATTTGCTTTTAATCTACACAAAAATCAATGTCAATTAATGAAACAGCTCTTTTCACTTTTTCTTTCAAAATGGCTGACAAACCTTGAGAATTATCAACATTAGTTGAAATAAAGAGAAAAATTATTTCAGCAAGATTATTTATATCTTCAAGACAAGTAATCTTACCAACATTAATTTTTGACTATTCACTCATCTTAATTTTAGTTTCTTTTCATCACTACTACTCAGATTGTCATTCTACAATTATCAATAAAAGTAAAGTTAAGAAAAAAATGTTAAATGTACATCCTTTGGAAGCTGCCTGTCTGTATGGTGAGACTGGTAAGCCAACAACAAATTTCGACAGTTCACTTTTGAACTAATGCCCTTTGAAGAACTTAATTCATTTTCCTTTAAGTTAAATAGCATGTCAGACTAGGCACTCTTGTTTTGAGTCAAGAAGAGACCCCCCCCCCCCCCCACTAAATAATAGGTTCTTTATCATTGAGAGGCTAATTCAAATCTTAGCTTGAATTGGGATGGACTCCCTCAGGCTCTCTTGCTCGAAAGCACGCCCACTGATGCAGTACATATGGTATCCAATGACTCTAATGAGTTACAGTGATTGTGTTATTGACATCTTAATTTCAGTTGCTTTTCATTGGAACTATTCAGACTGTAATTCTGCCTATTAATAATCATTGGCTTTAATAGCTTGCAGAGTAGAACAATCATACATAGGCAAGTGTCTTCCCACAGTAAAGATAATAAGTTTGAATCTCACCAAGAGTTTATCATTGTTTCTGATCTGTACTATTTATTAATTTCTGTAAGATGATAATCTGATATATTGAAAAACATCTGAAATTAAGATAAAAGAAATGCTAATAAAAATAATGGTTGATAGTCCTTCTGTAGTGATATGCAAATTAGTATAATTTGCATATGAGCAAGTAGCTCATATGATAAACGGACACCAACTAGAACAGAGGTCGAACGCTTACTTAGCAAGATACACAACACAACAATGGCGTCGCCGATAGGATACTCTCTGGTCCTTGAAGACCCAGAATACGTAGATATGTGGATTCGTTGCTTTGCTGCTAATGCAAGATGTAAAAAGTTGAAAGACAACAAAAACAGAGGACGGGAAAATGAAATCACTGACTTGTTTATGGCTACCGCTGGTTGTGAAGCAATTATGAAGGTTGCTACAATGGTTTACCCTCGAGAACTAGAAGAAATGACTTTCGAAGAAATAAGTCAGGTTATTAAGGGAAACATGAGGCCAAAGAAAAGACTGGTGATTGCAGAAAGGACCAAGTTTATGGCAATGCAGCAGGAAGTGGATGAACCGATAGTAAAATATTTACACCGGTTAAGAAGTGCGAGTAAATACTGTGAATTCGAAAAACTAGGAACAGGAGGGCAGATAACAGAAGAAGAATTAATCCAACTAAGATTAATTGAAGGTATGCATAATTCAGCACATAGATATAAGTTAATGGAACAGTTACAACTTACAAACATGCCTTTGAATATGTGTATAGAATTTATACAACAGCAGGAATTAATACATACCTACAACCAAAATAAAAATAAATCCTACGAAGAAATAATGGCTGAAACATATACGGTATAAACAAAAAGAAAAAATTGTGCGTACTGTGGAAAAATTCATGAAATGAAAAAAGAAAAATGCCCAGCCTTTGGAAAAACATGTTCAAAGTGTTTAAAAAAAATCACTTCAAAGAAGTATGTAAAACGAAAAATGTGGAAAGAGTAGAGGATGAAAATAGACAGATTTTTAATGTAAAAAAGGATAATATACAAAATACTGGATCTAAGAACGGAGATACAAAAATAAAAGTGAAAATCAACGACTGTATTGTCGAAATGCAAATCGACACAGGTAGTGAGGTCACGATAGTACCCAGAAATTTGTGGGAAAAATAGGAAAACCGTTTTAAAAAAAAACCAACGTACAATTACATCAGTTTGATGGCTCAATTATAGCAATTATGGGTTACTTTGAAGGTTCAATAGAACTAAAAGAAAAATAGGAAATAGTACCCATTATAGTTACAAATTGCCGAAAAACGCATGGACTACTGGGGAATGACGTGTTAAAAATAAATTCAACAAAGTTGATTAATGATATAAAAATGGAAAAAACAGGAAAATTAAAAAATTATGAAGCTAGCCTGAAATTAAAAGAAAGTGTTTCCCCCTCCTACTACGAAGCGAGAAAAATACCAGTGCATTTATTACCGTTGGTAATAGCTAAATTGCGAAAGCTAATAAAGGAAGACTTATGAGAACCTGCCCCTCCAGGAGGAAGTAAATGGGCATCACCCATTGTGGTATTGAAAAAAAAAGATGGTGACTTGAGAATTTGTGGAGATTATAAAATAGGGGTGAACCATAAAGTTTGTGCTGACTCGTACCCTATTCCGAATGTGGAAGTAGCTTTACATAAACTTGCTGGAATTAAAGTATTTTCGAAGATAGACCTAAAATCAAATACCAATAAATGAAAATTTTAAAGAAGTGACGACCATAAACACACCTATAGGCTTGTTATGTTGGAAAAGAATGCCGTATGGCATAAAAATGGCAAGTGCAATTTTTCAAAAAGCTATTGAAAAAGTAATAGGAAATGTTGAAAATACCATCTGTTATCAAGACGATATATGTGTTGGAGATTTAAATGAAGATGATTTAAAGAAAAAAACTGAAAATATACTGAACCGGCTAAGAGACGCTGGTATGACAATAAATACAAAAAAGTGTGTAACCAACAGTAATGAAATATCATTTTTGGGTTACTCAATATCGAAGGAAGGGATCTCTCCAGATAAAGTACTAATAGAGAAAATTCTAAAAGTTGCTACACCGAAAAATAAAAAAGAGTTGGAGTCCTTCTTAGGTTTGGTAAATTTTTATAGAAAATATGTACCAAAATATAATAAGTTGACAGAACCATTTGCTAAGTTTAGAAAAAAAAATGTGGAATTCATTTGGTTAGAACACCAACAGAAAGCCTTTGAAAACTTAAAACAGATTCTGGCAAAAAAGCCAATAGTACAAATTTTTAACAAGAAGGACATAACTCTAACTACTGACGCTAGTGAGCAGTCCATATCTGGTATTTTGTCACAAGATGGGCATCCCATAATGTACTTATTGAGGAGATTAACAACGACTGAACACATTATTCGAATATAGAAAGGGAGGCACTAGCCATAGTGTGGACAACGGATAGAGCAAGACAGTTCTTGATGAGAAAAGAAAACTGGAATTTATTTTCAACCCCAGAAAAGAGCTACCGAAAGTTACAACATCCAGAATATTACGTTGGGCGATTAGACTGATGGCGTTCGACTTTGACATTGAATATGTTAAAGGGAATACGATACTGCACGTTGATGCCTTATCTAGATTGAGGTTTTATAGAGAGGAGAAGGATAAAAACGACGAGGAATTTGAAGACACATTCTTGCACCTTGTAGAAACCAATGTAATATCTGTAGATAAAATGGCTACTGAAACTACAAATGACCCAGTGTTAAATAGAATAATGTCGAGGATAAAACAGAATTGCTGGGGAAATTGTTCAATGGCTGAAAGACCATTCAAAGAAATCAGACAAAAATGACTATAGAAAACGGGATAATATGTAATGGAGACTTGGTAGTTCCCCCAGAAACACAGAGGATACAGGTTATAAAAAGTGTACACGATGACGTACATTGTGGAGTGGCAGCTACGCAAAGAAGATTAAAATTGGAAGCGCGGTGGCCAGGGTACTCAAGAGACGTAGAAGACTACGTAAAAAGATGCAAAAAATGCACAGAACTCAGGAATTTTAAGCAAAAGAAAATACATGTATGGCCCCGAGAAGTAGAACCATGGAGCAGAGTACACATGGACCATGCCTATGTCAATGGGATAGGACTATTATTAATATTAGTAGACGCATATTCAGGTTGGCCTGAAGTGGTGAGAGTACCTGATAAAAAAAGTACCACCGTAAAACAAATATTAAGAGTAATATTTTCAAGGAATGGGACACCGAGAACATTGGCGACTGATAATGCACCAGAATTTGTGGATGCTGATTTACATGAATGGCTAAGAAAAATAGGATGCAGACCTTACAAGACCCGTCCCTACCACCCTCAAAGTAATGGGACAGCAGAAAGGATGGTCCAGACGGTAAAGAAGGGCATAAAATCATGCTTGCAACAGAAGGAGGAAATCGATGCTTTCCTACCAAGACTATTATTAAGTTACAGAACAATTCCACATGCAGGCAGGCCGGAAAGTCCATCTGCCTTAATGGGCAGACAATTATGGTCCCCTTTGACTATGTCATATGCAACCCGAGTCAGCCGAATTTATTATGCAGAAAGGACATAATACTGCAATATTAAATAAAGAAAATGGGAACAGTGTTCTAGCTCAAGATCCCAAGAAGAAGAATCGGATGAGGAAATGCCTTCAGAGATGCCCATTATTGACATAACAGAAGAGTTAATGCAGAATGAAACTGCGGAGGAAGGAGTAGAGAGGGATGAGTTAGAAGAGGAAGAAGTAGAATGGGACAAGTTAGAAGAGAAAGACCAGAGTATGCAAGAGGAACAGTTAGATTATAGACGTGATAGATCTAGGTCTCCAAGGGAAAGGAGAGAGAGATAAAGGAAGATGTTCAGGAGGGCACAAGAAGAAGTACAAGAAGTACTCGCGGCATAAGGCCCCTCCATTATAGGGAGATGTAGTGATATGCAAATTAGTATAATTTGCATATTAGTAGGTAGCTCATATGATAAACGGACACCAACTAGAACAGAGATCAAACGCTTACTTAGCAAGATACACGACACAACCCCTTCACTGTTAAGCAAATATGTTAATGCTACATCTGTCCTGTAATAGTTGTGAAATGAATAGTATATGAAATGTGTAAGCAAATGTACCCACTATTATTGGACAGAGGTACTATTTTAAAACATGAAAAAAAATTAACTAAGTATTGTGATGAAATAATTTTTTCAAGCTTAGTATTTTCACATTCTTTGTTTCATTCTGAATTATTTCTGTTAACTATCAACTGTTTTAATTTCCCTCTCAATGCTTTGTTTTTAACTAAAGTCGTTTGATGCTATTGGTTTTTACAGATTTTTTTTTTTATTTTCTTCATCTGCAGGAAACAATGATGACTTTCTGTACATTCACTTCCCATGTCAAAGAGTTATATGGTGATGCAGCTTTTGGATCTTTTTTTGTTAGCTCTTTATTGGAACTCAGCAATTTTGTGACCACAACCATATATCAGTCTGTGGTAAGCAAAAAGGCTAAAATGAAATTTTTGCAAGTACCAGGATTCATTATTGGTGGCCACAATCTTAGCATTAGATATGCAGATGACGCAGTATTGAAAGTAGGCACAAAAAGGAAACTACAAGAACTGCTACAGAAAGTAGTAAAGGAAAGTTAGAAGAAAGGACTAAACATTGATTACAAGAAAACAGAATGTATGATTGTCAACAAAATGTAAATTTCAAATTAGAGATATGAAAATCAAGCCAGTACAAAAATGTAAATATCAGGAAAGTGTTTTTACAGAGGATGGAAAATGCAACACTAAAATCCAAAGGAACATTGGGATAGTGAAAGATGTCTTCCAAAATTTAAGCAAAGTATTAAGAAACAGGAAAATCTTGTTAGAAACTACAAATAGAGTACTGAACTGTTATATAGTATTGGTTCTCCTATATGACAGTGAATGCTGTGAATCTTGTCATATACGAAGACTTGAGGCAACAGAAATGTGGTTCTACAAAATGATGCTGAAAATACTATGTACTGAACATGTCAGAAATTAAGTTTTAAAGAAAATGGAAACAAGACAGACACTCATTCTTAATGAAAGAGAGAGTTGAAATTTCTAGGGGCAATGAGGAAAGAGATTTTAGAAAATTTGACACTGACAGGACATATTGAAGGCAAGATAGATATAGGAAAGCAGTGCATAAGCTACTTAATGAGTTTGTGTAAATGGTTGGCAGAACAGAGATTAGGGGAGGTAGCAAAAAGACAAATTTTATTAAGAGCTACAAAGGATAAGACATTGTGGAGAGCCATAATAGTCCACATCCTGAAGGGACATAGCACATATAAGAATAAGAGGACAATGATAACTCCTGTCTTGTCCATGAAAAAGTATAGAGGTGGTGCCAGTCATAGTTTGACAAAAGGGGCAAAATATCCTCCTTAATTCATATTTTCTAAAGATCTGAAGAAGGTAGTTCACATCTAGAATACCTGCCAAAATTTCCAGTCAGAGAGATATCATGTCAGCTGTCCACAAATTCTTCCAATGAATTGAGACCATAGGAATAGTATTTGTCAATCTCTGGGTGAATCATTCTCTTTTCATGGCAAAACTCACAGAAAATAAACAAGCAGTGGAAATGCTGTCATAGATTTGACCTTGCCCTAAATTATCCCTTGGCTTGATGATTGTCAAAATCTATATTATTTTCAGTTGATTGTTTCTAGTTACAATGTAAGCCTGTTTAAATAAATATCTTTTATGTATGTCCCTTCAAGATTTGGGTGATCAAGGTTCTCTACAACTTATCCTTTGTAACTTTTAGTAATATTTGTATTTTTACTATTCCTTCCACTTCCTGTTCTGCTATACATTTATATAAGCTTTATTAGGTGAATTACTTCCATTTCCCTTTGCCTCTCTTGTGAGTTTTAAATTATCCAGTTCCTCATTAGATATCCCAGAAATCTTTTTCTTAAGGCTTCCTTGTTGTTTACATACTCCATTCATGGTATTCTTGGAATTATTCTGTAAAACTACATCTCTGTTGCCTCAAGTTATTGTTAAGGAAATTGTCAAGCATTCACTACCATATAAGAGGACTGATATTACAGTATAGCATTCCCTTTTGTTTCTAATGAAATTTCCATGTTTCTTACTTTGTTTATCTTTTCAGTATGTCTTTAGATTTTAGTGTCACATTTTCTATCATCTGTTAAAACACTTCATAGATATTTAAATTTCAGTACTTGCTTGATCTCCAATTCATAGTTTGCATTTTTGGCTGTTCCTTTTGCTGACAATCATACATTCTGACAATTGATGATTAGTCTTTTTCTTACTTTCTTTTACTACATTTATAATGGTGTTCCAGGCTACAGCCTGGTCCCGGCCTCCAAATATGATGTTGTTCAGGGTCCACTCTGCTTCGGTCACCAGGTATGGTGGTACTCAGGGTCAATCCCGGTCTGCTCGTTTGGTCAGGATCGATCCTGGTCTCAGAGAATCAGCCGTCAGCCCACTGGTCAGTCGTTGATGGCGTTTGACACAGCAGCTCAACTGTGACTTCTCTTACCCACGTTGTGATTTTGATCTTAAGAGAGTCAAGCCGAATTTCCACTGGGGTATCTTAACCAAGGAGTTGAACACTTGTATACATAATTGAAAAATAAAATGGATGACGCCTGAATAAGTCATGATATGATGTTTATATCAGAATAACAAAAAAAATATTTACAGTTCTTTTCTTCTTTGTTTTTTTCTTCTTTTCCCAACCTGTTCTAATAACTGGCGACAGAATGAAAATTGCGGGTAGCTTCTTTGAAGAGTGGCCAGACTTGACAACTTGATTTATCTTCAAGTACTGTGATTTGTACTTTCCAGTACGACACAAGGATTTTGTCGGAGTCTTTCTTCAGTGACAACTGGATTTAACTTCAAGTACTGTTGATTGTACTTTCACAGACGACACAAGGTTATTTATTGGAGTTTTTTTTCTTCAGCAGATAATTATTATTATTCTTATCATTAGGTTGGCAAACAGTGTTATGTAACTCCCGGTCACAACTTGACTGCATCTGGCTGGGCCCAACTCCATCTGGCCCTAACTGCCTCCATCTAACTGACCCCAACTCACTTTGGCCCACATGGGCACTTGTATTTATGGGTGTCCCTTTCAACTGGTGTGGTGCAGGCGAAAAGGTGGGTTTTATGCAAATCTCCCAAAATTCAACCAGTTGTCTTCTTTCATTTTCTATTTCACATTTACAATTTTGGAAGATCCCCTCCTCCTTCGGGAGAAGCCATCATATGATGTCAGCCTTTCTGACGTCATCTTCTGCCTTTACAACTGCTCACAATTATAATTTTTTCTCAGGGAAATTTTGTTAGCTAAAATTTCCTGTTGACACCTTTCAGCAGACGACTTTAAACTCTGGCCCCTGACCTGCCAGTTGTGCCTAGCTGAATCACGTGCAACTTTTTCAACAAAATTCATACATCTGTTCCTATATCCTGGGAAAATAATTTTCTTTCTGACAAAAAACTAAAATTGTTTTGTTTTAACCCTTTTCATCAATTTAACCCTTTTCATCTGTATGCCATGTTAAATATTGTCACACATTGTCTAGGAGGTCCTGTAGTTTTCTTTGTCTCTGTCATCGATATGGTGTCATCAGTATATCTTACATTGTTAAGATTGTGCCTATCATAATACATCCTGTTAGAACTTTTAGGATTGTCTCACTGTAAAGGTTAAATAAATCTTGTGAGAAGATACATCCTTGTATTTTTATTTTTGTGTACTGACTCAATTCATATTCTATTCTTATGCAAGTGGTTTGCTCCCAGTAAATATTCTAAAATATTCTTATTTCCTCCAACCTCAAATAATTCAAGTTTTTTTTTTTAATAGTTCAAACAGATTTTTGTGTTGAGAATGCTTTGATCAAATGCTTTTCAAGCATACATTTGGAGGTGGTCTGAAAAGTTCATAAGCTTATAATGAAGGAGTGATGCTAGAGCTGTGAAATCTTGCATGCATTAATTTCAACTCTTCTTATTAATAACTGCATTATTTTTTTCCAGGTAAACTGATATCTGACTGTTCAAAGAAGACTGTTCATCCTGTTAGTCAAAAGTCATCAACAGCAGACATGAGGTCATCATCATCATCATCACTGTGATACTGGTTCCAACCAAGTGTTTTTTTCATATTGGGGAACAGGAGAATAGGGTGGGTGATCAATCAAAGCTACAGTCACACACAGCAACCATTGAAACCAAGAACTTGTGAGCTGGAGCATTGTCCTGATAAAACCATTTTGTCAGTTTTCCTGGGTGTTTGGTCTTAATAGCCTTTCGTAACTCAGCATGTTGATGATATGGCTCTTTTGAAAATAAACATTGTGCCTTTTGCATCCCAAAAACCTGGGGCCATCAAATTTCCTGCAGATGAAACTACCTTGGAAGCAGGTGAGGAGGGGTGTTTCCACTGCATGGATTGGCTCTTTGTCTTTCGCTGAAAGTGATTAACCCTGCACTTATCCTGGGTTAGGAAACTTTCAAAGAAACCTGGTGGATCTACTTTAAACAATGTCAGATTTTCCTATGAAGTCTGGTGCACTTTTGATCAGGTGTCAGAAGACATGGCATCCACCAAACCTTTGTTGTACCAAGTTCATTACACAGAATATTCTCAATTCTCTCACAGAATATGCCAATAGCACTGGCTGTTTGATTTATAGTCAATTGCCTGTCATCCATCACCATGTGGTGAACACTATCAAAGTTTTCCTTGGTGATGGCAGTTGCAGGATGCCCAGACCTTGGGATATCTTCAAAACTCTCTCTTCCCTTCTTTAATTCAGCTGCCGACTCTTGCACTGTTGATAAAGCTAGAGCTTCATCTCCTAATATAGCAATCATGTCGGAATGAATTTCCTTGGAGGCTGAACCCTTTTTTCTGCAGGTCCTTGATAACATCACAATGCCAAATTTTGTACATTTTCAAGAGAAGTCATTACTACTTACTTTTGAAGTCTTTGAACAATCAGATATCAGTTTACCTGGAAAGAAACAATGAACTTTTCAGCCCACCCTCATATATCTCATATGTTTGTATTTCTCTGTCTGATAAATTTCAATCATGTCATAAAAATTCACATATTACTTAACTGTGTTTTGGAGTCAACATATCGACAGTTATTAAAATGGTTGACACTGAGGGATAAGTTCATAAGCACAGAACGTTCAAGCCCATGGATAACTTCAGAATTCAGTGTCTATCAAGCAGATGTTAACAATCATCGAGGTTGATGCTTGAGACATGATAGTAATTCCTGGATAAGGTAAAACTGGTTCAATCAACAATTTTATTTTGGGTTACAGCATTATTCGGTCTTCTGGATAGATGTAAAGCAGGAGTTGGTACCCATCTCATTTGGTTGGAGTTCTTCAACTGCCGAATCTTGAATTTTGGCACCTCAGCATCTCCCGTTGGTCACATGATCTGTGACAGGATTGACTTGTTTGGAAATCAAGCATCGAGCGTTCGCTCACTGATGCCACTTACGGTGTAGGGAAGTGTATCTGCTCACTATCCTTATTCCTCCACATGTACACAATTTAAAAGTGGTCAGAATGAAAGGAGAAAGGAAGGAAGAAAGGAGGAAAGAGAGAAAGACACAAATACGTGATAGGTACTTTATTTCAATTCATTTGCTTTCTCTTCCTCCTTCCATTACAATAACAACCAATGCACTTGTACATTTCTTACCTGTAACAAAATATACATATGTTATGCAGCTTGTTCCCACATTTGCAAAAATGAGTACTGGTGTGAGGTCATGTGATTCAGCACTTGATCTGGTCTGGTCTGATTTTTAGTGCAAATTCTATTTTGGCATGACACTGCACTGGCAAGTATTTATACATATTAACCTCTAAAAGAAAATTCTATTCTATGGTGGCTCTTCCATTGTCACTATGAAGTCAAAATAATTTAAATGAAATCAAAGCTAGTACAAAAATATAAGCACCAATTATTAACAGAACATACCTTAATATTATATTAAACAAAATATACAAAATCAAAGAATTCCTCCTATTAGACAAATCTCCAGTAATTAGGAAATCCTGTACGCACAATGTGTTTAACATAAGCAATATTACTCTTTCAGTTGCAACTCATATTGCAACTGAAAAAGAACTAAAAATTCTTGTTTTAATTGTTGTCATTAAGATTTTACTTTTGCAGTAATTGAAATAAGTATGACTTGAAATAAATTTAAATAAAATTTTCTAACAATGCCAACCTTTCTACTGATGATGATAGTAGTGTACAAAAAGTTTTCTTTAAGAACTTGCTATAGAAAACTGTTCAAAAGGATTTTTAAAGAATAATTTCTTCTTTTCTGAGAATTTCTGCTGCATTGAATACAGTACAACTCAAGAAGTTGTTTTTAAAACTTCACACAATTTCAATTTTTTCTTTCTTCTAGAAAACTGTGATCCAGTCAGCTGTTATCTACCCGCTATTTTTTTTGATTAAATCTTATGAAGGTCCTGTGGCTCTCATCAATAAACGATGGGATAAATTAATGGAAATCCAGGTGAGAAGGGAAATTGTTGAGTGTGAAAAAACAAAGTTTTTGTTATTTTATATATTGGCTTTAAAATGTTTTAGGAGCTCTAATTTGCTGAATTACATCAATTTTTTAATGCATCATTTAATATGCATATAAAAAATTGTAAATATACATTTTCATTCTAAATGGAAGATACTAAGATTTTTAAATAAAAAAATTTGATTGATTTGAACTTAATATTAATAACTACAAAAAACAACAAACTTGTTCATTCTGATAACTAATATGAACCCATCATTTTTTTTTTTTTTTTTTTTTTGACAGGGAGATGAAAAATTGGATCTTGTGAAGAAAGAATATGAAGCTTTGAATAACCAACTAATAAAAGAATTACCAAAGCTGTGCAAAATGTCACTTGAAGTTATTCTGAATTGTATAATTGTATTCAATTTTGTGAAAGAAACATACCTTTGTGAGTGGAAGGAGCATTTGGAAGAAGTTTTAAAAGTAAGTTGCAATGACTTCAAGTAAAAGAATTTACTTTCATCTTTCATGCCAGAATAAGATTTTTATGTAAAAATCAGTATTATAAATATGAAGAATGTAACACTGATTTTGATGCTTTTAGACTTTAAAAGTCTTAAAGTGTAGTATTACATTTTTTTACTTGTAGTAAGTCTTATATAAGAGTCTTATAACAAAAATGATAATTTTAGGATTTGAAAAATATAGGTTGAAATGTATAGAAAGTGCTGACTGTAGGAGTGACTACTTACCAGTGATATCTAAACATAGACTGAGACTACAGAAATTGAAGAGGGCCAAGGAAGCCCCTAAATTGCAATACAAAAGATTCCTGAATGACTCAAATATGAATGAAAAATCTATGAACAGCATTAAAAGCAGATACAATGAACTAAATGAGTATGGAAATTCAAAGTTGGACATATTAAGAGAAACTTTAGTAACATCAGCAAATGAGATTATCCCAAAGAAAAGTAGACAAGAAAAAAAAGGAATGGATGACAGATGAAATTCTTGACATGATGAAAAGGAGACAAAAAATAGTGCCATGGTATGGCACAGAATGTAGGCCATTGCAGAAAGAAATTCAGAACAAATGCAGATAGGCAAAAGGAAGAATGGCTCAACAAAATGTACAGAAATAATGTTACAAATAAAGCAGATATACATAAAATAACTAACATGACAAAAGACCTGCTCATCAACAGGATGTATAAAATCCCAGGATGGAACACTGAAAAAAAATTGCTTCAGAAATGGAATGAATACATAGGAGAAAGAGGACGACATACAATACACAGAAATATCAAAGTGAAATTGGCACAAGCAAAATTGAACAGAAACAAAGCAGCAGGGTCAGAAGAATTGTAATAGATGCTGGTAGCATTAGATGATTTCAGCAGTATGAAACAGTTGGCACATACCAGAAGACTCAAGTAAATCCATTTACATAGCACTGCCTAAGAAACCAGATGAAAACAAATGTGAACTCTATTGTGCAATCAGCCATATAATAAAATTTATCATCCAAATTCTGATGTATGGAGTGTGCAGCATAATTAGACCGGATATAGTATAAGAACAGTGTGTTTTTGTTAATGGCCACTGGAGTAAGGGATACAACATTTATGCTCTGAAAGAGCAATGCAAAAGAATGTATACTTATGCTTTATAGATTATCGAAAAACATTTGATAAAGTATGTCACAAAGAATTGTTGGAACAGTTAGATAAACTTCATTTATTTGGAAAGGATATTAGAATAATCCAGAATTTATACTGGGAGCATCCCACTTGCATATGAATAGAAAATGAATTCAGTAAATATACAAAAAGAGAAATGGGTGTATGACAAAGATGTGTCTTCTCATAAGACTTATTCAAACTTTACAGTGAAGGGATTCTGAGAGAACTGAAAATCCTACCAGGATTCATTATTGGTGGCATCAAAATTTTAACAACATCAGATATGCAGATGACACAGTGTTGATAGCAGACACAAAAATGGAAAGACATGAACTCCTACAGAAGATAGTAAAGGAAAGTGAGGAAAAAGGACTAAACATCAATTGTAAGAAGGCAGAATTTATGGTTGTTAGTAAAAATAAAAGCCCAACATGCAAATTACAAATTGGAGATGTCAAAATCAAGCAAGTAAGAAATTTAAATATATATTAAAAATTTAAAGTGTTTTAACAGAGAACAGAAAATACAACACTGAAATCCAAATTGGGATAGCAAAAGGTGATTTCCAAAAGCTAAGCAAAGTATTAAGAAACAGGAAAATTTTGTTAGAAACAAATAAAATGTTTGCAATATCTGTCGTTCTATATGGCTGTGAATGCTGGACAATCTCATCATATGAAGAGGAAAAAAAAATGTGGTCCCACAGAAGGATATTGAGAATACCATGGACTGAAGTTTTAGAGAAAATCCAAACAGAAAGGACACTTGTACTTAACATCAGAAAGAGATAGCACATAATGAGGAAAGAGTGCTTGCTAAATTTGACAATTACAGGACATATTGAAGGCAAGTGGGTGCATAACCTACCTAACAAGCTTGTGTAAATAAATGGTTAGCAGAACTGGGATTAGGAGAGATAGTGAAAAGACAGAATTTACTGAGTAACAAAGGACATGAAATTGTGGAGAGCTGTGATTACCCACGTCCTGAAGGGACACTGCATATTGAAGATGCCATTATCTTTGCTCACATAGTTCAAGTCAGAAACCCTTACACCGCAGTATTATTCTTGTAATTATTGATATGAAAGGAATAAATCCAAATAAGCAAAACTGATAACTTTTGTGATGAAAGTTTTCCAGAGAAACAAGCATCAGCCTATATAATGTTCATTAAAGCTCTCTGTATTTTAAATAACTAAAACATATTTTTGATAATGATATCCATTATATTTTATCAAGAATTTCATATAGACTTTGAAACCTGGTAATATTTTTGTCAAGTGTTTATGTAATTTTCTTTCCTTCAAATGTTTACAAAAATTTATAAACAAAAGTGATGTGGGTGCCAAAGTTGGGCCCACAAAAGTAAAACATGGAACACGGATTAGATGTAAGAAAGATCTATTAACAACAGGTTACAGAGATAGTGTAAGCAGAGCTTACTATAAGTTAGTGTCCAACACTGGTAGTCATACTAGACTCTCACTGTCACTCTCTGTCAGTCTCTATCACTCTCTCTGTAGAGTGCTATGTCACCTACTTAATATAGGCCTGGAAGAGTCTATTGTGTAGATAGTTTCTGGTCTCACAATAAAAAGAATAGTACAAATGAGAGTTTCCCAATCTTTCTGCATGGGTATATGTAGCTTAACTGCATTACTTTCTTTGTTGTTATATAATATATAAAATATTAGATTAAAGCTTAAAAAAATAAATTGAATTAAAAATTTAGATCTTTTTGAAGGGATAATTTAAAAAAAAAAAAACAAAGTTAATTTTGTGGTTCACAAATGTTTTATTTTAGAAATGTAAAATTAATTTCAGAATTTAAAATATTTTACCAATGTTTTAAGTTTTTAAAAATAATATTTAAAATTTTGCAAATTTCAAACATTTATTATTCCAACAGTTGTGTTGCTCTTATTAGCACAATATTTCATCCAATCAATTCTTCAGGCATATCACCCATATGCAAAATGGAATTTCTTCAGAAAATGATAGTCAGCAGAGAACCAAGGATTCCATATTTCTTTTAGATAGGCATGCTCTCCAACTCTTACATTACTGAACAAAGAAACCACTATTTCCTTATGGATTGTACTGTTGAAAAAAAAAAAACTGTACAATGGATTGGCTGAAAAGCAACATAAAAAACGAGTTCAATAGCCTGAGCAAATCTCAGGAAGATAATGATTTTTTTTCAGAATTATAGAAGGTATTTATTTTTATGTTAATGTCATTAAAAATATTTTCTTTTTTTATTCAGTATATAGGGTCAGAAAAAGAACTGGAGAGTAGAATGCAGCAAGCGATTAAAATCCTTTCTCATTTGAGATTCAACCAGTTTGTTGATGCTAATTATCCTGTAGGTTTGCTAGCAAATGTAAGTAATGACTTTGAACAGTTACTTTCAAAATAAATATAAATATATGGAAAATATTAGAGCTGAACTTCCAAACTTTGATGATTCTTAGTTTTCAAACTATGGGGGTCAGTCAAAAAGTGATTGTTTTAAAGCTATAAACCATAAAGTATCTTTGGTCTTCTTAAAAGTTGTAAAATAATGTTGATCTAATAGGGTTGTTTGGTATTGAAAGTCACTTTTGAAAGTTGCAAAGAAAAGTTTAATCAGTTCTTGATATTTGTGACTAACTTTCATGACTTCTCTTATCTGGGAAATAATTGAAGAAATCAAATAAAATGTTGGCTATCATGACTGAAGAAAATGCCCAATGTACATTTATGTATTCAAGAAACACTCTTAGTAGATCTGATATGGTCAGCAGTCAAACCACTCTGAGTGAATGTCACACTGGTTCATCTCTCTTCTGCAAAGCTTTATACTATTGTTCTTTGGTCTGTACTCAAACAGTGAACATGAGCAGATACTAGTTGTAGTATACTTTTGATATCGAATAGTAATCATACTTGTGTAATGACAGTTTGAGATAAGTAGGTCATGTGTAAAGTACACTCTGTATATAGTGTACTTACATATCCTCAATGAACATTTGTAATGTGGCCAAAGAAAGCAATTTTAATAATGAAGACTTCTTTTTTTTCTTTTTTTTTTAATTTCAACTCTAGCAAGAATAGGAATTAAGATAGAGGATAACAATTGATATTGCATTTAAATTTTTGAATATCAAAGTTGACTTGGAAGCAAGACTGAAAGAGTTCCACAAGCGAGAAGTGCAATAGAAGAAACTGTTAGCATAGAATTTATGGTTACACCAAGCCATTTCAAATATAAAATGATGAGACCTTAGTGCCAATCTAGTACTGCACTTAAATTCATTAAGTCTAGATACCATAGAGGAGAGTTCATCAGAACAAATTACCATGAAAGTATTTATAGAAAAGGCTATTTTTTTGCTTTATTGCATCAGGCTGTTAATATTTTTTGCTTTTTATAAAATAAGACTTTTCTTATGGAAGATTTTTCAATCCAATAAAATTTATCATTAATTACTAAGTTACTAATACAATTATATTTGGTTAATGCCATGTGGATATATAAAAAAATTCCCTTATGATCTTAAAGAAAAAGAACCTTGAAATGAAAATAAATATCCTTTTCCATTCATGGTAAATTCCACTATATATATCCACCCAAATTCAGTATCTGAAGCATTTGTTTGGAAATATACTTCACCATATTTTTCTTAGCCATAAATATTTACTGTAGATCATTGTGTGTTTCAGCTTCAGTTACTTTCCCATTGCCATATCATAGCTTCCATTAGATAAAAAAATGTACTGCAAATATTCACTAGAAGTTTGTGATGATAGAAAAAATTACTTTTATGTAAGTACAATATGGAGAATGGTAAGTAGAGCTTATGGTAATCTTAGAGAGAAATGAAATACTGACTTTAGTGACTGTTTTCACTAAAGAAGATTAACAGGTAGCTGTAATTAAAGCATTAGCCTGTTTGGCCTTATTTTCATTTATGAAATTAATACTCTCATCAGCAGATAAAACAATCTCTACTGCAAAACTCTATTAAAGCCTTTAAGTGAGCCATGGTATTGCTTGCAGTTTCTTGGTTACCCAAATATCTGTGCAAAGTGCATTTACAGAATGCTGCCAGACTCAATGAAGGAGCAGAGAATGGATGTTGTGCAAAAGTTTCTGTAGTTGCACAACATTCATCTTGAGCAGAAGTTCTCCAGAATATCAAGATTAAGAAAAATGAAGCAAATACTGAAATTTATACTTATAATGTTATTTTTTGTTAATTTTAGTATGCTTTTGTGCTTCTATTAAATGTCTTGTAATTTACAAACCTGCATTACTTTTTGACTAACTTCTGTATTTTGATAGTAAATTCCTTTCTTTGAACTAAAGTATAAAATATCATCCTACAAAGATAATTTGTTACTTTTAAATTTGGGAGAAAGCCTACTGAAAGCTAAAATATTTTATACCTTAACTTCATTTTATTTAAAAGAATTTTCAGTTGGTAAAAATGACTATTGCAAAAAAAAATTGATAAGTTTATTTCTGATACAATGACTGGATGCTTTTGCATTTAGTGAGAATATTTAAATTAGCTTTGCTGGATGTTATCTTTTGAGAATGAGGGTTTAGATTTTTTTTTTGTTCAGGAGAAATTATTTAAAATCTTTTTCATGTTTCATATCTTTGCATATGATAGCAATGCCAATAAAAGCTGAATTCATTAAAAAATCTTTTGATAACATTATTTTTTCAATTTTTAAAACAATTTCCAGGTATTGATGAATGTACCTGTTTTAAGCCCAATGAGTTTCTCAGATAATTCATTCAATCAACCACTTCGACATTCTTTGTCTGTTCTTCCAAGATCTCTGGCTGGAAAAGAAAAAGCAATAAGAACAATATCAAGCCCTGGATCATTTTCAGGTAAGTACATTAATATTTGGATGAATTTATTGTGACAGAAAACACTAGAAGCCCCATATTCACTCACTAGACCTTTTTTTACATAATTTAATTTCTACATCAATTAATACTTTTAAATCTTATTAATTCAAATTATTACATTAGTATGTGGTTTTTATTGGATGGTCACATTCATTGCTTCAAAAAATCAAACTAGTGACATTCTGAGTAGACCCAGAACTATCACCAATCCTGATGTATAGGTGTTTCCACAGAGTGGCCTGGTGCTTTGAGTGTCTGTTGGGAAATATGCTGGAAATAAATGGCCAGTTCCCTGTGCCACTTCAGTAAATACCTGACTGCTATTCTCTATCTTTACAAGAGCCAGATCAGACCATAAATGAAGTACTGCTGCCATATATAGGCAATTCTTGATTTTCCACTCTTGAGTCCAAAAGCATCTCTGTGTCCTTGTAGGTGACTAATTACTTTTCACCCTTCAATCCCTCTGTCACAGACGAAATGTCACAAGCCTCTTGCTGCTCTATTGCTATTTCCATGGAAAGTGTTCAAACTACATTCCTTCCACCAGTTCTAACCTTCAGGGCTTAGACCCACCATATACCACACATATTCTTCACCATTAGTGAGATGTAACACTTGAGCAGCTTCTTCCCACAACCTGCTGCTTTGTGGAACCAACTCCCAAGAGGATGCTTCTCTGATCGCTACAATCTTAACCTCTTCAAGACTAGAGTTAACCATTATCTCCCCCACATATCAGCCTCAACTGTCTCTTACTCTGTAACCTACTACCTGGACTGGCTCTTGGACTTTATGCAGGATGAACATCATTGTTAAAAAAATGCTGTAGTTGTCATCTTGGTAAAATAGCAAGGCAGGCTGGAGCGTTTTATTTTTGGTAGTAGCTAGGCTAGAAGGAAAACTCTTTATTTAATCTCCACCCAACAGCTTTGTAGGTATCTTTAGAAGAAAAATCTAAGTAGTAATCCTTTCACAAATTTGAAGTGGAGCCTCAAGCTTAATTGCTTGAGTGTAAAATGATGTAAATTGTGCTATAGAAAAACAATATTAAAAAAAAAATGACCTAGTCCAATAATAAAAAGGTCTAAGTAATTAGGGAAAATGAACACAGGATAGGTTGTGTTAGGGATACCAATACCATAAAATATTACAAAATCCAAATATTAACCTGAGAACTGAAGTCCTGTTCTTAAATAGCCTTGTTGGATCTAGATTCTTATATGGATGCCATGTATGGTTTTCACCTCATTCAGAAATGTCAAAACTATCATCTATATACAATAGTTTTCTGAAATCAATAATTAAAAACAGCTTCAAGTGAATGTCTTTAGGTTTTAAAGAAGACAATCCTTCATCAGATCCTATAGACTGGCACTACAAAATAGCAAAAAGCAAATAACAAAAACTACATCAATTGCAGACTTTCAACAGTAACAACTAAAGTGGATAACATATGTAACTAAAAGGGTGGAAAACTACCTTAAACAAAAGTTTAGAAAGGAATCTCCCATTAGTGGTAGAAATAGCAATAACAGTAAACTTGAGAAAACTATTTAAAAAAAAAAAAAAACAGTTTAGTCCTCCAAATCAGTCATTGTATACATGGAAATCACATAATTTCAGTGGATTTTTATATAATATATATATATATATATATATATATATATATATATATATATATATATCAGAAAAATAAATTGGAAGTTGATGCCTGCAATCTCGAATGTTTACCGGACATTAATACTAAAAACAACTTAAAAAAGCAGTGGGGGCAACTTTGTAGAGCATTATCAGGAAAATTCTTCCTTTCAAGTACAAGTGACAAGAAGTCTGGTATGAAGGTTAATGTTTATAGAAATAAGAGAAACTTTATTTACAATATAAACAACAGTTATATGTAAACAAAAAAGGATACATGATTTGTACTAACAATGAATGGGTTTAAGTGCTATCTATGATAGCCTTTTAACATCAAATATATAATAAAATGATTTTTTTTTTTTTTTTTTTACTTACAAGCCAAATGAAAAAGATAACTGAGCTATTTTCATCTTAGCTGTTGTATTTTTTTTATAAAAAGTTCTTCTGCTTACTCTGACAGATTTTTTTTAAATTTTATAAAATTTTGGCTCACAAAACTGCATTCTTCATGAAAAGATCTTTTGCTCTATTCAGTGTTTTTCATTGTCATGGAAACAATCACTCTTGCTGGTGTTGGAAGCTTCTTAAGTTGAGGAATGAGGGGAAGATTACTTCACTCTCTCTTCTGCTTAAAGGTACTCATCAAGGCCTGTTGGCCAATACCAAAATAACTTATCGAAAGGTGTGTACTTGTTCTTCTTTGAGCATTTTCAAGGTGTGGCTAAATTCAAATGAGTCAATTTGCATATGCATATAAAGACCCTATATGGGCAAAATAAACAGATCAGTTACCTTTTCTTTCCTTTACTTGCTAACATACAAAAAATCAACACAAAATCATATGATAAAAACAGCTGCAATAAAAAAAAAAATCATTGAACTAACAACACATCAGCTAAAATTTTGCAACTTGTATACATTATTTTTTAATTTGAAAATAAAATGCAGTGAATCTACAAAATAAGTGTATATATGTAAATATAACATAAATGTTTATTACACAGATGTACATAGTTGGTTGTGTGTGCAGTTTGTACTGTAGAAGTTTTCTTTGCATTGCAAATCAGTTCATTCAGCAGCTCCAGTGCTGTAACTTTTACAACTCATTATACAAGCAGATTCAGGATAGAGCTATGTGCTTGTTGCCACATCATGGTATGGTGCACAAAACACATCTTCAGGGAAGAAGTTTCTTTGGTGTAACATTTTTGATGGCCTTCTCACAATCTAGTGTATTTAACAAATCATATTCCACTTTCCCATAGTGTTCCAACAAAATGTGTTAAAGTTTTTCTCTGTTCTACTAATTTTGTGTTGTGTTCTGAATCTCTTGAGAAACTAAAAAACTGCCTTCTCCATCATGATCTTAAATGATTTTACTTTTTCATAGCAATAAAAGGAGCTGATTACATTTACTCTAATATGGTAAATGGTAAATTTGCACAGGTCTGTATTTAGTGAGGGTTGCATATTTTCCAGTGTGTATTGATAGTTGACCAACGATGCAGAAGTAAAACCAGAATATCTGTGTTTGAGAAGTCAACAAATATCCATTTTTTGCAGAATGTAGAATTATCCTAGAATAAGCCTCTTGTGTATGTTATCCCCATGACTAATAAAGAATGATCACATCATAGGAGCCTGAATATCTAGTTGTACTTTGTATTGTTGAACCCCACAACCAGCATTTTTGTTCACTTTGGTGATGCTCTTTTTACTGTCCTTGGCATATCTGTTAAATGCCATTAGAGGTAGTTATGTCCAACATTGCAAGTTGCTACAGAACCAAAACATTAACCTAAAAACTGAAGTCATGTTCTTAAATAGCCTTGTCAGATTGAGACTTTCATCTGGATGTCATGCCAGGTGTTAAGCCTGTTCATAAATATCTAAACTCAGATCAATAGTTAAAAATGACTTTGAGCAAATGAAATCTGTAGGTCTTAGCAAGGAACACCCTTCTTTGAACATTGTGGACTGGTGCTACAGAATCATGAATAAAGAACTATACCAAATAAAAGAAACACATCACATGAGCCACAATTAAAATGAATTTTACCTGTAACTTTGTTATTCCACACTATTTCAAACAAAATGTTAAGAAGGGAGCCCC
The DNA here is from genome assembly GCA_963932145.1 of Acanthosepion lycidas. Taxonomy (NCBI): domain Eukaryota; kingdom Metazoa; phylum Mollusca; class Cephalopoda; order Sepiida; family Sepiidae; genus Acanthosepion; species Acanthosepion lycidas. Next base: position 52,207,350 of record OZ010599.1, on the reverse strand, counting down.
CATCAATCCTGGAAAGAGCGATAACAATTAATGGACTTGAGAAACCTATTTTTCATAAAAAATTGTCTGAAGAGAAAAATGTTATAAATTTCAACTGACAGCAACACTGGCTGCTAGATCAATGAATGCTGAAAGTTTCCTTTTAAGGAAATGGCTAATATTACCATTACATGAATCTACTTAATATTTCTGTTTTGTCTACTGATATACATAATGTGTCATAGAAAGTTGAAAGCCCTATTGTTGAAATTAACTTTCTGTGCTACTTAGGCTGTGTTATATGCCCATCAAATATAATGGTATCTCACCCAGTCATGGATACAATTTTATCCCTTTAGAAATTCCTAAACTTTGTGCATAAAATGTGATTTTACACATGTCAAAGTGTACTAGGGAATCTTCAAAAGAAAGAAACCTCAGAAATGATAAATTCTTTAATGCATTTTTAACCATTAATCTGAGGTACATTACCCCTCTATTGAGTAATACATTCTTGTGAACTTTTACAGATTTCTGCAGTTCAGATATTGTTCTCACATTGGATCATATTAGCAGATTTTATAAGCTTTCATTCCTCAGAAGATAAACATTCACAGTAAAATTTTGATATCATCTTGGATCTATTTTCTAGCACTCCAGCTATATTGTCCTCTATTGAGGCTGAGGCTACATGTTCAGTAGCAAAGTTAATTAGCAAATTTACTGAGGGGAAAAAGTTACCCGCAACCAACTTTATTCAGGTACAGAAAGAGAGTGTGGTGTTGTGATACATGAAGGATTATAGTGGCATGGGACGTAGGAGTTAGAATGAACATTTGATTTATCCATGCCAAGAAGATTAATGAAGGATGATAATGATAAGGAAGCACATGGGTAATTATAACAAAAAAACAAGATAAGGAATTTATTTACAAATTTATACACTTGAAATTGTCTCACTAGCTCATTTTAGGAAAATAATTCAGAAAATTTTAAAGTCCATAGTTTTAATCAATTATCATGAAGAGGAAATGTTTATCCAATGAAATGATCTGACACAAAGTAACATTCAAAAATGTTTGAAACAAAGGTAAGAGTTTTACTCAGAAGGGATATATGGTTATGTACATTCAAAAGTAGACAAAGAGATAGTTTGAAATACTTAGCTTTCTTGGATTGTGGAAGGAAAAGTACTTTGACAGTGGCAAATCATCATCAGAGAATGTTAGATGGTCTGTTCATCAGATACTGACAAGAGAACTGCTCAAACTTTTCTTTGTGTTAAATTGTCTCAATTATGCAAAGTACATTGATGCAGTGACTACCAGATGAAATGAAAGATGCATATCACCAAGGCTTGTTTGTCGCAAAATTTGACTGATGGAAAGTTCAACAATGTCTGGCTTGCTTTACCCACTCTCTTTAAATTCAGAGGACTGAGGAAAAAGATGGAAAAGAATTCACAAGCCTATGTGAAATTTTCTTTGTACCAATGAAAACCTTGTCTTCACAGAAATTAGCCATTGAACCAAGAAGAACGAAAAGTAACAAGCCTATGCAAAATTCTTTTTGACATAAAATGAGGAGAATTAAATTAATAAGAGAAGAGTGTCTCAAGTCATGTGAAAGCTTTTGTTTCTATTCATTGTGGCCAGTGTTGAAATTTTTGCCACTGTCAAAGTACTCACTTTTCTCTCCAAAATTTGAAAGTTATAGACAAACTAGACCCTTCCATCCAAAATCTTTGGAACAGAGGGAGAATGGATTTCATAGATTATTTGGGCCTTATGAGTATTTCTGGACTGTCAGCAGCTTGCTTACATTATCTGCTATGCTTCCCAGTTACTCTTAAACAACAGCTCCTTTGTACTCACATGATTTTTTGAAATTGAGAACGAAATATTAGTTCAAAACTTCATCCACAAGTTTCAGCCCTGTAAAAATCTTTAGCTGTTAATATTTGTTGTTATATTTACAACAAATACTCCAGATTCTTGAAGGAGTTTTCATTTTTTTTATTTTTTTTTTTTTAACCCTGATTCTCCATATAGAAATATCATTCCTGAGAAGACAGACATTAAGAAATGCATCTCACTAAATCTGACTCTTGACAGTTAATCTGGATATGCCCAAACAATTTCAAGAATTAGGAGACACAGATTGGCAATCTGTACCACTTGTCACTGCCCAAGATGTTATGTCCCTGTGCATCAAATAATTTGCCTGAGCACAACATGTTGTACAATATCTCTATAGTGCATGGTTCATTGCATTAAACTTCTTCAATTTGAATATCCACATTTGTTGGGTAAGGTTTTGATCTGTTAGGTGGTTTACTGTATGGACAATTTTGATACATTTCCAATTAACATCTGTTGAATATTAAGAGACCTATCATGGTTTAGGATCATTGATGCCTATTTCAGGAGATACCATGATACTGGTCATTGCATGCATTATGAGCTTTCCATCCACAGTTTTTTCATAATGGTCCCAGTTGTTTCCAGTGCCAAGGATCAGTTTCCTACCATTTTCTTTGTTTGAAGCTGATAAGCATCCTGATAACATTGTTCAAGTTTGACTAACAAACACTGCAGATGATGTTAAGAAATAATGAAGTTCAGGATAAACAATATCCAGGAGATTAAATATGTTCAACTAGTTTTCTACTTTCAAATTTGTGATGTAGGCAAACACTGGCTCAAATGCTTCAAAGTAAATATATTGTTCAGTTTTATGATATCAGAGTCAATGGTAAGTCATTTTAGGTTGTCTTTCTGTATAATATCCTAGAACTCTGTGGTGATGCTGTCCAAAGAGGCATAAGTATCTTGCTATGCTGGTGATTTTACTTTGTACACCCTAATTTTTAAAATACTAACAGCTTCATGCACAATGGCATCTTCATTGTTATCAGGTTCATAATGTAAAATGAATTCTTCACTCGGTAGATCATTATTCAAAGGTATAAGTGAACCAATCTTTTTGAGAGCATCTCCAAGTGATATAGTTATAACTGACATTATTTCACTAATTACTTAATTGTTTATTGAGAAACATATAAAAATTGTTTTTAAAATATCTATTAAAATATCTATCAACTTATTATGGAGGAGCAACCATTAAGTTGTGGGAGACCACAAGTAAAAGTGGATTTTTCACATTAAAGTAAGTTCATATCATATTCACAGCCAGAGGAGGGAAAATAATTTTCCAAGATATCCCAAAGCTCCCTCCTTGGTGACTGGCCTGTTAATAGTCTGTGACAATTTATTGTCAGATTCATATCATACTTAAATTTTGATTATAAGATAACATAGTTTTGTGTCAGACAGTTCTAATAGCTAGAATATATCAAATATTTAAAAATAAAACTTCCCCACCCCAGACATTTGGTAACATCCTTATGTAGACTAACAATTTTTAATACACTTTTGTGGAAGTGCTTTAGTCTGGAAACTTCTTCCCAAAAGTTCAGTGGAACTTTTTCTTTTTCTTTTTGAAGGTGCAGTTTTGTTTTCGCACAATGTCTAGGTGCTATCATTGATACATCATTAAATTATAAAAGGCTGCACCTATATCTCATAGAGAGTGAAATATTATGATTTGGGATAAAACAATTGCTTTAGCTATAATGTTGAATATTTACTTAATAAGAAAATGCCTAATATTTGCCAAAGTTATTCTCAGACATGTATTTATTGAAATTAAGTAGACTAATACTTTTCAGAATTTTTTTTTTTTTTTTTTTAATGTTTTTGCCATGGGAAGTTCTTCCTCCAAAAAAACCACAGCATATCTATTTTTGATTATTTTTTTCTCTTTTAAGAAACATGTCAGGTAAAATGCTAAACATTTGCATATATTATAAGTCATATGAAACCTGAATCTTACCTCTTTTCAACAGCTTGAATATTATGAAAAATTTGATAGCCTACCATTAAATTATAGCTAATATAATAAAAATACCCTTACATTTTAGCTAGTAAAAATGTGATCAAAATTGTCAATAGGGCAGGTCACTGAGGTGCTGTATTAAAAAAAATCCCCTGTAGTTTCCTGGGTGATCTTCACCTAGTTTGAGACCCTTGAGGGGTCCCTATTTTGAGAGATATAGGTCTTCTATGTCATGGCATACTCAAAAAGTATGGGTTTTGTCTGCAGTACATAAAGTGTTTTTAAAAAAAAATGTGCATTGCTGTTTTAAATGATAATAAACTGTATAATAAATAATGTTAATAATGTTATAACAAATACTCAATTTTTATGTGTAGACACTTTATTTTTTTCCCCAGAGTCTTTGAAATCTGATCAGAAAAATTTTGATAATCCTGATGCATCAAGTTACACATCCCAAGCAAAGATCACTTCTACTGTGATAACTCCACCAATTTCTAGAGGTGATGATGATGATGGGGTATGTAAAACTTCTTTTTTTTTTTTTAATCATTTCACCTAAAGCAAGGTAGCAAAGATGCAGGGGATTACTGAATGTTAAAGAATGTAAAAAAAAAATTAATGAGCAAGAAAAATAAGAGAACAGAAATTAAGAAGACAGAAGATAATGATTGACATGGCATTTAAATTTTTGAAGATCAAATTTGACTGAAAAGTAAGAAACCAGAAGATAGTTCCACAAGCGAGAAAAGAAACTGTTAGCAAAGAACTTATGGTTACATCTAGCAGCCATTTCAACTGTAAAATGATGAGAACTTGCCAATCTAGCACTGCACTCAAATTCATAGTTTAGGCTCCATGGAGTAAAGTTCCTCAGAAAAATTACCATGAAAGTATTTCTAGAAAAGGCATAGGGAATCTACATTACAATTTTAGGGAAAGTGACTGAAGATGTCAGGTCATAACCAATGAAATTGCAGATTCTTCTTTTGGTTTTTATCAAATATCTCTAAATATATCAGGCACACCAGACCATATGTGCAGCAATATTCTAAGTATGATTGAATGGTAAACCTAAATATACAAGATAGATTTGGGCAAGAAAGTATCTAGCATGACATAGTGAACCAACTTTCCTAGCTGCAGACTTGATTCAATATAATCTTTCCACTTTATGTCAGCAGAAACCAATAGCCTGAAAAGGTGCAATGAGTCGCTCTCCTGGTGGTTAACATTAGCTCTGATAATTAATAGAGATCAGTTTCATTTTGGAGACATTCTTTGTTTGTCCCAGTTAACAACAGTGTAGGTGATTTTTGAGATCACCTGCCAATTTCACCTTATTGAACCAGTCACTTACTATTAAGACAGGAGATCAGCATTGATACCAAGTTGAGAATTGATGGTATCAAGAGGGTCATTTATGAAAATTAGGAATTAGATAAAGCCCTTGGGAACACTTGCATTAATGCAAAAAGATCTAGAATGAGTGGCCATTCAAGACAACTTTCAGTTCATGATTTGATAAGAAAAACTGAATCAGTTGAAAAATTTGTCTAGAAATGCCATAGCCTTTCAACTTGTGAAAAAGCCCAGTATGCCAAACCCTGTCAAATGTTTTGAAGATGTCCAAAACAACAGCTCAAGCTTCACCATTCTTATCTAAAACTTGATAGACTCTTTCAGCAATAATCATTAATAGAGAAGTGAAAGCCATATTGCTTATCTGAAAGAAGACCCTTTAAAGTGAGATGCTTAACCAATTCAGAGTTGATTAGAACATCTAGTATTTTGCCAAAAAGAAGTAGAAGGCTAACAGGCCAATAGTTAGAAGGAACAGATGGTTTGCCAAAATTCTTAAAGACTGGAGTTTTAACAAGCAGGAAAACATTTATTAAGGACTATTGCAGAGATACCATCAAGTCCAAGTACATGTTTTGAGGTGATCCAGTTTAGAGATGACATGCTTTTTTAATTTAAATTAAGAAGCTGCAAAGTGAAAATAATTTAAATATTTAGATTTTGCTTTTCCAAGAACAGAAATACTTCTCATACCTGTTGGCCAAATTCTTTTTCATTTGTTCCAAGTAGTGTTTATATTTTGTACATTTTAAATAAGCTCTATTTAACTATTAAAAAAGATGATTATAAACTTGATTAAAGATAGTTCTAGGCATACAACTCCATATATAATTATTCTCTTATGTATGATGAATCATTCTTATCTGAATTTTGCATAATATTTTTACAATTATCTATTGATTTATTTGGCTCAGTATACTTGTCTTTTTCTCATTTCAGTAGGGAATGTTAAATGAAACTATATTTAGTCCCTACCTGTCATATCTTAGAGAATTTCAGAAGCCTCATTTATGATGCTGATCCATCACTTTGTTGAGTCAGTGTATATTTCAACATTTATTTTTGATACCTAAGACAGACTTTACCATCTTTAGAAATGTTACAGGATGTATCAGTTATGGAATGAGAACAGCATATTGCAGAAAATCAATTGAAGGGTTTTGTTGTAACCTTACTGGAAAGTTACTAAGTGACACACTCTTGAAGAAGTCTGGAGGGTGCAGTGACAAAAAAACTGAAAAAAGGTGTGAAATCTGCTCCAAATGACTGTGAATTAAGTGATACAAAAGTTTAGTTTTTCAGAATGTTGTCTTCATTTTGCTGTGGTGAAATTTTTAATATGGTGAATTTCATTCTTTCTTATGTTGATTTCTGATAGCTTCAATGTTTCCTTTTTGTTTTCAACTCAACAGTATTTATACAAAAATTTAAATCTTGAAAAAATTTTGAACTTGAACATAATTGCCAGACAATATGAACTTTCAAATTTTACTCTATCCATTTTCTTGCTATTTGGTAAGAATAAAATCTTTTGTAAATATAAATATTTATTTTTAAAATAATGGCATTAATATTATAATTATTTTCACTTGCATGAAATCTCAATTAAAACTTGAATCTTTTCTACTCTTTTTTACAGTTCTACTATGCCAAGTGTCCATACTATGCAAGGATGAATCAATATGAAGTCTCTCTCTATAATGGCCAATTTGTTACAGTGATTGACAAAAAAGATGGCAATAATAATCATGACTGGTGGCAGGTATTCACTGATGACCACCATTGTGGATACTGTCCAGCCATTTGTCTTGAAAAAGCTGAGAACTTTATGGATTCTGGTCAACTCCCTGACTTAAAAGAACTTGATTCTTATAACAATGTGTTATGATGACAACCAACATAACTAACTTTCAAAATTGTAATTAATTGTATTTGTAATTAAATGCAGTGTAAAAATAATTGAAGATCAAAAATTGCTGATTTATGTTTGTAACATACAAGTTTAATTAATTGTATTTTAATGATCTTTTAATTTATAAACTGCTATAAGCACATTTTTTTACCCTGAAGACAGTTTTGATAGATCTAAAAGTTAATAAAATCTAAATATAATTTTTTGTGAAATATTTAGACATCTCCCCAAAATAGATCTTTGTAAATTTAAAAACTTAGCAAAATTGTAAATTTCTATTTTAAGAAATAAGATACTGCTCAAGTAAAATTGTTTATATTTAATTTATTTTCAACTTCATTTTTCTGCTGCAACCCCATTTTTAATTGTGACAAATAAATAATATTTAAAATGCATACAATCCTAGATTTTTTTTTTATTGTTAGAAGCAGCAATATATGTTAAAAAAACAATGATTATGGTTTTAAGATACTTTGAATCTTTGTTGTAATTATAGAATCAATTCTTTTTAAAGTTAGTTTAAATAAGTTTTAATTACATATCCCAATTTTGTTTTAATAGTCAGCATGTCAAAGTGAAACTAAAGAATTTTATGCTTTAACTCAACATAAACTGAATTTATAAATTAATAGATTAAAAGAAATTCTGTTTTTAGAAAAGATAAAGTTGAACTTGTTGAAAAAAATCTTAAGAATTTAAAATGTTTATAATGTTGTGCATTCTTGATACTGCCTTTACACTTTTATTTAATTAGTAATCATATTTGCCAAAGCAAATATGGTTACTTTCATTATTCTTCCACTATTTTCACAAACTAATTAGTGTAAGAGATTTTAATGAGAATTTGTAATTTTTATATAGATGTGGGTGTATATATTTGTTTCTTTATTTGCATACTGTCTCCCACATATACATTATCAATTGCATTGCTGGATGCTTAAATATGATTCAGTGTGAAGAGGATTATAAATGAAGTAAGTGGCATTGGTCAATAGTATCTTTGTTTTGTTAAATTCTGTTTTTACAAATTTCTTTGTCAAGCTACATGCAGCTTGGTATAAATTTTGAATGAAAATTTTCCACTCCTAAAATTGTCATAACTTCTCAGTGTCTGGAGGAAGAAAATTGTGAATTGCCTCTGCCTTATCTAGCTGCAAAGTGTTCCAAAATATCAACTTCAGATACACCAAATTGACACTTAATATGATTGATAACAACTCCATATTCCCTAAAGCATTCAACATTTATATAAAACCTTCTGGAATTTTTTTCCAGTCTAAAGTTGGCTAGAATTATTGAAATTTTGGTGTCACTGCAAGATAAAAAAAATTAAACTAATATATCAATTGAATATGTATAACAGGCAAATTTTCACAATATGGTCAATATTACCCGTCACCAAAGTATGCCTGCATTCTAGTTTTCTTGCAACCTTATCAGTACATAGTTCTTTACAAGTCCTAGCTTTGTTACCATAGTAGTGTTGTACCAGTAGAATGGTAAGGGTCTATTAGATCTACATTTCTTATGGGGACCTCAGCTTGTCAGTCAGGTCTTAGCTTTCCTGAATTGTATATTAATATTGTTTAGTCTATATTTTTTCTATGTCAGTATTTTCAGTAGCAGCAGTACTTTGTATAATGTTCAATATTTTGTCCACAATTTCAGCAAGTTAATCTAGTAAACTTATCTAGAGATACCAAAACTGGCTGGATGTTAAGTTTGCAAAAAAAAAAAAAAAAATGTCCTAAATGCTGTCTTGATATTTTTTTTCTGCTAATAAATGTTTTCTATCTCCTAGTACATCCAATGCTGGTGATTTCTTTGCTCTGAAAGTGAAATCCTCAAAATGATCTTTTCTGCTCTATTGCAAGTGGTCAGCATGGGAGGATTTAGTATAAAATCTCTGACCTTTTGTGGCAATTGTTCCAAATAAAACTACTACAAAAGCAAATTTTTAACTTTTTGAGGTATTATTTCATACTGCTCGAATTGAAGCCAATTAAGCTAACTATAAAGCCAGGTCTATTGCTCAAAATAAGCCATATTTTGTTCAGCCAACCATTACTTGTTCTGGTTCTGAAAGTACAAAAGGAAAGAAGAATCAGATTCAAACAGAAGAAAAATAGATTTCTGCTCAATAAAGCAAAGATCATAAAGGTTCACCAGTTATAAATATTCATGAAGAGTTTTTAATTCCACACCCCAATACATATATATTATGATGCATTTCAGTTGCAAAATATATCATAAGCATGTTCAAGGAACCAGAAATAAAAATATTAAGGAAAGATGACAAAGTGTAAGTTGATCATTTATTACCACTAGCATCAAATATTTTATTGTTTTTTTTGTGTGTGTGTTTTGGCCAAAGATTTTTACTGCTGCTCATTGTCATCTTCACCATGTGAAGGTTTGAAGGCAAGGATTTTTTTTTTTTTTTCAAATTTTGTACTACTTTTATGCTAATGTGTTTTATGACTATTGTAGGGGAAATAACACTCCAACTTTTGCCACTCATGTTTTATTTATTTATCAATGCTAGACTTTGATATGAGCATAAAGAAAAAAAAGGATTATATATATAATCACAAATACCAAGAATGATATTATCACATGTGTGAGTTACACAAGTTAAAATCCTTAAGAAATCAGTGATTTTTGGATACAAGAGAACAAATACAGTGAGAACTGGATTAACTATATGGAGAAATAAACAAATCTGTATAAACTGATGGGTTGCTCTAAAAGAAAAAAAAAGATATCTTCAAGTATGATATTTCTCTGTGAGGAGGAGCTATGCACTCTCTCACTGCTTACTTCAACAAAAAATAACTTGTCACTTTCTGATTAGTAGCCACCAATCCACTTCTAAATAGAAAATTTTTTTTTCATAGTAAAAAAAACTTCATGCCATTTCTCAATAACTTAAAGGATATTTGTATAAATCAAAACGATTGACAATTATGAATATGTAAATTATGCCTTTTCTAATATTGAATCTAAATGTGGAAAGTACTTCACATAATTTTGGTTTGAAAAATTGATTGTAACACATTGTTTACCACTAGTTTTATCACACTGTAACTAGATTATAAAATTTATTTGAAGGTTTGGTTGCTGATAGACACTCATCAAAATACCATTTCAAACAGCAACACACTCGTATAATCCAATATTTTTGTCATATTTGTGATATTTTTATGATTTTTTTATATTTACACAAATACTAATTTTTTTTTATATATACTAATATTTTTACTGTAAGCCATAATAAAGAAATACATTATTTTTTAAGTGTTTTTTTTTCTTTTTTTGTAAATTAACTTTTACACTATTTACATTGTTCAGACTGTTGTCCTCATCTTTGTAGCCATATTCACAGCATTTTGGCCATTATATGCTCTGGCCTTCTTGAGGTGATTGGAATTTTAAACTGAACCCTTTATTTTGTCCACTAGAGTAGATTGTTCTAGTTCCATGTGCTATGCCTCTTCCAGATGTCTCAGTATCAGTTATTCCTCTTTAACTCAACTCTCCAAATTTTTTTGCACCTCTGTTGTAACCAGGTATTGAACATATAACTCTTTGGGTCAAGTCACTAGATTGCCAATGCTCATGGCCCAGTGGATAAAAGTGTTGCTAATTCAGTGACTTGACCCAAAGAATTGTGAGTTCAATAGCTAGCTACAGCAGAGGTGAACAAAAACTTGTACAGTTGAGTTGAATGGATACTGAGATATCTGAAAGAGGTATGGAACTAGAACAGTCTACCCTGGTGGAGGAAATAAAGGGTTCAGTTCAAAATTCCAATCATCTGAAGTGCCATGAATATGGCAACAATGTAAATAGTGTAAATAATTACAATACCTCATCTCAGAAATATAGACAGATATTTAACTTTTACCTTGCACACTTTGCCATCTCCATTATTAGGAGAGATTATGTATAATCAGTCTAAGGAGCCATTTGGCACCTTCAGTGGGGGGGAAAAAAAAAACTCTTGAGTTATAGCAACCTTAACAGGAAGCACTATGTGGTGCTTGCCAGCAATTATTACTGGATGCCTTTCATCATTCTAACTTCTGATATCCTTATATGACCACCAACTTACAGGAGACCATGTTTATTGACAAATGGCTCCAAGGCTTTGAGTGGACTGTCTTATTTTGGTTCTTCATACATGAAAATTCTCAAGTTCCTTCTTGTACTGCTTGATGTTCATATTATTTTTTTTCAAGTTCTTCAACTGCACATGCTGTTTGACAATAGTATCCTCCTTTTACAGTTGCTGAAAATCCTAGCAGTTAGAACTTTACAGACTGTGAATAATGTGCACCAGATAATCTATTACTTGATTTAGCAGTATTCAAGTTGAACTTTGTGAAGCGCTGGGTGCTTGGAGAGGATGTGCTGAGAGTGAACATTTGGAGTTGGATCACTTTATCTGAAGTTTGATTGAAGCTGTCCATTTCTGGAGGTCTCAGAGGCACTTGACAGAAATGTTAGCCCACAGAGCCAAGTCGTATTTGGAAGATGTGCAGTAGGTTAAGATCTCATAGTACAGGTTTATGATCAGTGTCCATGTATTTCTATTAGACATAAAAGCATCTGTTTTCATTACTGATGTAACAATGGATCACTTTCCTTTTGTCACTTTTTTTTTTACAAAATCAGTTCAGTCAATTCAAAGATCTGAGATGGAATGTTCAGGTCATGGAGTCAGGTTCCCATAATTAAACTCACTTTACTATTTCCATTACTTTGAGGTAAACAGTGGTGATTATAACTTTAACTAATGCATCACAGAAAACATGCAGTTCCCTATATGAAGCTTCTGATGGGGTAGTTTTAGTGGGAATCCTCAGATTTTGGATTTCCAGAGCCTTTAAGGAGGTTTCCCATGCAAACCCAAAGTTCTTCCTTTGTTTGGGGCTAGGGATAAAACCTACTTAATAAGATGATCAATGATACCCATTGTACTTGGCAATAGGATCAAACACCATGTAGGTTTTTCCTGGTTTCTTTGGGTGTTATAGACCCATAGAGGGTAAGTACTACTGCGCTTCTTTGACAGTGAGTGCCAATTCTGTGTGACTATTTTTGATTATTCTCTCCATGAATGAGAGAAATTGTTCCTTCATTTCTGGTTTTCTGTCAAGGATATATCTAAGAGATGATAGACTAATTACTTCCTGTTGTCTGGGAGATGATTCACAAGGAGTATATCAAGAACCAAAGAGACAAATGCACAGGAATCAGTTACTGACTGAACCACCTAAGAGCACACAGGACTTAAAGTGGATAATCCATTCAACCTGCAAAATATTGCCATCAAACTCCATTCCCAGATTGCGGATACATTGAGCCTCTGATATTAAAACATTTCTTTCAGGCAGACAAGATGATGGTCATATAAATAAAGATACATACAATTAAGAAAATGACCTTACATGCAAGCCCCAACACGTGGACATTTTCAAGTAAAACTCATTGTGAATTTGTTATAACTGATCTTAGTTCAATGACCAACCTGAGTTATAGAACTTGAAGGTGCTTATTCCAGAACTATAGAAAAGGACTCAATCTGATAAATAGAAAAGAAATCATGTTGCTTAGTATGTTCCACAGACTCTTTGCTAAGAGAATCAGGACTTTTCATCTGAAAAGAGGACCAAGGGTGGTATGGGACAAACTCAAAGAGTGCTATGGCTCCTACAACATAACGACTGATTGCACTCTGCAAGCTAACAACTTCCCAAAAATATCAAGTAAGGATTTCTTTAAGCTAAGGGAATTCAGTGATCTCTATGGAAATTCACTTACTGGATACACAACTCATCCAAAAACTTCCATTCAGTCTTCAAGAGAAGTGATTGTTCCTGGGTTCCAGCTACAACCAGCAACATCATGTTTCCTTTCCTCTTCTCCCAGTATTCATAGATATTATCGACCAAGATGATAAATGATTGAAATTTCAACCTTAGGCCTAACACAGAAAAGGGTTCTTGGCATTAGATCAAGAAGTTATCTCAGTACACAAGATTGAATTAACAAACACAGCCTCTGCTAATTTGAAGTGAAAAGATCATCCAGATCATCAATGTCTTTTGCAGAAGACTACAGAAATACTGTACCTTTCATGAGAAAATCCTGGAAGAGTAGCAGGCATTCATGTAAGAGAAAGAACCATTTGTATATCAACTTCACATATGGCAAAAAATTGTAAAGTCTTATGCACAGAAATTGAGTGAGAAGCACAGCACTGATTGCCATTCCAAACCAGCACTTTAGACAAATTCTTCCTAACCTTACTGGATGTGATAAGATTTCAACTTTTTATAATGTGTCTCTCCACTTAAAAGCAATAATGCACTTCTAATAGTGTACTAAAAAAAAGAAAGACACCTATTATGCTTTTTGGAGAGACATCATTAGGATATAAAATATGCAGTCAAATCACTCCTCACTCTCACCATGCTCCATATCTCTAGAAGCTTGGTTTAGGGTGAATCATAGTTGATGATACCTGTCTAGGAAGAGCACACTAGCCACTATCAAAACATTCTAGTCCCCAAGCCATGCCCCAATGTTTTCTAAACAGGAGAAATGCAGTAGTAACCACCCACAATCAACCAGCAAAATACACTAAGAAACGGATCTTTGACAAACAGAAAGATCATCTGGGCCATGTATTTTAGCAAATTAAAGATGACAATAATGTAGCACCTTCCATCAAAGATATGGTCTACATGGATGTCATGGAACATGGGCCAAGAAGAAATGAGTCTAAGAGCTGAGTAGCACTGCTGCTATTCAAGTCAGTGAATCATCTCCCAGACAACAGGAAGTAATTAGTCTATCATCTCTTAGATATATCCTTGACAGAAAACCAGAAATGAAGGAACAATTTCTCTCATTCATGGAGAGAATAATCAAAAATAGTCACACAGAATTGGCACTCACTGTCAAAGAAGTGCAGTGGTACTTACCCTCTATGGGTCTATAACACCCAAAGAAACCAGGAAAAACCTACATGGTGTTTGATCCTATTGCCAAGTACAATGGGTATCATTGATCATCTTATTAAGTAGGTTTTATCCCTAGCCCCAAACAAAGGAAGAACTTTGGGTTTGCATGGGAAACCTCCTTAAAGGCTCTGGAAATCCAAAATCTGAGGATTCCCACTAAAACTACTCCATCAGAAGCTTCATATAGGGAACTGTATGTTTTCTGTGATGCATTAGTTGCATTTAGTCTAATAGAAATACATGGACACTGATCATAAACCTGTAACCTGTACTATGAGATCTTAACCTACTGCACATCTTCCAAATACAACTTGGCTCTGTGGGCTAACATTTCTGTCAAGTGCCTCTGAGACCTCCAGAGATGGACAGCTTCAACCAAGGTCAGATCGAGTGTGATCAAGTACTGAATGACTACAGATTTGTGGTACATTTTTAGATTCTACAGCCACTCCTAGTGGATCAACTTTGGTGGTAACAACAATGGTTATCAATGAAGAAGGAAGCAATCACTAAAGCCGTGATAGCTTCACTATTCATTAATATTCCAAATTTCAATCTGTCCTCTAGTTTCACCCTCATTTCTTTTTTAGCAAATGTAATGTGAGTCTTGGCAGATTCAGCTTTAGTCTACACCATAGCTATGGCAACCTGTTTGAAACTCTTGAATAGTAGGAAGCCCAGAATCTTAGTAAGGATGATACTTCAGCCATGGTGATAGAAGCAAGACCATACTGTACTTGTCGTTATGTTGTAGTATCTGAGATTGGCCTGAAATGCTATTCTAATCTGTTGCCTCCTGCTCCACATATGTCCTTCTGACAAGCAATATACTACAGATTTACTGAAAGCAAAAAATAGCAACATTATCATTTGGAAGTAGAATCTTGGAGGATAGAGAAAGTAAGTGCTGTGTACCTTAAGCTTGTTACATATTCTGAGGTTTGTGATATTTTCTAAGAGATAAACGGGAAATAGTAAAAATAATGACTAACCTAAAATGTTCCTATGCTAAAAGTGAGTAAGCAGCAATACAACAAAATACCATACTATGATGCAAGATTTTAATTTATAATTTAATGAAACTAAATTAGGAAGCATATATGGCATATGGTTGCAAAAATACTAAACAAATGACAGTGATGTGAAAAGAAGACAAGAAATTAAATGTCAATTAACCATATTATCAATGTTTGCATTAAATAGAAGATAGAATGTCTCCTGGAGGTGACACAAGTGGATGAAGAAGTCAGGATTTCAAAAATGTGTATAAGGTTGTGTACTGGCCTCACATTGAAGCTGATGGTAATGGAAGGAGGATGCCTTAACTCCACATCAGGCTGGTTAGCCACTACTACTGTGAACTACCTGTGAAATGCCCCAAAGTTTACTGAGAAAGTCCTTTTAAATACTCATGGTGGATACATCACTCAGCATTTTTGTCATGGTTTTAATTTAGAAGCAACATTTGTGATAAGCTCTTTAACCAACATATAAATTTTATGCTTATTTTTTTTTTTTGTTTTGTAAGCTGGATGCGTGCTGAGAGCCTATGCATCGATAGCAACTTTTGTTTTTTAAACTTGCAGTATTTACATCCAGCTGGCAGATTTTGATGTAAAATGAATCAGGAAATGTTTTAATTTGAAGTAGCCCATAACACTTGTATCAAACAATGGTAATGATATTGAAATACATTTAAATATTATTTTGGTCAGTCTGGTACTGAAAGAAAGGACTGATTTATTTTTTTTATTAATACTATTTCATTTGTGAAGTTGCCATTATCTATGTATAATAATTTAAATCAAGTTAATGTTTTCTTAACGCCCCTCTGGTTTTGTGGGCTTTCATTTTTTTTCCTTGAAAGTGACTCATCAGTCTGTATCCAAAATTTTAAGAAGATCATTCAGAAATTAACCTAATTTCTGAAGACTGGTGTTTGTTTTTTTTTGTTTTTTTTTTAATATCTCTTGCCTAATGAGTATAAAAATATAAGCCAACAGATATTTATTTTTAATGTGCAGACAAAATATTTGTCTGATTATCAGCTTATTGCTTTTCATCATCATTGTTTATACCATAGCAGTCACTATATTCCTGAGAAGAAAATAAAAGATCATGTCAAAACATTGAGTTGTCCTTTTTCCCTTACTGCATATTTAAATCAAATGCTGACTGGACAGTTGGAAAAGAAAACATGGATTACATGGTTATTATATGCCAAATGTCATAAAAAATTTAAAATATCTTTGTTATAATCTGTGTTTATAGGACAACTTGTTACCCGTAAGCTCATCCTGCAAGTCAATGAGAAATATTGATATTTATTTTTCTAAAAATGCAACCTTGAGTTAGTTGAAGTCACCAAATACCTATTTAAATTGTTCAGTGTAAGAAAGATTTGATTTGCATCTCTAATATCAAGTGTGGATATAGCACGGAAATGAAATTTAAAAAAAGAAAATGTTACAAAATGAATTCCAGATATGAAAAATGTTTGAATATTTTATTAATAATAAATAGCAACTGACATACAAGAAAAATGCTTTAAATATAGTAACTTTTTAATTTTACTCTATATTCATCAATGGAATAGATAAATGACTTTATAAATATTTACCAAGTTTAGCTTAATTTGGCACAAGGCCACAGGAGTGGGACTCCTACTGAGAATTTGCTTTAGTAATCTGCAAGATCAGCTTGCTAACCACTAAACCATAGCAAATTCTGTGTTTTTATGATTGGTTGATTGCTGATGTCAACTTGTATATCAATGTTTCTCTTTTGTACATTTATTAATAGTTGGGACTTTTGTGTGGTGAGCCATTGTATTGCCTGTATTCTACTTAAACTGTTTTAAAATTTCATAGCCTATTCAATAAAATGTTACTTTTATAAGCATAAATATCAGCAGGCATTTTGTTTTGAAATCTAAACAATTCACTATATCTCTCTTATATAATGGACATGTTCTCTGGGTAGACAGTGAAGTAAAATTATAAAGGATAACTGTTAAATATAATTTAAAAAAAAAAAAATGAAAACATGATTTTCCAATCTGTTATAGAATTTTGACTTAATGCATTAAAATCAATGTATAATTCATCTCTATCATAAATACTTCATACTTTTCAACCTATTGAGGTGACTCATTTATAAACACTATAAATAGCTACAACTATTACCCATGAAGCAATTGAATGCCTACTACTTCCCATGAGTCAGTAACACTACACTACAACGGCATCGCTGATACCTAAAGAAATGAACAAACAATTATCACTGCGTAATTATGAATATTCACAAGCTGAAGCTAGAAAAAATGCTGAAGGATTTAAAATCAGTTGGAGAAGGAAACCAAATAAATGATCTCTTCTGGGCAACTGCTGGTTGTGAGGCCATTATGAAATTATCAGCAATTGCACACCCAAGACAGTTGGAGGAAATGACATTCAGGAGGGTCATCCTATTATGTACCTTTTGAGAAAATTGTCAAAAGCCGAACTGAACTACTCAAATATCGAGAAAGAAGTGTTGGCCATAATATGGATGACAAATAGACCATGTCAGATTTTGATTGGAAAGAAATTCCTACTAAAGTTCAACTATAGACCTCTAGAATTCATATTTGATCCTAGGAAAGACCTTCCTAAGGATTCTAACTTCTCAAATTCTAAGATGAGCCTTAATGTTAATGGTATTAAAAAATAATAAGTGGAATAATTGCTCACAGGCAGAAAGGTGTTTTAAAGAGGTTAAACATGAATTAACTGTAGAAAAGGGCGTAATTGAGACATAGTGGTTCTGCCAGCAATGCAAAGGAGCAAAATTATAAAATGTATACATGATGCTGTTCAGTGTGGAATAGCGTCTAAGCAAAGGAGATTAAGGCTAGAGGCATGGTGGCCAGATTATTCTACAGATGTAGAAGAATATGTAAAAAGTCCATTGAAAGAAGAAAATTTAGACAAACAAAAACACATACATGGCCTAAAGAGTCCCAACCTTTAGACAGAGTACACATGGATCATGCTCATGTTAATGGAGTAGGATTATTACTTGTAGATTTGTATTCAGGCTCTCCAACAAAAGAAGTTCAACTGTGAAACAAGTGTTAAAGATTATATTTTCCAGAAGTGGAATTCCGAAAATGCTAGCATATCTGACAATGCCCCAGAGTTCTGTTATAAGGAACTATGCCAATGGTTGAACAAAACCCTATAATCCCTTCATACCATCTGCAATCAAATAGATTAGCAGAAAGGATGGTGCAAACTATAAAAAATGGATTGAAGATATGTGTACAACAGAAAGAAAAGATAGAAACATTTCTTCCTATATTGTTACTAAGCTATAGGACAATACCACATGCTGGAAGATTGAAAAGTCTGTCCAGCCTCATTGGGTAGACAAATTAGAGCCCTGTTGACTATGTTCTATGCTACCAATGAAAAACTATGGTATAAAAAGAATGGTGAATCTAATCTACAAGATGTAAGATTCATAATGCAAAGTGGACAGAACACTATGATAAAAATAGAAAGAAGAAATGGAAATGGGATATTAGTGCATGCAGACCAAGTTAGATTGCAACATGATAGTGATGAAGAAATGTATAGTTAGC
Source organism: Acanthosepion lycidas (assembly GCA_963932145.1). Classification (NCBI taxonomy): domain Eukaryota; kingdom Metazoa; phylum Mollusca; class Cephalopoda; order Sepiida; family Sepiidae; genus Acanthosepion; species Acanthosepion lycidas. Next base: position 52,188,545 of record OZ010599.1, on the reverse strand, counting down.
CTGAAAGTAATGAAGACAAAAGTGTGATGCCAAGGCAAGACAAAGATGTCAATGAAATCAAGAGTGAGATAGACTCTGAAGAAGAACAATCGGAGGAACACTGCTATGAAAAAAGAAAAAAATCATGATCTCCCCTATCCAGACAATCTCTTAGGGAGAGGGAGGAAAATAATAAAGGAGACAAAGGCTTGCAGAAGAAATACCAGAGAAAATAAGGGGATAAAACCTCTTTGGTACAGGGAAATTAAGTGACTCATTTACATATGAAGTCATAAAGACTATAAATACCTACTGAGGCAGTTAAATTCATACTACTCTCTGTGAGTCAGTAACCCTACACTACATCTATAATTATAATACAAATATCTGCATCAGACAATTATAATTTTCCAGTGCTTTCCAATTTCTAAGTCATAATATCTAGAAGAATGTGTCATATAACACTTTAATAAGACATATTTAATGATTGATAATAAAGGCAGCAAAAATTTTGCCTTCACTATAGCTATTTCCTGTTTTCTTCAGAAAAATAAAGTGTTTTTATATTTGTTTCATATTCTGTTATATGACACTGGATAATTAAGTTTTGCTTAGGTTTTATACCTTTGAAAAAATTCTATAGAATTCAGTAGTCACTGCAAGTAGGAAGCATATTCATTGCATCATATGATATGCATTGACATCAAATGAATCACTAAGTGTGTGTTTGCTAATATGCAAAGTTCAGTTTTTATTTATTATTCAAGTGAACCATAATGATGTCTTTTTCTGAAATAAAAGACATTTTTACTATCATTACATAAGGAATATAAACTCTTAGACATTGATGAAATTAAGAATTTCTAGTTTGATATTTTCTTTATTAGTTCTGCTTGTATTAAAATTCTGTACAAATGAATGTTAAACAAATACTGCTGGAAAATTTATCTAAGCTATTGATAAAACTGTTTTTCAGCTGAAGTCATCCTGTGATAAATGTTATTTGTTTTACAAGACCATCCTTAAGGTACAACCCCCAACAATTTTTTCATTTTAGCTGTTTACAGTTTGATGAAAAATCTTAAATTATCTTGAAACTTCTTCCTTCTTCATTTCTTTTTTTTTAATATATTTATTTTTTAATGCAAATAATTGGCATGTCAAATTTTGTGTAATTTTTAACAAAGTCCTTTCTTATTTTTTGAAGTTTTATTAAACATTTTTATTCAATTGCTACTTACAAGTAGCTTAAATATATATTTAATATAAATTCTCAACTTGGTTGATGACAACCATTTACTCCTGCCTCAATAGGCTGATTAATCTGACAAGGTCAAAATGGCAACCAATGTTCAAAACAACCTCCGTCATTCTTGTTAATTCTAATGCCTTCAAAACTAAACTTCTCTCCATTAATCATCTGAGAGACCCCTCTTTGCCTTCCATCAGCATGGCTGATGCTATCCTCCAGGAAACTAACTCATTTCACCTTCTCAGCTAATGTTCTCAGGTGACATGAAATGGAAATATTACATCAATTGCTAGGTCAGCTACTAAGAAAGTCAGTTCATTGTGTCATGCGAGACAATATTTTCACCAGAATCTATCTTACATATCTATAAGTCTACCATTCATTCATGCTTAGAATATTGCTGCCACATATGGCCTGGTGCCCTTGCTACTTATCCAGAGCTCCTTGATAAGATCCAAAGAAAAATTAGCAATATTATTGGTCACTTTTCTACCACTGTAAGGTTTCCTCTCTCTGTCTTTTCTATAAATACTTTCATGGTAAATGTTTTGATGAAGTCTTTGGTACCTAGACTTTTTGAATTTAAGCACAGTACTAGACTGGCATTGAGATCTCATCAATTTACATTTGTGCTGGCTAGATGTAGCCATAATTTCTATACTAACAGTTTCTTTTCTTGCACTTCTTGCTTGCAAATGTCCCTTCTAGCACCAATCTTTCAAATCAACTTTAATCTTCAAAAATTTAAATGCAATGTTAGTCACTATCTATGGACAGTAGATTACTCTTTTCTCTTTCTGCTCATTAATGTTCCACACTTCCACACTTTGTAATCCCTTGTGTCATAGTGGCCTTACTGCTTTGCATGGGGTGATACTGATTAAAAAAAAAAATTAATAAACAAAATCATTGTCTTATAATTTTTAATTTGTCTGTTATAAACTTGAATAAACTTTATTAAATTGGCAATTGAAATATAATCTCATAACTTGTCATTATCTACAAAAAATAATCTGAAAGAATTTGATTATTTACAAGCTAACATAAGTAGATAGTATTTGTATTAGGTGAAGGGAGTTGAGAGCATTTGGTTAGAATAGAGCTCACTTTCAAGTTGAAGGACTAACAAACCAATCACTACTACCACATCTGTACCAAATACCTTACCTATATGCCTCAGACTATTACTCAGTCTAACAGTTTCATTTTTATTATAATGTATCTTAAAAAGTCTTTGCAAAAGTATATATACGAGTCATTTGAAAAAAAAAGAACCTTATTAAAAGGTCTTTATAAAAATAAAATTACATAAGACACACTTAAGCTGTTTATATTTTCACATTCTACAAAAGTATTAAAAGTTGTTACCACGTTTCAAATCTGTACATGCAATATCCTTGGAAATTAACGGAGAGCTTTATTTATCAAAATGCAAAAATTGCAGTGAAATTTCAAGGGGCTCTGATTTTAAAACTATTAAAGATACAGATCTAATATTAGAAATTTATCAATAAATTTGATCAAAGACAGAAATAGTATAAGCCTATAAATAAAAGCACTGAAAATGAAATTGCACATATCTGGTAGTGCCATAAATGAGAACAAGATGGTTTGAAAAGTTAATGCAAAACTTCCTATCTTGAGTAGTAACATATATTTTTCTTTATTTTATTGCATTTAAAAAAAAACAAATTGTAACTTCATTGGTATAAATAAATTACAAAATGAAATTGTTTTGAACTTAAATTATCCATAATGCCTTCTCTTCTGCATCTTAAAACTGGCATTTTTTGTTTGCTTACATTACTGTATTTCATTTATGTTTTTATCATTGATAATCTTAATCTAACTGGGTTTCTTGATCATCACTTGTAATTTAATTTATAATAGCAACAGTTGGTAAAATAAAAGAGTTTTCAACAGCTGTCTTACTCAGTGATTGATTAACTTGTACAAGTCATTTTTAAGAAAAACAATAAATACATGGAAACTTATAATAATAAAGAGACAGTTAAAATTTCTAGAACACAGAATGAGAAAAATAGGACTAAAAAATTTAATAAGGAGATATTGAAGACAGAAGAAGTAGGAGGAAACATCAAGTAACAGAGTTGTATGAATGGATGACAAAATAAGGACAAAATTATGTCATCAAGTAAAAAGTTACTTAGAATAATAAAAAACAGGAAGTTATGGAAAGCCTTGATCATTTATGTTCTGGAGGGTACATAAAAGGAGATATCCAATTGATCTAACAATAGAATTTATTTTGTCTTTTATTTCAAGTGGCTGCCACATTGCTACCAGTTCTTTTATAATATCAATTTTGTTTTTAAATTGATAGACTCCTTTACTGAATATATTATCATTCTGATATATTACCTTCTTTACTTATATAGAAATTCCTTCTTCCAGCTATACCAGAGTGATAGGTCTGATTGTAACACATTGTCATTGCTCATAAGTGCAAGCATGTCCTCAAAGAAGAAAAGTCATTATTTGCTGATAGAATATATATACACTGTATAGCCTCTCACAAGTTTAGCTCTAGAGATTACTGGTGGTTCTAAAAGAGTGTGCTGAACAATAGCAAATCCCCAATCCCTCTTCTCTTCAAAAATGTAAAGTATTTACATCGACTGCAGATGAGGTAGAATGCTTTGCTTGGAAGCAATGAACGTTCCTCATGTCATCAGTTCCCAACTAGGTATTTATGAAGATAACACATCTATTCTAGGAAATCTGAAAGACTCAAACCTGGTACCTGACTGTTCTTGTAAAGGACCTCCAATTAGTGATTAACTGGGGAAGGAATGGCTTGTAAATTTTAACACCTTGAAAAAAAAAAACTGCTTTCATTTAATCACCATAGAGAACTCTTTCTGCCTGACATTAGCATAGCTGATGCTAAACTCCAGGGGAACAACACTCTATGCCTTCTTGGCCCCAGGTTTTCCACTGACATGAAATTGAACAACTATATCAAATCAATTGCTTCATCTACTGCAAGGAAAGTTGGTTGACTTGTGCTAGAAAATTTTTCTTGTCAGAAACCATCTTGCACACTTATAAATCTACCATTCATTTGTGCATTGAATACTATTGCCATAACTGATCTGCTGTACATCTTGAGAATCTTGACAAAATTCAAAGGATCTGTAATGTAATCGATCTTGACTAGGCATCTTGACTTCAGTCACTTTCTCATCAACATGACTTCCCTCTCTTTTCTACAAATATTTTTATGGCAACTGTTCTGATGCCCCAACTACATGAATTACATGTTACTAGATTGGCAACTAGGTCTCACCATTTTACAGTTGAACTAACTAGATGCAACCACCGACACTTCTATTCTAACAGTTATCTTTTCTTACATCCCTTGAGATTAAAAAAATTCATCTTAGCATTTTTCTCCTAAAGATTGATCTTCTGTTTTTCTTTATTAATTTTGTATGTAAAGGAAGAGATTATGATATTACACTTATGTTATGTATCAATGAAAAACTGCAGTTGATTATTTTTATCTCTGTTTTTGTTTTTTCTACTAACAGCATTCAACAATGAGAAATGATTGTGTATCAAGTAACTATAATCTTGGTGATATTGAAAGTATTAGCATGAAGGATGATATAACAAAGAATTTCTCAAAATCACACTGTTTATATTTATATATGCTCTGTCTGTCTGTTGAGCACATTTTCCCCCATAAAATATAGTCTACCTTGTGAGTGAAATTGAGTAGACAGAATCCTTGGGGACTGTCAATGGCTGTGTTAGCATGAAGTCATAAGTCATCGTGACTGAGTGAGTGTGCTGGCCTTGTTCACATTGTTGATCACACAAGATAATATGCTCTCTCCCAAAAACTCTAAGGTCTACTCAGCATAGTTGCAGTAGAAACCACAGGTTGCCTCTGTGGGTATTGAACACACACACATGTGCCTGAGCAAGAACCAAATCGGTCAGATTTCAATCCCAGCTTGAAGCAGTCAGATGATGAGCTGTGATACAGTGAAACCATTTGTCTGTGGATGACTATTTATGCTCTTGAAATAATTTGACTGAGCTCTCATAGAAGAAGGAGTGATTTTATAAACAGTGCTGCTGCTTCTAATGCAATGCTCTTCTACTCAAATTGAGCTATCCTAGCTACTGACATCTTTCACATAGTAAAAACATTAAAATTTCCCTTCCACTCTACTGTGAGACGATAGCTTAGGGGTAGAATCTCTGACTGATGCCAAATCACTTGGGTTTTGATCCTGGCTTGAAGCAATCAGATGTTTAGCCACACTGATGAGCTGTGAAACAGTCTGTCTGTGGATGAAAAAATATATATATATATATATATATATAATTATTTTTTTAAAAATATGATTCCATTGCTACATAAGAGTTCCCATGTTTCAAAAACAAAAGCTAAAAACTTCAATTTAATTAGAGAAATTAAATTGAATTAAAGTACCTAGCTCTGTCTCATCTACAAATGAATTTTGGAATAACTAATCTTGAAATTTACAGGCCTTTATAAGCATATACATTCGTAATATTAAATACTATGGAAATGGCAAAACTTATTATTTTAATTAATAAGAGGTGTAAGGGTTTACATTTTCACTATTGTATCAACATATTAGTTACTTTTGGAAAGAGGTTAAATCAAGGTAGGGTCAAGGTGCCTATTTGACGCATATTGTCTGGTTTATTTCAACAACAGAGAGTTATTGGCATTTTTGCTACACCATTAAATTCATATTTGTATACCTAAAGATTTTTTTTAAAAGGGTTGTTTGTATATAAAGACATTGTATTGAACTACAATTTGTTTTTTGATGACTTCATAAAGGTTTTATTTTTATCTTATGATTGTTTTTAAACCTATTGCTTTGATTAAAATTGTTTATAGACTATGAAATTTTTAAATTTTTTAAGCTAATTATTTAAGGTGGAAATTTGTTGTCATAAGATAAAAAAAACCCTTATGAAGTCATCAAAAAACAAATTGTAGTTCAATACAATGTATTTATATACAAACAACACTTTTAAAAAAAATATCTTTAGGTATACAAATACGAATTTAACGGCGTAGCAAAAATGCCAATAACTCTCTGTTGTTGAAATAGACCAGATGGCATGCATTGAACGGATGTCATCATTCGCTTGAAAAGAGGCACCCCGACCCTACCTTGACTTAACCTCTTTCCAAACTCTTATGTAGCGATGGAATCATATTTTTTTTAAAATAATTATAATTTAGGCTCTCCTTGTGTATTGAGCACTGTTTTTTTTAAAATAAAAACAAAAATAAAAAACTTTGGATTATTAACCTAATGGTTCTTTCCTATTTTTCTATATATTTGCATACACACACACACAGAGGCTGCTCCTGCTGGCCACATCAGAAGCAGATGTCATGGTAATGGCAGCAAAGATTGAACTTTCTCACCAACTATAATTTTCTTGCCCATGCTGCATTCTGAGAAAATAACATCTGACATGAAAATGATATAGTTACATGATTGGATTCCTTCATGTAGAAAAAATTGCAACTCTAAACATTTACCAATGCTTTTTGAATGTTTATGACAACTAAACAGCAAATGTAAGCAGAGTTAGGTGATGTATAATACATTTTAGTCATGAAAACAGCAATGTGTGTGATAAACCAAGGTTCACATCCAATCACTATCAATAATATAATCTCTCTCTTGATACCAATTCAGATTTTGAACATGAGTTTACACTACCACTCTCTCATCACCATACAACTTCAGTAGCTGTTAAATGATAAAAAAAGGCTATGAAATTAATGATTTAAGTTTAGGTTGATTTCACTGACACCATAGTATGTATAATATAAGTATGTTAACTGAATGGTATATTCAGGTGAACAATATATTGATAATTATATAACTATATATTCACATGAGCACTGTATCAACAACTATATAACTAAAACAAGACTGAGTTCAATAAGTGCTTATGCATTTTCTGTGAAATAAAATATATCCTTTTGTTAATTTAATTGTAAAAAGAATGAGATATATAAACCTGGTTAATAGCAGTAGTAAAACCATTTTTTTTAACATTGTTATCTTTTATATTTACACTAGAGATATAATTATCTTGTAAGGTGACTAAAAATACTTACAAGGAAGTTATACTCAATTTTAACAATTTAATTAAATTATAATAATCACTCCTTTTTTCAAAGATTCTAATTATTCATGTTTGTGAAAATTATTCCCATTGAAAATAACAATTGTTTGCTATAATCTTTGTCCATTCTAACTAAATAACTAAATCAATATCCTTCAAAAAAAGGATAGTTCTTTTTTTTCTTTAAAAGGAAATAGTTCATTTTTCCATTGAATGCAAAATTCTATTGAGAAATAAAAACTGAAACATCATGGAACTTATGAAAATGTGGAATACCAACTAGACAAAACAATAATGTATTTTTAGTATTTGACTACATGTTGATGTACATTGAATTGTATTATTATGTGAAAAATCATTAAGATGGAGAGGTGTTTTAAAATACTTGTGGTCTCTTTTTAGCACATATTAATAATTAAAAACTCATTTAAGTTCTGTTGTGTATTCATTGGTATAGCAATTTAGAATGAGAATGTCTGTTAGGTTTTTGGTACATAATAGTCAAAATACCTTCAATCCCAGTTTACAAATTTAAGAATTGATGTGAGATACATAACTCCACGCAAAGCAAAAGCGATTACAGAAATCATGATTATGCAAAAACTACTTTTTGAATAAGCTAAAGCTCAGAAAACTTTTATTGCTTTCCTGTTAAATAAAAAAAAAAATCATTTCTATGCCAACCTTTAACAAAGATTACTAAAAAAGTGTAAACAATTTTTTCCTCTCATGTTCATTATGACAATTTATAAATTTACAGTGAATGTAAAAAAAATTAACCAAACAACACTAAAATTTAAACTCAAAAAATCCTACTTTTGACAACTAACATTTTTGTTGATTATACAAACAAGAAATGTGGTTATGTTTTTTAGTTTGCTAATATTTCGATGCTTTATGCAATGAATATCTTCCGGACATTATGTTTTTTGTAGTATTTATTAAAAAAACATTGAAAACTTATTACTTTAATTTTTTATGTCTTAAATTTCCCATAAACAATTTTTTTTTTAATTATTTATGAAAAGAGCGGAAAATTAGATATTTCTTTGAAACACACATTTCTTTATTTTTGTTGATAAATTTTATTTACAATTCTATATTCGTTGAGATAATTTTTCTACATATTCTTTAGAGAGCACGTTTGTCAATTTACAATGCAACAGCAAATACTTGTAATTTTGTTTTAAAATACTTTACTTTTTTTAAAATAATTCGGCCACAAAAATTTTTTATTCAACAAATCAAATCTATTTTTTGCGAAGACCACAGATTAGGTTTTTTTTGTTTTTTTTTGCTTTAAAAAAATCTATTCCTTCATTTTCGTTTTTAACAGTATACTTTTGGCTTGAATTTTAGAATCATCCTGTATATTTCCTAGTGTACCAAAACTTTTTATCATTATTGTAAGTGTAAATGTTTAGTATTGGAATTTTAAATCGACATGCCTTTCAGACGATGCCTCAATATATGAGAAATGCAAGGGAGTTAACTCTAAATTAGTAGGAGGAGCATTAGTAATCACTCTCAATTCAATAGCATTTTACTTTTTTTTTTTGGTTAGACTTAGTCGTGTCAGTCATAACACTGCCAGCAAACGAACACAATGTTTCAAATGAGTAGGCCTGTTTACTCGTTCTGTCGCTCAATTAAAACATTTACATTAATAAATCGAGCCGACAGTGTTAAAAACTACTATGCGATAGCAAATTTTAAAAAATATGACAGTCGCCAGTTCATTGTGCGATCGACTTCAACAACAACAACAACAACCGGATTTATCATCTGAGAAAAAACTTTTCACACCTGGACCTCTAGGTACAAGTGCTTCAATTAAACGAATCATGCTCAGAGATGTTGGTTCCAGAGATATAGAATTTATAAATTGTGTGGCTAATATTCGTCAAAAACTTTTAGATATTGCCGAAGTTGATAAAGAACAATACACAACGATACCTGTTCAGGGAAGCGGAACCTACTCTGTTGAAGCTGTCCTACAGTCAACAGTCCCTCCAGTTGATGGAAAAGTCCTTATCCTTGAGAATGGTGCATACGGTAAACGAATTGCTAAAATCTGCGACGTCCTCAACATACCCAAGCAGGTCCTCACTTTCGATGAAGGTCAACCTGTTGATGTGGGTAAAGTGGAAGAAACCTTAAGGAAAGAGCCCACGTTCACCCATGTGACTATCGTCCATTGTGAGACCAGTTGTGGGGTTTTCAACCCAGTTACAGAAGTCGGAAAAGTAGTGAAGAAAATCATGAAAAATGGGAGCTATTTCGTCGATGCTATGAGTAGCTTTGGCGCTGTACCACTCGATTTTCAAGCCGGGAATATAGATTATATGGTTAGCTCTGCAAACAAATGTTTGGAAGGAGTGCCTGGTTTTTCTTACGTGATTGCTCGCACTGAGAAGCTTCTACAGTGCAAAGGATACTCCCGTTGCTTTAGCTTGGACCTTATTGACCAATATAACAACCTTGAAAACTCTGGTCAATTCCGATTCACTCCTCCTACGCACACTATGCTAGCCTTTCAACAAGCAATCGCAGAGTTTGAACAAGAAGGGGGCGTAAAAGGGAGAGCCGCTCGTTACATGAAAAACAGATCCATATTAAAGGAAGGTATGCAGAAATTAGGTTTTACAGAACTTTTAACACAACCCGACCAACCAAGTTATATCATCACATCTTTCCACTATCCCAACAACCCAAATTTCGATTTCAAGACATTTTATCATAAGTTAAATGAACGAGACTTTGTTATCTACCCAGGTAAAGTGATTCACAAAAACTGCTTCCGTATAGGAACTATCGGCCAAATTTTTCCCGAGGATATAGAAAAGCTTTTGCTTGCTATTGAAGAAGTGTGTAAAGAAATGAATATTTCTTTACCCTTAGAAAGTTAATGCTTGTTTTATTGTTCTTGAATAAAAAGAGGCTATTTTTTTATCTCCTTTTAACCCCGAGGTTATTGCAGGTTTTGTGGGGTGTATCGCTTGAATTCGATTTTTCAGATAGGTACCTTTTTTTTCTCTTCAAAAACAAGTACATTTTTTATATATACAAATGGAGACCATTTTCATTTTAAGCAGGGTTTTTTTCTACATTTTTGGCATGCTTTTTATTTTTTGATTTCTGATCTTCCTGATTTAAAATGGAGACAGACATTTACCGTTGCTACAATTTTATTTTTATTTAATTTATTTATTTTGCGCGCGATCTTTCATGGAAGTCCTAGACATCAAAGGAATTTTGGTAAAATTATTCGAAACTGATAGGTTTTCACCTCGCACAGGCGAGGGCGTTTCAAAAAATATTTAATAAGCCCCAGGGAGCCTTCCTCCCAGGTAGTACCTCTCTTTGGGGAGGGTGCTGAGGCGTCTCCCAAAAGGGGGAAGTGCTGAGAGGGCATGGACAGTTTTTCTACGGTATTGCCGTTACTGTAAGCCTCGACCATGTGTAATATTTGGTAGCGACGCGGGCACACTGAAAAATAAGTTAAATTAAATAACTACTATTCTGGGTTGGGTAGTCTACTCCATGCTTATGTGTGATGTCAGAAAAAAATATTTGGGCGTTAAAAAGCAAATTTACCATTATTTTTTCTTCCTTTAAATTTATTTGGTTGTTCAAAGTACCTTTTTTAAATTTTAAAAGTATCACTAAAAAATGCATGCGGATCTGAATACCATCATTTCCTAAAAATAAATTCAGAAAATTATTTTTTTATAATCCTTGCTGTTGTATACACTGTACTGTTGGGATATTTTGTCCCAACCTTAAAAACAAAATCTTCCTTCAACCCATTCCTAGGCTAAAAAAAACTTAAACAAATTCTGTTCTAGTGTTAATCACTGGTCATGAACACATAAAGTTCATTAGATTTTATCACCAAAATGGATACATTTTTTCCAAAATGAAAGCCAAAAAAAAAAGAAGTTTTTAAAAATTTATTATAAATCAGATAATAATTATCATCCTGTTTAAAATGAAGTTTTCAGAATTTTCATTAAAAAATGAATTGTATACTGGAAAGGTTATTTCATTAGAAAACATTATGGAAAATATATTTGTGGGGTGATGACAAATACGTATTTTTTAATAGTTTTATAAAGAAAAATGCCAAAAATCTGATGATATTCAATAATAATTAAAAATGTTTTGTTTGCAGTATTTGAATTTTGAAAAAAAATATCTTCTGAACACTTACAAAATTAAATAAAATTCAAAAAATATTTTTGTGGAAACTTGGTGTTTGCAAATTTAAAACATTATTTCGTTTCATATTTGACGGGAAAAAATATTGAAATGAATATTTATTTTATGAAAAAAATTACTTGTAATTTTTGGTTTTGCTGTTGCTGACAAAAGACTATTTTTTATTAGAGGAAGATATGTTTGAAGAATTGAAAAATGTAAAAATTTAATGCCATTTTCAAATGTGAAAAATTTTTAAAAGAATTCTATTTTTTCTTTTTGGAACTGTTACTTTTTGCATGGAATGATCTTCCGTGCAATAGGAAATAATTCGCAATCCCCTCACTATTGGTAATATAATGTTACAAATAATTATGAATTATGTTTGGAAGTGTATAGAAATTTTTGACATTACCAATGTGAAAATTTTCTACATACTTCCAAATGTTTTTAATTGCCCTCAGGTCTTTTTCATTAATTTGCTTTCTTTCAGCTACCAGCAGAAGAAAACAAAGTGAAGGCAGTCAATTAACAACAGTATCGATTAAAAAAATCTGTCAATTTTTATCTTTTTTTTTTTTTTTGTATAGTAGCACTTTATTTTAAATATAATAAAATAATGAAAAAACCTGATTCAGGGCAATTAAGCATTTCATGACATCAAATAAGAATAAATAAATACAGAATTTGGAAATTTTTGAGGATAAGTTGTTTATTCTGGCTTATGTGCATGTTCTGGTTTGACATTTGAAGAGAGTCTCTATGTGCTTCTTTTATCTATATCTGTTTATATACAGATATACCCACATACACATGCAACCCTACACACTCATACATGTACATACGTACACTATACATATACATATGCATACATATATAATATATATGTATGCATGTATATATATTATATATACATGCGCATAATAATATACATACATACATACATTCTTAAGTGTGCCCACAAATACATCCACCAAAGAATACATGTATTTGAGCCCATTTTTATTTTTCATTACATGTACATATACCTGTGCACACAATAACACAACATACACACACATACATATTATAGAAACATTTTTTTATAATATATATGCATTCCTGTATATGCATATTCATACACATCACTGTATACACCCATATATATATATATATATATATATATATATATATATATATATATACCCTCATATACATTTGCATACACATACTTACATCACCACATAATATATATATATGTGTGTGTGAAAATATATAGGAAAGAACTCGTTAGGTAAATAATCCAAAGTTCTTTAGTATTTTTCTTATTATTTTTAAAAAACAGTGCTCGATACAAAAGTAGAGCCTAAATATAATTATTTATTTAAAAATATTATTCCATCGCTACATAAGAGTTCTCATGTTTCAAAATAAGAGCCGAAAACTTTAATATAATTATTTGAATTAAAGTACCAAGCTCTGTTCCATCTTCAAGTGAAATCTTTTTTGGAATAACTAATTCTTGAAATTTACGTTTTTATAAGCATATTCATTATTAAAATTAAAATTACTATGGTAACGGCTAGAGCAATTATTTAAAAAAAGGGGCATAAGGGTTAATAATTTGTATCAATATCTCAGTTACATTCAAAGAGGTCAAGTCAGGGTAAGGTTGGGGTGTCTAAATTTAAAGCGAAAGATGACATTGTCTAGTCTGGTTAAGTATCTATGGAGATTTATTTATTTTATTATCTGAAAGGGTTTTGTGTATATAAAAAAAAAACTATCATAATTAGCTAACATTTGTTTTTTTTTTTTTGTTTTTTTGACGACTTCATAAAGGGTTTTTTTTTATTATTAGGTAGGGCTTTTAAACATTTTATTTAGACTATGGAGTTTAAAATTTGTATTTATTATTTAATTGTTTGTTTTTTATGCTAATTATTTAATGCGAAAATTTGATGATGTCGGCAAAAAATGTTAACTCATGTATATTGTTTAATAAATTTTAATTATTTAGAAACTTGATAATGTGTAGTTTTTCATGTAGGCAAAAAGGGCATGAGTCATCCCAAGTATTACAAGTTCTAGTTTTGTTAATTCACTTTAATTCGAATAATTATATTGAAGTTTTCGGCTCTTGTTTTGAAACATGAGAACTCTTATGTAGCGATGGAATCATATTTTTAAATATATTAGAGTCCTTTTTTTCTATATAGTTTGTAGGGTGTGTTGTTTTTCTGATATTGTGGGTTGCATTGGAATGCCTGGTTGGTTTGCTTATACATGCACACAAGCACATACTGACAACACACATACATATATAGAGCCATTAGGGTTTGTGGATTTTAAATCAACTGACTCCAAGTAGGTCCTTGCTCTTTTCTCAACTCTCTTGTATTCTGTAATGTGCTATTATTGATTTTGCAATTATTGGTGAAATAACATATGGCCCAAGTTTTAGATCCACTGAGAACTGTGATTAATGCACTTTCCATGCATTTTCTTCTCAGTGAATTTTGTTCTCTTCTGATTAGACCAACATATGAGAACATAAGCTAAGATTTTCTCCAGCAAAATGCATTTTTGATTAAAAATTTTCCACTTTGTCTCACCATCTTCACATTTTGGGGGGCTTTTTTAGTGGCTGTTGCAGGAGTATTGTTTCACATGAACTTGTCAGGTGTAATATAGTTTGCTCTGTTCAAACGTGTTTTCTCTATAAATTATATGTAAAGAAAGTATTTTTTTTTTCAATATTCTGTTAATCAATTCTTGACTTTACTAATTTTCTTTGAAACAAATTCTAGGACAATATTTGATTTTTAAGAGATTTAAAAATATCTTAAATTTTCTGCTATCATTTTTCAGTTAAAATGATGAATTAATAAGTTGACTGTAAGCATGTTATAAAACTGTCTTAAAACCTTATTGAAATATGTAAAATCTTTTTCTTTTCTTTGTTTTTTAATAAATTAGCTTTAGGCTATTATCCTTCAAAGAAAACCAAAATTTTACTAAAAACAGAATCATTTAAATTATTTTAAATGCGTTTTTATGTTTGTTTTTGTTTTAGCTCAAATTTTGATGGTACCTAGTTTTAAAAAGATAAAAAAAAATTTAATCTAGAAAAGGATTAAGGAATTAAATATTTTACATCTTAGAGAATGAATAAATTACAAATAACTAGAAAATTAAAACATTTAAACATTCCATGATGTTTTGGTTTTGCTTTTATCACTGACTGGAAAAAGTCATAAAAGAAAAATTAAACTATGAATAAGAAAAAAAATCAGAAAATAAAAAAATGATTTTATAAACTAAATGTTAATAAGTAGGGTTGTCAACCGTCTTTATTAGAAAGGACAGTCCATTATTTAGCTCATCTGTTGAATATGGAAAGTAAAATCATGCAATTTTCAATTATATTGTGTATCTATAGGAATTAAAAATTAATTTTTTTTTTTTTTCTTTATATCCATTATTATAACTTGACAGAGTTGGTAACCTTAATTATAAGTTTTATTTAAAGTAGTAATACATAAAATTTATTTAAAATATTTATTTAAAGTAATATTTTTAATAAGCAAATTTATTCAAATATTACTTATTTATTAATATTATACATTTAATAAATTAAAACATTACTTATTTTCTCTGATTTTTTCTTTCTCACAAACTGAAATTTATGACATTTTTCCTATCACAACAAATCTACCTTGATATGCATTCATTTTTGCAATACATCAATCTTAAATATTTCCTGAGTATAATAGAGAAACATTTAAATTTCAGTTTTTATTTTATTTATTCTCTTTAAGTAATGATTTCAAAATTATTTGCTTTATTAATAATGAAAAATTAAAAATTTGATGTTGATTTACTAGATTTCTTTCAAGGAGATCAAATGGATGAATTAATAAAGACCAAATTCTTAAAGAACATTGTCAGAAATTTTTAAAGGTATGAAAAAGTAGCATGAAACATAATCAAGTTAGTGGAAAATGAATACTTCAAAAATGCAATGACAAAAATTATGTCACGTAAACATATTTATTTTATATGCCAGAAAGTGTTTTGATTGAAACACTAACAGTTAGGAAATATTTTCTAGAAGTCAGTACAAGTTTTGTACAAACATATTTTTTATTTTAAATATTTTGTTAACATTAGTAATCAGTTGAAACATTCAGTTAGCATTACTGTAGATGGAAAACACATTTTTATCTACAAAGTTTTTATGGGTAGGACAGAAATGTCTGAACAGTAACAAACACCTTGGATGAAATATTAACTGATGTTATTTGCAGATATTTCTTGGGGTTTATATGGAAGGTGGTGAAGAATTTTTGGTCTGATTCACTTATCAAAATTTTTTTATTTTTAATCAATTCACCCCAAGCAAGACGATAATGCTACTAAGATGCATGAGGTTACTGAGAGTGAAAGACAATGAGAAGACTTTAGAAGGAACAGAAAATGCAATCATAAACCAGAAACATGGGACAAACCTCTATTCCTGTTCCAATGACCGGGGAGGAGTGTGAACAGGATGATAGGCAAACCTATCTACTCTTATTTAATGGCCACACATCAGAATTTCTTTTTGAATCCCAACTGACTCAGAACTTTTCCATATCCCTTATATTATTAAATATGTTAAGAGTTGTAATAAGGAAGGCACAATACAAAGATTCTTTTTGGCTCTTATGTTTGTGTACAATATATTTTATTGTTTGAGTTAATCTTACTGAAATATTTCTGAGGCAAGTAAGGAATGGTGATTTAGCTTCAAAACCCAGTACCTTGGCTTTGTGATGCAAAGCACATGGTAGTAGTTGCAGTGGTTTTGTAAGGTTGGCTCTGTTTACATGTGGATGATATGCATGTTAATCTCTTTCAACTTTGGTTAATGGCTGAAGTAGGACAAAACCAAAACAAAAACCCGAAGAAACAAAGCAAAATATAGTGAAAATATATTTATTTAAGGCCTCTATACAGTCAATATGAAGTTTATTCACTTCCCAAAAAGTGAATATGAAACTATAATCCATTTCAGTACTACATGAACTGTCCATCTTGCCATTGTAAAACCATATCTGCTCTAGGCAGCTGATGCTAGCTGCTGACTGATTGTTATATAGGAATAAAGTGTCACTGCCGACATTTGAGTTTGAACATAGATCACCAGTGAGCAAATACAGGTGATCTCATTATTGAATTAAGTAGACCACGTGACCATAGAGGAAACGCATATATGTAGGAAGTAACTGATGACTAACAAACGCTATTCCTATTCTATCCTCTATTACTATATGGACCACTATTCTCTACTCTATTCACTATATTATTTCTCTATACGGATTACTATTCGGTGACTATTATTCGAGCAAGTACTATTAGTATGAGTGTTATTCCAAGATGTCTAACACCAGTATTGTTCAACAGCATTACTATAGTTGTATCTATGATTACAAAGTCTCTATTACAACAAGCATTACGAAAGTGACAATGATAATTCGTTGACATTACAAAAGTGACAACCGAGTGTTCGTTGACATCACAAAAGTGGCAACGAGGATTTCCAAGGATTCCTTGAACTTGTGGATTCCTTGAAGA
The DNA here is from genome assembly GCA_963932145.1 of Acanthosepion lycidas. NCBI lineage: Eukaryota > Metazoa > Mollusca > Cephalopoda > Sepiida > Sepiidae > Acanthosepion > Acanthosepion lycidas. The sequence continues at coordinate 52,171,354 of OZ010599.1, read as the reverse complement.
TGTGGATTCATTCAGCAGAGTTCAGCAAAATGGAAGAACTAAAAGCTATCATGGTTTAAATGTTGGTGCTACAAAATCAACAGCAAGAACAACAGTTGCAGCAACAAAAATTACAAGAACTACAACAAAAACAACAAACTGAACAGCAATTACAATTGCAACTATAACAACAGAAATTTTTTGAGTTGTTTACCAAAACCATGAAAGGAAAATCTTCAGATTCCTTTACTGCAGATTCTGTTGCTAATTCAATAAACAAATTTGTGTACAATCCAGATGAAGGGATGACTTTTCCAGCTTATTATAGAAGATACGAAGGGATCTTCAAAAGGTATTGTTCACATTGGAATGATGAAAAGAAAGTTTGTTTATTATTAAGGAAATTTTTCCCTACTGAACATGAAAAATATGTGAATTATATTTTGCCAAAAAAACCTGGAGGGATAAAATTTGATGAAACTGTCCTAATTCTATCAAAAGTTTTTGGTGATAGGAGTTCATTATTTAATACACGATGGCAATGTCTTCACTTACTAAAGTCCGACAAAGAAGATTTTGTCACTTATGCAGGAGTTGTGAAACTTGAATGTGAAAAATTCAAGTTGAATGAATTAACTCCAGATTTATTTAAATGCCTGATATTCATACAGGGTTTAACTTTTAATAAGGATGTGGAGATAAGATCCAGGATACTTACTAAATTAGAAATGGATTCCAAATTAACTCTCCAGAAAATAGCAGAAGAATGTCAACATATTGTGAATTTGAAACTCGATACTGCAAGGATTGAGGAAAAAGACAAATTACAAGTACATAGTGTCCGACCATCTAAGAGGAAAAACTACAAACATTTTTCAACTCCTAACAGAACAGGAAAAAAGACTATACCCCTCCCCCTCAATACTTTATACTTGTCATGTTTGTGGAGGTAAACATTTTAAAAGTGATTGTTTTTTTTTCAAGAACAATAATGTGGGGGATTAGGACACAAAAGTATGTGATGTAGATACAAAACAAAAAATGGAGAAAAAATAAAACGTATGTGAACATCATAAATGCATGGAGTAACAATAAGAAGCTTAAAAGGGAAATTAACAAAACATCTCAAAAGAGGAAATTTGTTTTTGTGCAAATTAATGATGTAAAAATAAAATTGCAACTAGACACAGGATCTCATATCACTATTATAAATGAACAGACATAGAGAAAAATGGGTAAACCCAGTTTATTGACTTCTAATAAAGTTTTGTATGGAGTCTCAGCAACTTTTTGGGTGAATTCAGCTGTAACATTTCTTTTGTTGGAAAATCCAAAATAGGCGGTGGTGTTTGTATTAAAGAATACTGCTAATTTGTTTGGAAGAGACTAGATAGCATTATATTAATCTTTGGGACCTTCCAAGTAACTCTTTTTGCAACAAGATAAATGTTGTTACGACCAGTACTAATACAGCAACTGAGAAATTAGAAAATGAACTGAAAAAGAGTTTTCCAGAAGTTTTCTCAAAAGGTCTAAAGACATGCATGAAAACAAAAGCTAAGTTCAAGTTAAAAGAGAATGTAACACCGACGTTTAAGCCAAAAAGGCATGTGCCTTTTGCGGCCTTAGATCCAATTAATAATGAATTGGACAGACTAGAAAAATTAGGTGTGATCTCAAAAATAGACTATTCCGAATGGGCGTTATCAACAGTCTACGTTAAAAAAAAGAAATAATAAAAGTCGCGTATGTGCTGATTTTTCAGTGAGCAAACACAGACATTCACATTATTTAATTCAGTAGACCATGTGACCATGGAGAAAACGCATATATGTAGGAAGCAGCTGACAACTAACGATCGGTATTTCTAGTCTATTCTTTATGCTTGTTCAGATCTACATTTCTAGTCTATCTATATATCTATAGAATACCAATATTCTCTACTGTATTTAATATACTATTTCTCTATTCAATGGCTACTATTTGAGCAAATATTATCGAGCAAGTACAATTAGTATGAGTGTTATTCCAAGGCATCTGACACCAGTTTTGTTCAACAGCTTTACTATAGTTGTATCTACAATTACAAAGTCTCTACTACAATGATCATTACAAAAGTGACTACAAGTATTCATTGACATTAAAAAGTGTCACCTGAGTGTTTATTGACATCACAAAACTGATTAACCAGCTAAAAGAGAAAAGTGGCTTGGGGTTCAGTTTGACCACTTTTTATTATAGGTGCAGGAAGTTAGTGCCTCCGAATTCTGTCTCTTGATTGGTTTATTTTGGTGTAATACACTTTTCCGATTCATTTCTTTTCTGACAGTTGACAGTTTTTTGCTACATTACGACAGACTTATTTACAGATGGCAAAAGTTGAAAAAAAGAAACACAGTTCTGTGAAAACAAATTACACTTAATTTTCAAATGTTCAAAGTTTATTTAATTTTTTTTAAATTACATAAAAGCATCATCATTGGTTTATGCTTAGATAATTTTGATAAAGAAAATGATTGCTGAGTTTTCCTGCTTGCATATAATTTTTTACAATCCAAATTGAAATTTAACAATATATTAATATAAAAATAAACAATATTCAGTATTTTGGTGTTATTGCAATGTTTTATTTTCTGGAATAAGCCAGCATTCTGGAGTGTTGCTAGAATGTAACAAGGTTAGTTTAAAGTGAGGATGCCCTACAGGAAACTAGTCTTCTGTTGGGACATTTGCAAAAAATAGCTTATGCATTATTTGTATTCCCTTTTTGATGCTGAGATCATAACACTTTTTATACATCCCCAGAAATCTCTCTCTATCTCTCCCATTTATATATATATATATATATATATATATATATATATATATATATAAGCTTCAACTACAAGGTGCCCAGTAAAAAAGCGGTAAATTCAGAAACATGTGAGACAAGCATTGAAAACTGGTGATACTGATGTGACTGAAAAATTCAGGAAGCATTTCCACACATTTCATCAATCCCCACATCAGATTTTCTTTGAAAAGTATGAAATCAGTAAGTTGTTTAACCATATGAGAAGAGCAGAGTGAAAAACAAAATTTGCACATGACCTTTAAATTATGAATCAAAAGATCAATCAGCAATTAATCAATCACAAAAGAACCAATCAGAGTTAAGTAATTATGTGAGAGTCAAATGGTATCAATGTGATGAATACTCAAGAAATTTATTCAAGGTCAATTATTACTAAAAGATAAAACAGTGATAATAAATTTGCTGCTTTTCACTGGACACCCTGTAGTCTAAATTCTTTAAGGACTTAAAAAATTATATCCACAATTTTTTTTATTACAAAAGTCATTAAGTTAAGTGCTGTATATGATACACACTTGGGCAATCATGTCTCTTTTGATTCATGACTGGCTAAGCAGAAAATTTCCCACTATGCTGATTACCAACCAGAGCTATATATAAGAAATTTAAGTTGCTTGTGTATGTATCATCTGCTTTTTTGATAGAAAATGGATGCTGTGTTGGGCTCTTTTGCTTAAACTTTTGAATTTCAAAAATAGTTTTGGTACATTTTGATTTGTTGGAAAATAGTTGCGTTTGTTTTTCTTTCAGAACCAATCAAAAGGTTTCCCAAAAGTGAAATCTATAGCCTATCTGCATCAATAGAAGGAGAACCAGGAATTAAATTCATGGAGTCAACAAACAGCTGCTGTATGAACCCAGGTTGGTCCGGTAAAAAAAAAACAACACAGAAGAAACCTGACAACCACCAGATGAGAATTGAAAGTAACATCAAAGTCGCTCCTACATCAAGGAAAATTCTTTGGCTGGTGTGATTTTTCTGTTCTTTGCTGCTACCATGAACTTTTCTTCAAAAATTGTACCTATTCTTTTATGTCATTTACCTTTTCTGAGGACTTTATGTAGCATTGTAATTTTTATTGTAAAGTGGCATATTTCATTTGCATTGATTATTTTTACATTCATGTTATTGGCTATCATTTGGTACACAAAGTACTTAATTTGTGTAATTCTTTCATTTTTGTGTGTTAACAATAAATTTAGTGTCTGTTTTTTAAACTTGGTTCATGTTGTCTGTCCTTGTTGCCCTTATAAATTAAATGATACCTCAAAAGTTTGTTTGAACAATTTTTTTTATAGGGTTTTTTTAACAAATAAAAAATCCCATATATAAGACCCTATTACAAAAAATTTTCAATTGTAAATGTATACCAAAAATGTGACTTAAATTTTTTAATTATTTAATTGTTGTTTTTTATTTAAATATTTGTATATTCTGCTTGTGGATCAATGTGTGCAAAAATGCCCCCAAAATTAAAAAAAAATGGAGTTACCTAGCTTGGAAAACAACTGCAAATTTTTCATAAACTTTAATACTTTTATATTTCAAAAACATCAAAAAACTAAATGCCTACAATTTCATTTATTACAAATGTTATATGTTATATCTATCAAACTCAATCCATCTGTAAATTGTTTATGATGTAGTGTTTTAGATAGAACACTACCTAGTGAGCAAATAAGTGAGGTAATTCCCTTGGCACAGTAGGAATAACCAAGATATATTAAGGCCCTTGCCACAGTTAGGTCCAGTTTGGCCCAGAGAAGAGGTTAAAGCAACATGTGCTGCAACCAATGGGCCGTGGGGAACATACATAGGTATTCATAGATGGTAGTTAACCACCACACCTCACCTTAGCTCAAAAGGTAGTAATTTTGTAGGATGCAAACCTCATTGACTGTAAGTATTATGTCTATGTCATGTTATATTATTGTTTTACATTGTTTCATTTAATAAAAATAGTAAATATATGTTGACACCCTTCTTTTCATTCCCCTTTCTAGTACCTCATATTTATTCTTATTTGGAAGCTCCTTTACGTAGGAAACCATTATAAAATGCCAACCCAACTATGACTTTGTGAATGTCTAGTATATTAAAAGGTGCAAGAAATATATTTGATTCAATCACTTATCCTTGCTGTAGAGAAAATTGTTGTGCTGTGAAAGTTTGAATCTGATTTGAGTTAGAGCTAAGAAGAGGTTCAGGAAGAGAAAACTGCTTCATATGAGTTTTAAAAATAAGAAAAAGTAATTTCATTGATAGTATCATTGAGATTGAAGGATTTAAAGAATTATGATTCATCTTTTCAGATGCCTCAAACCTAAGTTAAGGGAATTGGTCTTTCAATGATATGAAATCTAATAAATCATTATGAGCTATACCTCAGTATTATTCAGGACATTATCCTTCATTACTATTATGGCCATCTAAAAAGTGTGACAGTGAATAATTATTTGTCTTTTTATTGGTTTCACTTGTCTCGTTAATAAAGTTATAATCTTTAGCCTACTTCATGAAAGCATCATAAAACAAAATAAAAGATTTTCTGAACTTATCAAAAACACTCAATGTCAATTATACAAACCTGTTACTGCTACATGCTACATTTTTTGCTTTTGCAAGCAAAGAAAAGATTCCATCTGCTTCTTTAATTATTTGGGCCTTTAAATTGGTTTCAGTTTTGATCATTCTGAAGACAGTGTTCTGAAACTGTCAACAATGGAAACAGTTATTCATAATTCTTTTAAAACAAGTTGCACAGACTGTCCACAACATTTCTGATAGTTCAAAATTCTGTCTGATGGATAAATATTTCCATCCTTACATTCTATCTGTTTCTTTACTTGGAAGATTTTCTGTTTTGGGAATGAAAACAATCTCTTCAGCACACCCCATAGCATCTCTTAATATTTTGAGGTTTTTGGTTTGACTGACAATAAACGTTGTTTCAATCTAAACCTTTATCCTGTTACCAAACACTTAATGTAACAATAGGTTTGGTCTTCCATATTTGATTTCATTTTAAGTGCTATTTTCTGAAAGTAGGAGTAAAATTTATAAAAGAATTCTTGTTTGACCTTTGAACATGTTGAAAAGCAAAAATATTTATCCTGCTGGGGAAAAATGTATTTTCATTATATAATCTTGAAAGGAGCTTTTGGTTTTCAGCAAAAAAAATTATATTTGTTTTACAGGTGTTTATTTAATTCTTTCTCCTGATGAAAAGATGTGTGATTTGATTTCCAAGTGGAGAAATATAATGAAAATGATACAGAATGTTACATTTTTATGTAAAAGATTTGAAATATGAAGAAAATGTTACTGAGTTTTACATTTTTATGGTAAAGCAGAGAATTTGACAAAAATATAACTGAAATTTGCTTCTTTACATAAAAAGTTTGAAATTTGAAGAAAATGTTACAGATTTATCATTTTTGTGAAAAAGTAGAGAAATATTTTGTAAATGTTACTAATGTTGAATTTTTTACTTGAAATGATCTGAAAAATTTTGAAATGTGAGGAAAATCCTATTGATTATTACATTTTTATGGAAAAGCAGAGAAATATAATAAAATGATACAGATTGTTACATTTATATGTAAAAGATTTGAAATATGAGAAAAATGTTACTGAGTTTTACATTTTTATGCTAAAGCAGAGAATTTGACAAAAATATAACCGAAATTTATTTTTTTTATGTGAAAATTTTGAAGTATGAAGAAAAATGTTACAGATTTATCATTTTTATGAAAATGGGGAGAAATATTTTGTAAATGTTACTGAATTTTCTATTTTTATGTAAAATTTTGAGATAGGAGGAAAAGGCTAGTAATTTTTACATTTTTATGAAAAATCATAGAAATATAATGAAATGATGATATAGATTGTTATATTTTCATGTAAAAGAATTGAAATATGAAGAAAATGATACTGATTTTTACATTTTTATGATAAAGCAGAGAATTTGACAAAAATATGACAAATTTAATTTTTATGTAAAAATTTGAAAATATGCAGAAAATGTTACAGATTTATCATTTTTCTGAAAAAGTGCAGAAATATTTTGTAAATGTTACTGAAATTTTTATTTTTATGTAAATTTTTGAAATAGAAGGAAATGCTATTGATTTTTACATTTTTATGGAAAAGCATAGAAATATAATGAAAATGATGCAGATTGTTACATTTTTATGTAAAAGATTTGAAATATATAGAAAATGTTACTGAGTTTTACATTTTTATGTTAAAACAGAGAATTTGACAAAAATATAACTGAAATTTACATTATTATGGAAAATTTTTAAATATGAAGAAAATGTTACAGATGTATTATTTTTGTTAGAATGTGGAAAAATATTTTGTAAATGTTACTGAATGTTTCATTTTCATATAAAATTATGAAATATAAGGAAAATGCTATTTATTTTTACATTTTTATGGAAAAGCATAGAAATATAATCAAAATGATACAGATTGTTACATTTTTATGTAAAAGATTTGAAATATGAGACAAATATCACTGAATTTTACATTTTTATGGTAAAGCAGAGAATTTGACGAAAATATAACTGAAATTGACATCTTATGTAAAATTTCGAAATATGAAGAAAATGTTATAGATTTATAATTTTTGTTATAATGTGGGGAAATATTTTGTAAATATTGCTGGATTTTTCATTTTTATGTAAAATTATGAAATATGAGGAAAATGCTATTGGTTTTTACATTTTGGTGGAAAAGCAGGGAAATATAATAAAATTGATAGAGATTGTTACATTGTTATGTAAGCGATTTGAAATATGAGGAAAATGTTAAGGAGTTTTAATATTAGCAAAGCAGAGAATTTGACAAAAATATAACTGAAATTTACTTTTTATGTAAAAATGTTGAAATATGAAGAAAATGTTACAGATTTATCAATTTCTGAAAAATGGAGAAATATTTTGTAAATCTTACATTTTTATATAAAATTTTGAAATGTGAGGAAAATGCTATTGATTTTTACATTTTTATTGAAATGCATAGAAATATAATGAAAATGAAGCAGACTGTTACATTTTTACATAAAACATTTGAAATATGAGGAAATTATCACTGATTTTTACATATTTATGTAACGGTGTTGAAATATGATAAGTGTGGGATGTTAACATGCTCTAATTGAGATATTACAAATTATATTCTATATGTGAAGGGGTATGTTTACTGAGGGTCCTTATCATCTAATATGGTATAAGAAGAAATTTTCATTGCAAATTGCCCTGATATGTATGAAATAATCTCCAGCCATTGATAATAGTAAATATGGTGTTCCAATGAAGAACTACTCCAAGAACTATTGAACCATAGACATTGGTTGCAAGACCCCATCACAACTGGTATGCTTCAAGAAATGCCATTTGGCTCTGCATATAATACCAGAGTTTATCCTACACTGCCTTTGGATAAACAAACTACCAACAACTATGGTGTAATTCCTAACACTCATGTCAAATGGCATGTCCTTGGATAAATTATCTGACATTGTGGACAAGATAGTTATCACATATAACTAGAAAGTCAGTACACAGTATACATCCTGACAATACTGACACAGTACTTAGAAAAGGGATTTTCAGCTTGCAGATATGAGTACATCACCTGCAATTTCTAATACAGAGATATCAAAGCAAACTACATAATCCATTGCTGATGTAGCCAGAGTTTCATCAGATACAGTCAAGTGGACTCATATATTTGCTGCTAGCACCAGACTATGTAAGGAATTGCAGAAAATCATGAAAATGCCACACAAAACAACAGTAACAAGTAAACTAAAATGTTATAGTGGTGAACCCTCCTTGTAGAAAAACACAATACTGCTTGTTCTATATATAGAATAAAAACAATGACCTAAAATTCCCTGGGGACACAGAAAGAGCAAACATTGTAATATCCTCTCACAACCACACCAGCTTCACATTACAGGCAGGAAATGGCACCTGCACATACATTTGAACAAAAAAGCTGATATTAAATATTGGTATGTGATGTGACATTACTTGGCCATTTACACATGCTAGAGTTAAATCACCCATACTGGAACCAACTTTTTATCTGTGTCACCTGCATCTGTATGTATTACAACATAAGGATCAATGTTGCAACTTGACACAATCCTGACTACATAGTGATTCTAAATCAGTACAAGGAAAATACACAACCTTTTAAAAATACAGATTCAATCAAACACCAAAAAATGATCAGACAACCAGTAAATTCTCACTCATAGAGATTGCATCCACATAAATATAATTTTGTCTAGAATTTAAACAAATGCTATGCCAAGGAATCATTCATACTTCAGCTAGTCCATATGCCTCATCATTTGACTTAGTCCAGAAATTGGACATGAACAACTTCAGAATATGTGTAGACTGTAAATGTACAACACCTTCCCTGCTCCTCCAAGACTTCCAACACCATGGCTGATCACTGAAGTGACCACTTCAATCCAGAGTTAACCTTATCCCATGTTGTGATTTATGTTTGATCATAAGGCAGCCAAGATTGAATCATTGCAGGTATCTCTGTATTGGGCTGGTCCAAGCAGGGCAATGGTGTACAGGAAAAGAAAAATAACACTCAAATTTAATTGAACAAAAGTAAATACTCTTTTTATATCAGTTCTTTGTACAATAATTGGTTTATATCAGAGTTTGAATGCAATTATTTATCAGCTCAATCCACATCTAAATCAGAAGTGATGTTATTGTTGACTTCGTAAAACCTGGTTTGCTGTTGTTGGTAAGGTTCGGCACAAGGCTTTCGTTGGCTGATAGATAATCCAGTGGGCCACTCTCCTATTGCTGGCCTCATCTCCATCTTTTCTGCCTCTCTTCTCTCTTCTGCAACTCGTCTGCCGAATTCGCTTCACGCATTCGTATTTATTGACATTCGTCCAAACTGGTGAAGTAAGAGAATTCAATAATTCTGGGGAATTCCCTTCTTCCACTCTCTCATAAAAATCTCCACAGTGAGTGTGGGTGACTTATCCACCCACTCCTAGTATTTCAACTCAATTTTCGACCAGGGGAATCAGCTCCAAATTTGTTGTTTACAAATAATGAAAATTTCACTTTACAGCTTGCATTTGCAGCTGTGTGTCAATCAACATTGCCCCCTAAGTCTGGGTTACTTTTTCATTGTTCAAATTGCTTGACATACAATTCAAGTCATGTATGCGTGAATTAAATCTTCAATTCTTCCCATGGGTTTTTGGTATCAACCCTTCTTGTTTCAATTAACACTTTCTATTAAGAAAACTTTCTTAGGTTAGGTGTTATTTTACTGCGGTAACAACAAATAGTATCACAAGACTACAGAAAACTAGATTCTTCAGCTGTTTCCAACCAATATCCAGTCCCACATATCCACAATTTTCATTGGGACTGCAGGATGCACACAACTAATATCAGGTTAGTTAATTTTCACTGAAGATTTATACCAGACTCTTCATTGATTCTTTTCCTGCTAACAAATCTCCTTCAAAAGAAAAACAAAAGCATTACCCTGGAACAGAATGCTTTAGATGCATTCAATGCCACTAAATCTGCACTTTCCAACTTTACAAAACTCTCATATATTGACATCAATCTGTAAACACAAATCTTGCTAACCACAGATACATCCAACACAGCCATAGGTGCTGTCAGAGAACAAGAAGTAAATTCCCAATGTAAACAATTGCTTTCTTCTCAGTCAAACTGTCCTCAACACAATCAAGATACAGTACTTTCTCCTGAGAGTTACTAGCAATCTACTTAGTGATTAAACATTTTGCCATCTGCTTGAAAGCAGAAATTTTATGATATACACCAAGCACAAAATACTAACAACCACAATAAGCACAAACTAGGATAGATATACATCAAGAGAAATTAGACACCTTGACTATATCATGCAAGGACTCAACATTACAAGATGTATTAATGAACACTTCACTCAAGCTCCAAGTATTACCAGTCTCCTTCAGTAATAAGAAGCTTTACTGTGACATCACACTGAATAGCCCCAGACCCTATATCTCTCCTACATGCAGGAGGAAGGTTTTTCCGTACCTACATGGATTATCACACCCTAATAAATGAAACACATCAGTGAGTGCTTTGTTTAGCTTAACATGACAATTAACATCCAAGAATGGACTACCACATACCTAGAATGTCAATAATGTAAAATTCATTGTCATACAAAATTATCTGTAAACATCTTTACCAATATTGATGCCTGATTCACAAACCTTAACTCCATTCCAACACCAAATTCACAACCAACAGAACATCACACAACACATTATAAACAAACCAAGTCCAGTAGGAAAGCTACCTTTCCTAAACATTTTAAAATGTACATTTCTTTTCTAATTCATATGAGCCTTATCCTAATTGCAACCTGTTGGAACTTCAGTTCTTTACCTCAAACCATAACCATAATTATTTCTGGCTCTGTAGACCCACTTCTGGAATACTGCCAAAAAATACCAGTCATAAAACCATCTTTTCTGACCAATCAGAAAAAGCTCATGTGGTTTTTTGCAGTAACAATTTCTGAGCTACTATAATGTCAATGCTGATTTCATCCACAAAAGCAGATCCAACATGATTGGCATTCGTGATGGACCTCACAGCAGGTAAACCACGCCACCAGCAGTGACACTAAGGCAAGTGCCTTAGTGTCACTCCATCAACACAACTAAATCATCATCATCATCAGAGACTAATTAAAATGCACATTGATTTTTTTCCATGTATATCTCAATTACTACCTCAAATAAACTCTTAGTCTCCTACAACTGATACATGATAGACTGGAATAAGCAAAAGATTGCACTTTGTATATCACAGAGAGTAAAATCTCCTTTTCCTATCTCAATCATGTCTTATCTCTTTGTTGTTTTGTCACTTGCACTTTTGTTTTTGTTTTCTGCTGTTACACATTTATTAAAAGTGGATCTGTTGCTTTAGTCTCTGTACCTCCCACATGTACATAAAAAATGAATGATCTGCTACTGTAAAAATATTATAAAGTTGAAATTGATAATGAACATATGAGGTAACAATAAATTATTGCAAAATGAAAATTAGATCAGGATAAAATGAAGAATGTAAAAGTGTAAAAAGCAAGACCTTATAATAGATTAATTTCAAAGAGAACAAAAGTAGTGTTTTAAATTTGCATCCTGTTTCATTGCCTTGGTGGGTTATCAGCAGATGTCACTGAAATGAAATATTAAATTTGTTAATTACAAAGATTATCATTATCTAAAGTAAAACTGGTAATCATGAAATGCCAATATTCAGCACATCATTTTTAGAAATATTAAGTTGTTAAAAATGTAATTTTGCATTTTTGTAGACAAAACAGAAGTCTAAGAAATGTAACCAACATAAAATTTATGAAAGTATTTCTTGCTGAAAAGTTTGGTACATCTCTAAAGTAACATTTGGATTTTATGTAAACTTTGGTTCCAACTGTAGACACAATAGAAATAAAGGGAAGAGTGTCCATAAACAACAACATTTACTAAACTTCATAAATGGTGATCCAGATTTATAGTGCATCAAGAAAAAAGAAATAACTGAACTGAATATCTCGCAACCCAAAACATTCAGCTGCAGTCATTTTTGGAGAAGATCCAGTCTATAACATATCAGAATGATATTTAAAAGTAGTTTTACTCTACACAGACTCCTCACCACAAAATCAAACATGGCCAAGAAATGTGTGTATTACATTCTATGCACTGGTAACAAAAATACAAAAGTGAAAGAAGTTACTAAAAAACTGAAACTTTACAATTAAGTGTGGCTTGTTATGTGTGGTTAGAAATGGTAACAAACCACTTTTCCTATAGAATAAAGTCAAAGAGACATAGAGCAACTAAAGAAATAATACTATATTCAGATCATCTATTCAGTAGGCCCAGCAGTAATAGGAACACAAGATGTATGTATCTTATTAAGAAAGAATAAAGAATAATTTCAAGGCTTAAAATACATTAAGTGTCCTACAGAACATGATCTAGAACATAAAAGCACTGATAAAACTTATTTCTTTGAAGGTCAGGTGTTCAGTTTATGATTGATGTAGTACAGAAATATACACTGTTTCAGCATTAAAAAAAAGATGGCATATTTAAGCTTTTGATATTTTATAAGTAAAATGCTATTAAAAAATGCTGATTCATTTACCTGTGCTCTAAAAATAATTAGACATAAATAATGGTGTTTTCTTTAAAGTTTAACAGAAAATTCTATTTTCATTATATCATCAAAGAGTGTTATATAAACACTTATATCATAAAGAAAAGAGAGCAGAGACTGAAAAACTGACTTGATAGGGACAACAGTATTGTTATTTGCCAGTCAGAGCAGTATACATCTACATCGGTGAACACCAGAACTGGCCAAATGTAGAATCCATAGTATTTATGTTCACTGTGTCTTCCAATTGGCCTTTTTGGCAACTGTCCTGCTTACTACTACCTCCATGTAGCACTCAGTCGACAACCCTGTATTATGGCCCTCCAACTGTCCCATTTTTACCTATGTTGAAAAGGGTCATGAATCATGACAAGATTTGAATTTTATTTAGGATGTAAGAGATGCAATATGTAGAGACAGGAAATTTGCCCATCTCCATATAGTAAACTTTTCTGGTGACATACACACACAAACAAATGTTGTAAATATGGCACACCACACAACAATAATGCCTGGGACTGGACCTATGTGTTGTGGACAAATATATTCTGGAAGATGTTGATCTGTAGTTTAACATCATGTATCTTTTTTGGTTTCATCCCTGTATACGTCGAGTTTGTGGTAATTCATAGGGTATTGTTTTAATATTATGTGGATGTATTTCTCCATCTCCATGTCGGATATTTCTTGTGTGTTATCCTTCAGATATGCGCATGACAGTGTGTTGGCAATTACTGATTCACGGTCTGGGATGTATATTACTTCAAACTCATATTTTTGTAGAGCTAGTAAAAATCTCTATTCTAGGAGGGCTTTTTGTGATTGATTTTTTGAAAATTTGCCTTAATGGCTTAATGATCATTTTCTTTTAGGAAATGTTTTCCGTATATGAACTGATGGAATTTATTGCATGCAAACACTATACTTAGTGTTTCCAATTCAATTGGACACTAATTTTCTTCGTCTGGAGTTGTCGATCTTGAAGCGTAAAACATCGGCAACCATCTATTTCCGTGTTTTTGCTGTAGTACTGCCCCAAGGCCTTTCTTGCTTGCATCAGTTGTTATTTTTGTTTCTTTATTTTGGTCATAGAATTGTAATATTGGTGGACTTGTTATACTTTCTTTTAATTTCTCTACTGCCTCTTTCTGGGGTTTTTCAAATGACCACTGTATATCATTGTGTAGGAGTTCTCTTAGCGGTGTAGTTATTTCCAAGTATTTCGGCATGAATTTACATAGGTAATTAGTCATTCCTAAGAATCTCTGGATATCTTTTATTTTTGGGATTAGGCATTTATTTTATAGCCTTTATTTTTGCAGGGTCAGGTTTTATCCCATCCTCTGTGATCAAGTGACCCAAGAATGTCAGTTGCTTTGTTGCTATTTCACATTTGAATATTTAGTTTTAAGCCTGATTTGCGGAGTTGACTGAAGAGTTTTTCCAGTATTTTCATGTGTTCTTCTAAAGTTTCTGACCATACTATTATGTCATCTTGTGAATTTCTGGTTCCGTTTATGCCTTCTATGATTTTTGCTACTTGGACTTGAAAGACTTCGGATGCACTGTGTATCCCATATGGTAACCGAGTAAAAGAAAAACGTCCAAATGGTGAGTTGAAAGTAATTTCGAACTTTCTTCTATCCACTGGTATAGCTCCTTTGGATGTGATAGGGATTCCATTTTCTTATTATTTATCTTTTTTTTTTTTTTATTTGTCTATTGTGAGTGTTTTTCATTCTTAAACTCTTTCTGACACCATTTTATATTGTGTGGATATATATGTAGGATTAGACATATCGATATAAGACTGACAAGAACACATGTGAATGTTAAGACATCTTTATTGCAACTGTCATGTTAGTAGTGGTTAAACAAACTTGATGCTGATTGGCTAAGGGCCACTGTCCCTGTGGTAGTGAGAGGGAGTGGTAAAGGGGAGACGATCCATCTCTAACAAGGACGAAGAAAACAATTAGGAGTTATTACTTTGAGGTCTGAATCCGAAGAACATCTATAAGTGAGAGGTCTTTGGTTTACAGCACTCTGAACATCCGAAATTACAGTAAGGAGATCAAAATATCTAATTCGGGCACGCCCAATTGTTTTATATAGACATGATTTAATAGTCCTGATCATACGTTCACATGTACTCCCAACCCAAGCAGCATATAGAGGTATTCTGATGTGCTTAATTATACACTTGGAAGTATTCATTTAATTCAGAGGAGGCAAAAACTTCCTCTATAAGATTGCAACCAGCTATAAAGGATCTGGCATTATTGCTGTAAATATGAGATGGGATTCCATATATATTAGTAAATCTAATCAGAGCCAGAATAAATGAGTGAGTGCTCATGTCTTTAACCAACTATATGTGTACAGCTCTAATGTTGAGGCAAGTAAATATAAGCATGTACATTTTACTAACACCTTCGTCACCCTTTACCCAAACATGTCCAGTTATAGTCAATCCCAGTATGTAAAAATGGTTTAATGAGATTCGGTGTTTAGGAAGATTGGTAACCTTAGGATACTTGAAAGCAAGGTTATTAAATTTTTGGCACAAGACACACCTAGAAATTACTTTTTTGACAGCTTGTCTCGCCCTGTGTATCCAAAACCCTGAAAGGCGGATTTTGTTTAAGGTTGACTGAATTCCCAGATGTTTACATCTTTTGTGATATTCCACAATCATAAGTTCAGTCAAATCATGATCCTTAGCCAATAAGACAGGATTGATAACTTCATAATCATAAGTAGTGACTTTACCTATTCTACCCTTAGTCCTTATTATCCCCCTTTCATCTATGAATAAGTTTAAATTTTTTAATAATTCAGGTACTTTTTTACCTTGAGGAGAGTGGAGGTAAGCAAGTTCTGTAGGAAAGCTTTGCTGCTGCATTATCTTAAGTAAATAAATTTTAGCACAACTACTAGGATCCAGATCCACATGTTTTAGTTTATTTCGGATTTTAATATATTGGTAGTAACATTAATCAATCTATTAAAATCCGAGTATTTATCAAAGGGTATCTACCGGTTTAGGTTCAACGTTAGCTACAGTGTAATTTAATGATGTAGACTGTACAATGGATTTATTTTTTGAACTTAGGCACTGAAGTTCACTTGATGGCCATTCTATGGGATTTTTGCTGAGCCATTCAGGTCCTAAGTTCCAACAGCTTAGATTCTGTTGAAACTTTTCAAAGGTTACTCCTCTTGTGAGCAAGTCAGCAGGGTTCTGGTCAGTAGGAACATATCTGAATTTTACAGATAAAGATTTCTTTTCTTTCAGTTCCTCAATCATTTGTTGGATGTCCTTTAGTCTGTTTCTCACAAACTGGTTCTTGGTTTTAATGTTGTCAGACAAAAGCCATGACAACACAACCTGTGCATCCACTGATATGACTACATCTCCGATCTTGATTCAGGAGTAAGCTTTCAACAGAGGCAGTAAACACAGCCAACAATTCAAGCATGGGTAAGCTTTTAGGCTTCATAGGAGCCACCTTAGCTTTTAGAAATAAGAGGTGGGACTCGCCATTCTGTACGCTATAAACTGCAAAGCCATAAGCCCTTTTATAGGCATCACAAAATATATAAAGATCGACAGGGCCGTCTTCACTGATTGCAAATCTAGGGAATTGCAATGAATCCAGCTTGGCAAGATCACGCGATAAGGCAAGCCATAAGGTCTGAAATTCTTGTGACACATCATCATCCCAATCTAATTTTTGAGACCACAAATCTCTCAAGAGCATTTTGCCCCTAATAGTAACAGGTAAACACAAAGATAGTGGGTTGAAAACCCTTGCAGTTTGGGCTAATATGCTTCTTTTAGTATTAACAGACTGGTCAATAGGTGACCCTGAAATCTGAAGTGTGTCTTCTAGTGTGGAATATTCATACCCTAAAACCTTTTCGAGTTGACAACCATGTTCTACGAATTTCTGATCTTTTATCATTAAGGTTTTAAGTTTCTCACAATTCGTATACCATGATCTAAGGTTAAAATGACCCTTTTCCATACGATAATTAGCCGTTGTGTATAGGTCTGATAACACGTCAAAAGAGTTACCGGTTTTAATTAGGTTGTCCACATAGAAATTTTTCTTTAACATGTCAGTGCAGTTATCAGTAGGAAATGTACATGCATGGTGTTTTATTATAAAATTCAAAATGAAGGGACTGGCATTAAATCCAAAAATAAGTGTGGTATATCTAAAATAAACCAGCCTATTCCCTTCCTTCATAAAAAAACAAAACCTGTTACGGTCCTCAAGAGAGCCGATTTTGATCATTAGGAAAGCCTTACGAATGTCTGCTAACATCACATATTTTTTAGACCTAAATAGCAACAACAACTCTAACATATCTCCCATTAAATTTATGCCAGGGTAAGCAGCTTCATTTAGAGAATATTTCCCCTTAGTCTTCAGGGAGCACTTAAAAATGGGTCTAATTTTTGTGGTAGTCTGCTCATCCATCTTGAAAACAAGATTAGGATTTTCCAGAAAATGAATAACACTTTTATTGACCTGTTATCTTACTGTTAGTTACAATCTGAAATTGCATGGTAGTGATTTTCTTTTTTTAAATATAATTACTATGTACATATTGTACCAGTTAAAAACAGTTTGTTTGAACAAGTTTCTTTTTCAAGAAACTTGTCATGCTACTTATCTACTTTTCTTCATTGATTTGTGTATTTGCTTTAAATGTTTTTGAAACATCTGTTGCTGAATTCCTTTTAAAGTTTTCCTCAACAGATGTTCTTCAGTAAACAGAATTTAATCAGCTGAATCCATTGTTCTACACAACTTTAACAATTCAGCTGTTTCTTCTCATCACATCCTTTGCCAGATTGAAGGTTTTGGTTTATTTACATTCTTTAATATGATTTATAATTGAAAAATAATCAATACAATCTAACTTCATAATAGCCAAACACCCACTATTTGGATATTGCTTGCTTTAATAGACTCAAATTAATATCAAAGCTTTTAAACTAACTTTATTATAGGATTCATGAAAATAAGTTTGTTAGAATCAATACAGTGTAGTAGAAAATACACTTGAAATTTCATGGTAATTTGAAAATTACATTTGATGAAATGTTAAATATATCATGTGAAATTGACAATAGAAATCAGGCTTGCTTTTTTAGCCTGAATGCATTCAGAATATAGATCACTACTTTTGAAGATATTTTTATAAAAGCAAATGAGAAGTGTAAAAAACTATTTGAAAACAAGTCAAGTCAAACAAGTCAATTTTTAATTCAAGAATTAAGAAATGTTTCCTTTCTCAATATGTTGATTTAAGTTAGAAACTTTGTGGTTTTAATGTCCTTTCTAATTTTGAGAAGATAGGATTTAAGTCATTTTAGACTGATTTACTTATAACATAGTTGAAGGCAAGAGCCTATGATTTTTGTTTTACCTGTGACATGTTGGTTTTATTTTCCAACTTTAAAGACTTTTGACTGATCATGTAACTACCATAACCTATTGAATATAAATCATTTTTAGTAAAATTTTCCTTTATTTTTTTTTATCCTATAAAATACACAGGTACATATATAAAACACAATGTGTATCTACACTCACTCTCACACACACACTTGGGTATGTAAAAATGAAATATGTAATAACCAATTGAATGCTGAAATATTTTTTATCATAGTGTTTCACTAGTTTATGGGAGTATTTTAAAACAAATGAAAACTAAAGTTGTTACCATGGCAATCTTGTTATGTAAAATGTCATTAGTTAATTTTGAATATTCTAACATTTAATAGATAATTTTAAAATATCAAACAAACAACAAACACATTAGAACTATGTTAAAATAAAATATAAATAGTGATTAAACAGTGAAAAAATAAAAATGACTGAGTAAAAATCTTTGGTAAGGAGAGTAAAACATTTTCATCAATGATCTTCCTGATATCATCAGTTGGTATCTATGCTGATGATAACTATTTATTCCTACCTTAATGGCAAGTGATCTCTTCAATAAAGTCAAGTTGCCACCTGATCTCCAAAATGACCTACAATCTGTTTACTGGGGCAAGAAACAGCTTGCTAATTTTAACACTTCCAAAATGAAACTGCTCCTTTTTAATCTACTTAGAGAACATTTTTGCCTTCCATCTACATGAATTATGCTAACCTCTTGAAGAGTAACTCATTGTGCCTGACATATAGCGGAAAGATTATATTGAATCAATTGATAGATCTGCTGCTAGTAATATTGGTTCACGATCTTACACATTTGTAATTCTACCATTCATAAATACATTGAATATTGCTGTTATATCTAGTGTTTCTGCTATGTATTTAGAAATTCTTGGTAAAATCCAAAGAAGAATCTATAATCTGGCAGCTTGGCTTCAGTCATTTTCCCACTACTATAATGTAGCTTCCCCATACCCTTTTTTTATAAATATTTTCATGGTAATTGTTCTGAGGAGCTTTCCTCTTTGGTACCTAGACTTTATGAATTTAAGCACATCATTAAATTGGCTTCTAGGTTTCATTTTACAGTTGAAATTGTTAGATGTAACCATAAGTTCTATGCTAACAGTTTCTTCTCTCACACTTCTCATTTGTGTAACTCTTCCAGCCTCTTGCTTTCAAGTCAACTTTGATCATCAAAAATTTAAATGCAATGTCAATTATTATCTTCTGTCCTTCCTGTTCTTTCATTGTTCTCTCTCCTTAATGTTTTCTTTTTCTCCTATTTTTTTCACATTCAGTAATCTCTTGTCTTAATGGCTTTACCAACTTGCTTGAGATGAAATTAATAAAACAAATATGTATAGCTGAAGAAATACATGAATGATTTTAATTAAAGGAACAGTTTATTATATATTATTTAGATGTTAAGTATAAAATTTAATTTAAACTCTTAAGATGGTATTAAGATATTTAAAATCTTATTAAGACTGTTGAATATTTCACAATCATTTAGTGAGTGTGTATATGCACTCACTAGAATAGTCCACTACATAGAAATGGTCAAATTTTCTGTTAATTTTAAATGTGATAAATGAAATAAAATTTATGTCTTTAACCATTATCATATCCCAGATTTGTAATTATAAAATATCAAAAACCTAAATGTTGCTATCATTTCTCTTGGCAAATGTAAACTAGTTATTTTATAATAGACATGCCATTTCATTTTTAATTTTCAAAAATAAAATGTCACAAGAAATATTAGAGAAATATGATTTGAATGTTTTATATCTTTTCAAATACCATTGCTAATATTTACAATTATCTCATATTAAATTCTGTACGAAAAATTTAAATATTTAAGTGACTTTATAATGTTGTGTATCTATACAATGAATTTTCCAATAAAAAGTGTGTATTATATAAAATAATTTATAGGAAATTGATATAAACAGACAATAAAGTCATACTTTAAAAACAAATGCATTTATGTGAAATCATTTCAAATATATGAATAATTATTAGTGAAGTATTGCTATTGAAAATTTTTTCCAAAAAAGTTTAAGTGTATGTTTCTTTTAATGGGAAATTAAATTTGATAATGTTTCAATCGGATATGCAACAATAAAAAATAACTACTTTGTTCTTTACAGCCATAATAAATATCAATTAATCCATTAGTGCCTACTATAATATCTGATATTAATTATGAAAATAAAAACCCAGTATTATAAGCTTTTATCTAAGCTCATATCCTAAAAGTGGAATCATATTAATATACCTAATTAAAATTTTATCTTGTCAACAATTTTAGCAAAAGTTTAAGCAAAAGCAAAAGCTTATATTTTCAGGAAACTGAAACTTCAAGATAACTAACAAATTGTTAGTTATCTTATGAAAAGAATACAAATTTGCCAGAATTTGAAATGTTTAGTGCTATACAAAAACAAAAGAAACATTCTACTGGTTGATTAAAAAAAAAAGCAGTGGATTTGCAACCATTGAACTGAACAATGTGTACAATTAATAATAACTATATGGGTTACTTTGTGTGAGTAACATCACTTTATCAAAATTTAACCAGTGGTTAAACTGTTAAAATGGATGTTTATGGTTATCTGAATACAACAACTATTATAGAAAAGTCTATAAAAAGAACTTTTTATAATTGGGATATATCAGCACTCATTTTGGGGATGATGTTGCTTTTCAAGTATTTGCCTTCAGAAAACTCAATTAAGCTTGTTTCACAATTCTACCATGGCTGGCTAATCACTAATTCATATAACCTAACTAGTATGGAGATGAAGTATTTTATCGCTTAGATATGTGAAAAAGGTTATTAGTATTGACTAACTTCAAAGAATTTTGGAGGTTAAACATTATAAGATCACAATTTGTTACTTAGTTAAATGGGTAGAATTGTTTGAGTACAATAAGAATAACCATTGGGAGCCTCTATTTGATAATGTAATCAACAAAACAGCTTTTATTATGTATGTACAAAAGTTTCCAGCATGTGTAAAATGTCTTTTTTAAAAAGAAGCGGCTGAAGATACAGTAGAAAACATTTTTCTTAAAAAAATGAGAAACTGTTGCAGAAACCTAATATTTTTTTTTCCAGGAAAGCAACAGAGTTGAATGCTAGTTACAAGTAGAACTGTGGTGAGTGGGTCATGGCACAAGTTGGTCCACTAGAAGACCATTAATGCAGGCATATACATTTTTATTTCTGCATTGGAAAGTTTCCTATAACTTTTGTGCATATTGGTACTTCTTGTGAAGATTCACAGAAAAAATCAGATCTAGAATCTGACATATATTCAATAAGGTAGCAGTTGTTAGTGGTCTTGATAGTTACTCTTTCCTTTAGTTTGGTACATGGCATTCTATAATATGAACCTACACAGTACAACTAAGGAAACCCATTTCAAAATATTTGAAGGAATTTTTAGAGAAAAGTTAACTTTGAAAATACTTGTAATGACATGTGTGGATAATTAAATATGAATCTTTGGTGTGAGCAGTGGTTTGGTTAACCAAGACAGAGTAAAGCACAATTTCTGCTAAAAGATGATTGATATAAATTGTTAAAACTTTTCATATATATATATATACAAATGTCTATGAAAGTTTCGAAACTTTTAGAACGGGTTCTTTTTTATATGAATTTTAATCTTTGAATTAATTATCCACCTTAAAACTATTTTAATAACATAAAAAACCATATCAGAACTATAAATTCTGGAACAAAAATATAACATGCATGAAGTCAACATGGTACTAACTTATTTTATTGTTTAGAAGTAAAGTAACTATTATTATGCTGACTTATAAGTATAAGTACGATTAGAGAAGTACCTAGAAAAAATTGACTTAAAATGCATGTTTAGCAGCAAGGGTTAAAGTTAACATTTTGTATACATTGTTTATGACATCTAAAAATACCAAATTAAATTTGAGTTTAATTATGACATTAAACTTAATGGCATTTTTCATTAATTTTTGTTGTATAGAAATATTACTTTGCTTCTATTATATATTTTTTAAGGATTAACAAATTCAATATAAGTTTTTTAAATACCTTTTAAAACACAAATTACTCATAAAAATTTAATTTTATTAATATATTTATCATGAATAATCTAAAAATATTAATAAACAATGAAAATTTTAATAAAGATTTTTTGCAATGTAAAAACAGAATCAAGGAAAAAGTCTTCAGAAGAAAGTCATAAAACATTAAAATTAACATTAAGAGAGTCATTGTTACATTTGTAAGAAGAAATTAGAAAAAAATTGTATTAATAAATGGTTTCTTTAAATCCAGGAAAATTATGCATTTTTCAATTAGAGCACACTACTTCCATATTTTTCTTTAATTGTGTAAAATTTACATTATGGTACAAATTCAACATCTTTTTATATATTAGAAGCAGAAATATCAATTCTACCACCCCCCGCAGAAAAACAAGAAAGTTTGTCATTAGTCTATGAATAAAAAATAAATAAATTAACTTTAAGTGAAGAATGTTAAACTTCCAAGTGACAAGACTAAAATTCCAAAATTCCATTCTTTTAGTGAATTTTGCACAGTTTTCTATTGCAATGAAATGTAATATAGCAAATTCAAAGGAAATAGAATAAATCTTATACTTACTTTAATCAAATAAGGTAAAGTTATTCCAAGTGTAAAAAGCAAATGATTCTTTGAATTTCTTAAGCCAACTACAGCAGTAAACTAGTGTAAATCTTAAGTGAAGCTAAGTTGTGTTACATTTAAAATAGGCCTCCAGTTCTAGCCCCTCAGTTACAGCATGAGTAAGCCTGTAGTATGGAATGCTATAAGCTGCTGACAGTAGCTGATGTTTTAAAATGAGCACTCACCTAAATACAAACTAGGCCCAAAATTAATAAACTTCAGTGATCAGAGAAAGCTCATTATTAGAATATACTTAAAAGAAACAAAATTGATGTGAAATGAGAGCAACAAATCTTTTGCATGTAAAACGCAACCTGAATATCAAAGAAATTAAACTGAAAGATGTTACTTTGTTATAGCAGTACTTCATTAGTTACAAGTGGCAAAATTCCACCAGACAACTAACATAAGCGTATTGATTGCTATTAATACCACAAATGTGGCACAAGGCCGAAAGGGAAATGGGGTAAAGCTGTTCAAACATTAACTGTACTAGTCCTAGCTAATCAGATTCACAACTGTTATAGTGGAACACACCTATTCTATAGTTAATAGACTCTCCCACCTATAATAAGTAGGAGTAGTTAGAGTAACGAGAGTCGCTCAGTGTGTCGGTCAGTCAGTCGATGCCGGAAGACTGTTAGTTGAATACTAAAGTATCAGCGACCACAACTAGATTTCTCTGCGTCATTACCTATTATATCAAGTTCCTAACGTTTTGTACCTCGAACCTATTTTAGGACCGACAAATACAAGCCTCCACTGTGAAACCACTCCATAACACACTTGGCGACGGGGATTCGAACTCATAAGGAGGAAGAAAAACTTTCGTTCGACATAATACACTTGGCGACGAGGTATTCGGATTCATATGGTGGAAGAGAAAAAAAAAATTCACCCGCCATAACAAATTTGGCGAAGGGATTCGGATTCATATGGTGGAAGAGAAAAAAAAAATTCGTTCGCCACAGTATAATTTAGCGAAGGGATTCGGATTCATACGGTGGAAGAAAAAAAAATTTGCTCGCCACAACATTTGGTGACGAAATTCGTACTCATACGGAGGAAAAAGAAAAAAAATTGATTGTCACAATTATTTCGGCGATAAAATCTCGGATTCACATTAAAAAAAAAAAAAATTGGTAAAGTTTTTCGAAAGACAAGACGTCAACTTAGTGACGAAAAAAATCAGTCGTATTCTCAACAGAAAAGAATTTTTTTTTCTCGATAAGACAGTTTGCTCAAATAGGTCACGAATTGCAAATTCGTAGTACGCCCCTCTACAATATTTAAGCATTGTATAAACTTTTGCAAAGATGGAGGAATGCAAAAATATATTCCAGGATTTTTTTACGTTCCAGACGGAACAACAGATGACAATATTAGAGCAACAGAAGACATTCCAGATGCAACTACAGGAGGAAACTTTTAATAGACAAATGCAGTTTCAACGAGAAATGGAACAGATGCATAAGGAGTTTCAAAACAAAATTCTGAAAATAACTGAGAGGAAAGAGAAAAATCTACAAAATGATTCTTTCCCAGAGAATACAATATGGAATTCAATTGAAATATTCACGAACAGTCCAGATGAAGAGATAACTTTTGAGGAGTATTATAAAAAATGTACGGACGTGTATAACGAGGACTGCCACTCGTGGTCTGAAGGAAAGGAGGTTAGGCTTCTTTTAAGCAAGTTAGGAACTGCTGAGCATAACAAATTTGTAAACTACATTTTACCGAAAAAAACTAGCGAGTTGACATTTACCGAGGCGGTAAATATATTAAGTGAATTATTTAGTAAAAAGACACCTTTGTTTCACAAGAGGTGGAAATGTTTGAATCTGATGAAAGATGACGAACAAGACTATATAGCGTACGCAGCCAATGTGAATAAGCATTGTGAAGAATTCAAGCTAGCAGAGTTAAGCACTGACAATTTTAAGTGCTTAGTGTTTGTTCAAGGGCTGGTATCGGAAAGAGACGCAGAGTTGAGAAAATTGGTGCTGTCAAAATTGGAAAACGAACCAAGGATTTCGATATAGATGTTGGCAGAAGACTGCACAAGATATGTTAGCGTAAAGAAAGATTCGAAAAAGATAGAACAGTCTGGCGTTTCGCATGTAAGGAAAATACGCTACAAAAAAGAGAGTCAGTCTACCAAAAAGAATTCTAAAATTGCGGATTATCAAACAAAAAGTGAAATACCAGGGAAAAATAAACAAAAACTGCCGAAGCCATGTTTTGCTTGCGGTGAACTTCACTGGTACAGATATTGCCATTTTAGGAATAAAAAATGTTTCAACTGCAAAAGAGTGGGTCATAAAAGCACGCACTGCAGGTCAAAAAATAAAGACAATAAAATAAGAAAATTAAAGTCCGACGAGGTGAACGATGGAATAACCAGAAAATTTGTTACCGTCGAAATAAGTAATAAAAAAATAAAAATGCAACTCGATACTGGTTCCGACCTATCTATCATAAATTTGCATACGTGGAAGAATTTGGGGAAACCAACTTTAATGAAAACAAATAAAATCGCGAGGTCAGTGACGGGAGAAAAAAATACAATTTATTGGAGAATTTGTTACAAACGTCACGTTAAATAAAAAAACGCGAAAAGCTAAACTATTTTTCATAGAAAATACTACGAACTTACTTGGTACGAATTGGATAACAGAATTTCAATTATGGGATCTACCGATAAATTCTTTCTGTTACAAGGTTGAAAGTTTAAACTCAAAAGCCCCCAAATTAGCAAAGAAACTTAAGGAAACATTTCCTACTGTTTTTTCTCCCGGTTTGGGAACGTGTACCAAGATGGAGGCAAAATTCCAGCCAAAAGAAAATGCTCAGGCGGTATTCAAAAAGTAAAGGAATGTGCTGTTTGCCTCAAATGAACAGATAGATAAAGAATTGGATAGATTAGAGAAAACCGGTGTATTTAAAAAAAAGTTGAATGGGTAACACCGACGATATATGTGAAAAAAAAAAAGCTCCAGAAAGTAAAGATGAAGTCGACACCGAGAAAATCTGGGGAGCGAGTTACCCGCAGCCAAGGACATGCAGTATTATTAAATGATTTAAGTCAACTGAAGTCACCACAGAAAACGTTAAGAGGCACAAGATCAACAAAAGGGAAGCTTAAAGGCTGAACAAATAGAACCACAAGAAGAACCTACAGAAACTGTGACTCCATCCTTAAGAAGCTCAAAGCGGAAGGTTGTTTCTGGTAACACTATGGAGGTATGAAAAAAAAAAAAAAAAATAGAAAAGCGGATTGGCAATATGATGTACTTGGTGAAAGGCGAAATATTCACATGCAGAAGGAACATTAACCAGATCAGACGACGTGCTTCAGATGTGGTTGACAGCGGTCCCGCGGAAGAAACGCCGATGGAGGTGATTTTCGATACGTTTGATCTAACAACGCCTGCAATGATTTTACCTGAAGTACGCCGATCCAGGAGAAAAAGAAAGGCAACTGATCATTTAAAAGTGGATCCAAAACGTAGGAGATACGCTACGATGTTGTTACAAAAATTAATTTTTTTTGTTGTTTCTTCATATTTCCCGTAAAAAATAAAAAAAATAAAAAAATAAAACTGTTTACTCATACGGAGTAAAGTTTTAGTGGGGGGGGTTATAGTGGAACACACCTATTCTATAGTTAATAGACTCTCCCACCTATAATAAGTAGGAGTAGTAAGAGTAACGAGAGTCGTTCAGTCGGCCGGTCAGTCAGTCGATTCCGGGCGACCGTTAGTCGGATACTAAAGTATCTGCGACCACAACTAGATTTCTCTGCGTCATTACCTATTATATCAAGTTCCTAATGTTTTGTACGTCGAACCTATTTTAGGACCGACTTAGTACAAATACAAACCTCCACTGTGAAACCACTCCATAACCATTCAATCTTACATATACCACAATACCACATATTCACAGGGAACCTGCAAAAAGCCCCATGACATAAAAATTTCATTATGTACAACCAATCCAGTTGTCTCTTTTTTTCCTTTTTGTTATAAAAATATGAGCATATGATCATGAAACGTGGGGGAGGGGATAAACATCAAAACGAAACTAAGCTATAACAAAACATTCAAATTAAAATAAGATATGCTAATAGGGCCCGCCCACCTCACAAAAATGAGAGCGGCCGCTGCATTCTATCAATAGGCAGAATCAAGAAGCTTGCTCACTAACGGAGAGGGAAGGATAAAATAAGTGAAGGAGTGGAAAAATCAAAGACTAGCCCTGTCGAGATGAAAAAGGGGGGCAAAAACAAACTGGGGAGGTTGGGAATCTCGACATGGATCATAACAAAAGAGAATGCTGGGAGCAGCCCGGGAACTACAATTACTCGCATTAACTAGGTAAACAAAGAGAATTTAGTATCTGTCTATATTTTTGAGATTAGGTATTATGTACATTATTTATATTATTCGGACTATTGTCCTCATCTTTCTTTACGCTGTATGGATGGTGGGAGTTGAAATTGAGGTACTGTCCGGTGAATGTCGGACAATTTCAACTCACATACAGAGTAAAGAAAGGGATAGTCCGTTGCTTACAACACCGAGCAAAAGTCATAAGTGGCGACCCAGAGACGTTAGATAAAGAATTGGTCACTATAAGTAGTACCCTAGAACGTAACAACTATCCTGGGTAAATGGCAGCAGCCTCCCAAAACTGGGATAGGCGGGGACAAGAGGAGGAGGACAAAAACACTCAGAAAAGAGTCTGCCTGCCTTATGTGGAGGGGTTATCAGAGAAAATACAAAGGATCTGCGGTCCATATAGCATATCTCCCGAGTAAGACCCCCCATAGAGGATAACAGACTGTGTGTACGCTATCCCGTGCTGCTGCGGAAAGAAATATAAAGAAGAGACAGGCCGCCCCCTCAAGGTAAGGCTTCAAGAACACCAGAAAGCTGTAACACGAGGGGAAGTGGAAAAATGTGTCTTTACCACATATGGAGAGAGAAGGGAGATCACCACCTTCTGTGGGATCACGTTGAGATCATAGACAAGGAACACCATTGTAAAATTCGTAAACTTAAGGAATCAGCACATATGCTTGGCCACAAAAATCTCCTGAGTCGACCAAGCATAGAAATAAATACAATATGGGAACCAGTAATAAGGAGTGCCAGAGAAAAGCAATGATAACAAGGTTGCAATATGAGATCTAGTAAAAACATGAATTGATAACAGCAAAATTGCAATATGAGCACTGGTAAAAAACGGTTGCTGAAGACATTAGGTTTATAATACCCCAAATTTCATACCCAGATGTCCTCAAGGACACATGGCATAAAGGCGTTGGTTAGATCCAGTGACAGGACCCAAAGTGTGTGAGTTCAATACCTGGTTAAGGCAGTGGAGAACTTTCAGATGGAAATTAACAGGAGATAACTGATAACTGACCTCCATTAAAAATATGGCACGTGGAACTAGTCTACCCCAGTGAGCACGTGGAACTAGTCTACCCCAGTGAGCGAAATAAAGGGTTCAGTTCGACATTCCAACCAGGCCAAGAAGGCCGGAGTGTACAACGGCCGAATCTTTGTGATAAATATGGCAACAAAGATGAGGAAAAAGAATTTACCTTAACCATGAGAGGGAACTTAAAAAAGAAAATCAAAACTGGCCCCGTTCACTCGATCTAAGCTCGCCACTTTCACCCACCTGTCGACAACAAATGCTTTTCTATCAGTTTGAGCTGATGCCCAAAGAATGCGGGCAGAATAGCGTTCGTATCGCAAACTCCCTCCATTCACGACGACCATACCACCATTCTTGCCACGGCTAGCAACATGAGAAACACTATTTGTTTCACCCCAGAATATGTGGGAAACACATTATTGCATGCGTATGCAAAATCGATGGACACGAAATCAATACGAGCTGTCACCTCGGTGACATCGTCCCAGAACGGGCGCAACTGCGAATAGTGGTACAAGGCGTTTGAAGCCGTTTATTCTAGACCAAGGTCAAACCGATGACAGTTGGTCAAATTCGCCTAGTTCCCCTATTGAGAGATAAAGCGTTCTGAATCAATTGCCAGGTAAGCGAAAACTCAGGGTTGTTGAGGTAATCCACCGCTGGCGCCCAAGACCAGAAAGGGCACAACTCAGTGTATGTACTTCACAACCCCCTCAACTAACACCCGAGGCCGAGAAAAGTCAGTGGACTGAGGAATGACATTCAAGGCTGATCGACAGTGCTAGAAACAGGAGGAGTGATGGTAAGTCTAGGCAAGGCGTCCCTAACACTCTGCTCCCTACAAGATTGAATCCTCTCTCAACGCACGGCATAGGAAAGCGAATCTGGAGGCGTGTCAATGACTCTCCAAGTATGGCATTCTCAGCCCCCCATGATACGGATGCTGAACACAGACTCCTCTGCAGACGTGATGCTTGTCGCCAACCGACAAGAGGATGGAGAGTAAGTGCTCGAGCGCCTTTTTACGATTCTTGTAGAGCGGGTACACTAACAATCGGTAAAGGAAAGACGTGCGTGGCGCACGCTTCAGCCCTACCCTTTACCTTAGTAGCCAAGACCAGATCGCCGCACCGATCTCTATAGCCTTCCTCTCTCCCTAGCTGCACAGGACGCGACTATTTTCATCACCGAATGGGGCAGATATCGATACCTTCGGGCCCCATTGGGATTTCCCGCATCGAGTGATGCATATACTTGACGATATGGTCCGAAAAACCAGAGGCATCGCTAATAGCATACTCATGGACGACGCATTAGAAACATCATTCTGGCATACGATTAATTATATTACCCGCTGCGGCAAAAAACGATATCGTTTTCAACCCAGAAAAAAATCACTTTGGAGAAAAAGTGGTGGAATTGTCAGGTTCCGGGTAACATAGGACGTTTTAAAACCCACTAAGAGGATAACGGAACCAATCTTGAGCTTCCCCACACCCCAAAACTTCACCAATGTCAGATTCTGGTTCGGACTTATGAACCAAGTCTCATAGGCATCATCTCAAACTGAGATAATGGCCCTCTTTCGGGAACTACTACGAACAATGGACCGAAAGTTCTACTTGGACAGCACGCTCAATCAAATATACAGTGAGTCAAAATGAAGAGTTGCATAGGAGATCGAGGACGGTGTAAAGGCATTTAAAGTCAAAAGGACGAAGTGCATGTCAATAGACTTCAGCAAAACATGCGTAGGATACTTCCTATTCCAGAAGCACTGTAGATGTGCCACTGAAACGGGACTAATTTGTGGTATTGGCATTGGCACTAGTATACGGGTTAGAATCGTGTCCAATGTTCATGTTAGATGTCCGGAACTGTTGGTAACGGTGGATTACAAGCCTCAATAAAAATCTTTTCCGACAAGGCTCTGGAGGATATAAAGAACCCACGACTGTTCAGCCTCAGTGAATGGTCCTTGATGTATAAGTTCTACATAAAACACCTCCCTGTGAAATTCAACGCGCACTAGATTGCATATCAAGGCACCCCGAAACACCAAGACAAGATGGGCCAACTAATAAAGATGCAGCACAAATGACCAACAGTTCTATAAAAGTATCATTCAGTTCCACCTGTGAGCAGGACCCTAAATTAAGGGCAACCACATGGGACAGGATCATGGCCACAGCGTGCACGGACGAGAAATTTCGGTCCCTGGCGGAATATATACAGAAAGGATTCCCCAAGTCTCAGCATGAACTGCCAGAGATAATCCGCTGATTTTGGCCTATGAAGGAAGCGTAATACTACTTGGAGAATAAAATACTCATAACCAGAAAACTACGAGGAGAAGTATTCGAATCACTCCACTCCGCACATCAGGGCGTTATTGATATGTTGGCTAACGCCAGACAACAACTTTTTTGGCCAGGGTTAAACGCAAGTATTCGCCAGACCTAAGCACAATGCAAAACGTTCAACATAATGGTTCCGTCACAACCCAGGGAACCCTTAATGCCACCGTCGAACCTCGAATTTCCATTCCAGAAAACGGTGATGGATTTCTTCGACCTGCGAAGAAAGAACTATATGGTATATGCAGATCGATATACGAGATTGGTAGAGGTCGTCCTTATGTCTTCCGGGAATCCCAGAGACGCATGTGACACACTACGAAGCTAGTTCTGCACATACGGTGTCCCGGAAGAAATATCGTCTGACAGAGGACCACTTTTCGATTCCCAGAGATATAACATGTTCTTAGAAAACTGAGGTATAAGGAAGTGCACATCATCTACAAACTACCCCCAGAGTAATGGAGGGGCAGAACTGGCTGTCAAAACAAATACTACCAGACAGCACTGACAGCTATGGCCGCCTATGCCATGATCGCACAGCCAGATCCCTATTGACACACCGTAACACCCCCGCCCAAGCCCTAGACATGTATCCGACAATGATGTTATATGGCCGCATGATAAAGGACCATCTCCTAGCCCTCCAGGACAAATACCGAATTCACAAACGGTGGGGTGAAATCAAAAGACACATGGAAAATGAAAGGTGCTACAACGCACACAGTCACCCACTTCAGGAACTAAGAATTGGAGAATCAGTCCAGATACAGAAGCAAATCAGCCCATACCCACGTCAATGGGCTAAAACTGGGCAACAGGCAGTACCACATACGCATCGATGGGAGCAACTGGGTGACCCAGCGCAACAACTGCTTCTTCCAAGAGATAGACCCAGTGGTAGACACTCCTTACTACTCCATATCAGAGGCTGTTGGGTCGTCCAACATGTCCAACAGCCTGACCCTGACACCAACAACCCAGAGAATACCTGTTTACCTGTTCACGCAATTTGACATGCAGAACAGCGACATACGTACTACCAGACCGAACTCTAGGGAACTGCACCAGAGGAAATGGAAGTAGAGGATACAGATGGCCCCGAAAGGATGGAAGTCCTCACAATGATGGAGGTTGATGAAGACTAATATCAAACAAATTAAGCACCACCAAGCCAGGGACGTCCTGGAATACTTCGCACGAGTATTCCAGAACGTCCCGGCAAGTGGCCACAACCCATTGTAGTCCCATAGGTGTGTGCGTGTGCGTGTTTGTGTGTATGTGTGTGTGCGTGTGTGTGTGTGCGTGTGCGCTCGTGCGTGTGCGCTCGCGCGTGTGTGTCGAGTAAGTACGTTAGATGTATTATACGGAGGGACGTTCTATGACACAACATCGGTAGCCCCCTTCCAACAATATTGGACTAACCCTCCCACGTGTGAGGCTCTAGCAGCGGATAAATGACGCCAATATAAGCAAGAAGACCCTGCAAAGCAGTAGGAAGGCAGCTCTTGATTGAGTCAGGCAGTTCACTGCCAGACTCGCGGCTGACTTGTCGAACACTGGTCAGAGAGGAACCCAGACGAGTCTATGCCTACGGGCAGAGTCTCGTCTGGGGAGATAGACAAACCCGGCCCTGTGTATGCGAAGTGTACAGGGAATTGCCCCACATAAAAACTAGCCTTGTGCCGCGAGCTGCCTCATGGGGAAGTCAGGTAAATACCCCAGCTCTTGACTGGCAAACACTTTACACCCGTCAAGCTGACACTTTACAATGGCGTTTCATCATGATCTTCACATGCGAAGATAAAACTTCCCACCGGTGATTGGGAGAGGAGAAAAATGTATAGTCTCTCAATCACTCCGAAAAATGTAATGACACTTGCATTCACAGCTGAGGCTGATGTTCACATCGCATAAATTTAGAATTTCAGACTATGATTAGAACTTGGCACAAATTTAGCTTTCCATTTATGTTTCGTAGAAGACGTTGAAAACCACCATGAACTCCAGCCATACTAGCCGCATTGTCAAATCCTATCCCTCTACATTTTTGAAATCAAGTTTCTCTTGCTTTGGTCGATCCAAAATCAGCTTGATATCAGAAGCTTGTCTTTCTCAGTGATAAAACCAAGAAATAATTCCCGCACTTCCATTTCTTTGTCTTCAACAACGACATATCAACAAATGAAATTCATCTTATCAGTATGAGAAATGTCCGGCGTGCTGTCTATTATGACCGCAAAATAACTGAATTCCATCCAATATATTTTCCTTTACGTGGTTTCCCAAGATATGAATAAATTAATTTTTGATTTTCGATGATAAGTAACGCCAGTTATCATTTAATTCTTTCAAGTAATGCTTTCCAAGAACAGGCTCATACTTGCACATAAGATTCTCAGCAAGTTTTATAAAGTTACCTTCATTGGAACTATATACATCTCGATGACCTTTAAAAAGCAGGCTCTGTTTCGTCAAAAACTTCACATCAAGTAACAGTATTAAAACCTGTCTCCAAAGCTGCCTTTCTTTCATAGTTCTTGTAATTTACTGTTAAGGGTTTTACTTTTATTAACAGTAATTTCCAACATCTACCATTCCTTGAAATCAGACGGATTTTTCATGTTCAGGCATTTTTTAATTAAGCTTCCAGAACCTTTGAAATCCTGAATTTCTTGCTAGACTTGATTTGTGTTGCTCTGTCTTCAGGAAGAGGTGACAGCAGAAACAATAAAGAGATTTGTTCATCTTTAAGTACAGCAACCATGATCTCAAAACAGTCTCTCCATTCTCCATAGTTTTGTAAAACAAGTGTTGTAGCATTATACTCGGACTATTTTTTCCCGGTCTTACAGTCGGAGCAAATGGTTCATCTTTGTTTTGAAATTTTTAAGGTCCCAATGTTACAAGACCAACAAGCAACTGCCCTGACCAAGTTCGTCGCCAAAATGCGATGTCTTCGTACACAGCAATCTCTGTGTTTGCCTATTCTATTTCTTTATTTCCAGTAACTTCATCAATTCCTTCTTCATATTCATACATGTCCTTATCGCATGCACTGGAACTCTTCATTTGACACATCATCATTGTCACCCTCAGTTTCTTTAACAACGTTAATTCCTTCAAGAAATTCCTATTCAGTTTTTATTTCTATATTTGTCTCCACCATATTCACATTTTCTCCATGTTCCCTCCCTCCTAGTTCTGAAGTACATTCATGTTATGGTCCGGTTCCTTGTACCACGGTGATAGTCCAAGGTAGAACCAATAAAGAAGAACTCGAATACGGATATGGAATAACACAGATATATTACAAACAGGAATATATACAGACAAGTAGAAAGTGTTAGTACGAACAATCAGGTTTAGTAGTAATTGTCTGAACGCGACTCTGTTAGGACTGCCTCGACTGACTGACTCGATCGCTCTGACTGAAAGACAGACTCCTGACGGACCTCACTCCAGACTTCACACTGAACTCTGAATTCCCTGCTTCCTCTTGGGGCGCAGTATTTATTACGTATGGAATAGTTCATTATGTTATTATGGGTAAGGTCCCCTAACACCCCTCCCCTCTTCCGAAAATTTTGTGTAGCAGGGGTTTTTTAATATCTTTTTTTCTTTGGATCTATTTCCAAAAGTTCAGTAAATTTTCTTTTTCTAGACGATTTTCTTGGTTCTGGCATTATTTGCGGTCTTGTTATATCGAATGTGTCGAAAATCGTGTCCAATACCTCTTCTTGAGGTGGACCGTTAGCATCCTGTAACAGTCTCTTCCTTATTTGGTTTACGTGTCTTCTGTGTGAGAATTTTTTTTCCTTGAACTATGTACATCATATTGCCAATTCTTTTCTCAATTATCCCTTGTTCCCAGCAAGAGGTATTATTTTTGTATGCCTTAAAAAAACTTTTTCCCCTGAGAGGAATTTTCTTTTTGGTGCGTAGGACTGTGTTACTTGTTTTGTTTTACTTGGTAGTAGTTTATCGAACGCTGATCTGATTTTTCTAGCAAACATGATATCTGCTGGTGATAATGTTGATGGTGTCGCATTATTTGGCGTTATTCTATATATCTGTAGGAATTGCTGTAATGCTTTCTCCGTAGGCACATCGTACGCTTTTCGTAATTTTGAGAGTATCCACGAATCTCTCCGCTTGTCCATTTGATCTTGGATGATAAGGCGGGGCTTTTATATGTTTTACTTGATAGATTTCGAAAAACTCTTGGAAATTTGCTGACGTGAATTGCGTTCCGTTATCTGTTACAGTCCACTACGCCAAACCGAGCGAATAGCTCGTGGAGGAAATTTGTGGTCGTTTCTGTAGTAGGATTTTTGCACCAAAACACCTCCGCCCATTTAATGTAGCTATCAACTATGATTAAATAGTAGAACCCGTCAATTGGTCCTGCATAATCTGCGTGTATTCTTGACCATGGACGATCAGTTTCAGGCCAAGGCTTATATATGATTGGCGGTGCTTTAGCTGCTAAATTACATCCCTTGCACATTTCCACCATTTGAGAAATATCCTGGTCCATATTCTTCCAATATACATAGCTTCGCATTAGCGACTTCATTCTATTTTTACCTGGGTGTCCTCTGTGGAAATCCTTTAGTATCCGTTTTTGTAAAGTTTTAGAGATTACAACCCTTTCGTTGTAAAGTAGCACATTATCGCATAGAGAAAAGCTGTCCGAAATTTTCTCATTTTTTTCTGCTATTTTTGCTTTTGTTTCATTAATAAATTCGTCATTTTTGGCTTCATTTTTTATGTCTTGCAATGTGACTAGGAGGTTTCTGACTGTACAACATAGTACTGTTCTTATGCCTTCTTCATTTCTAAGAGCTGCGATTACCGTATCTTCCAATGGCTCTGTCTTTGTTGGTATAAGTCTCGACAGACCATCCGCGTGCCCGATTCTTTTCGTTGGTAAATATTCCAATCTGAAATTATAGTTCAGAAGAATCATTCCCCATCTAAGTAGTCTATTTGCCGTGTACACCGGTAGACCTTTTTTTGAACCAAAATTTTTTATTAACGGTTTGTGATCCGTCTGCAGAGTAAAGTGTCTGTCATAGACGTATCTATGGAATCTTGTTACTGCGAAGATAATTGCTAGAGCTTCCTTCTCAATTTGTGAATATTTTTTCTCCGCTGGTAGTAGGGTTCGTGAAGCATGTGCGATAGTTTTTATTGTCCCATCTGGCATTTTATGTAATATACACGCTCCGGCACCGTAGGCGCTCCCATCACGCTACAATAATCTCTAGTTTAGGATCATAGTATGCCAAAAATAAATCCGATGTTAATGTCTTGATTATTTTTTCGAATGTTTCCTGGCATTGCTCTGTCCACTGCCAAACTTTTTCTTTCTTTAGCAGTTCGTTGAATGGTGCGCGAAGTTGAGGTATGAATTCCTGGTAGTAATTCACTAATCCAAGAAAACTTTGTAGTTCTGTTATGTTCTTAGGAACTGGCATCTTTTTTATTACTGTAGACCTTTCAGGGTCTGGGCGTCTACCTTCTTGGTCTGTTGTATGGCCAAGATATTTAATTTCCTTCATGAAAAAATCACACTTATTTTCTTTCACTTTGAATCCGTAGCTTTGAATTCTCTTAAACGTCTTGTACATGTTGCCAGTGTTGTTCAACGCTTTCGCTATTAATCAATATGTCATCCAGATATGATATTGTGTATTCTAGTCCTGCCAGCATCGTATCCATTGTCTGCTGGAAAATAGCCGGCGCTACTTTAATTCCACATGGTAGTCTTTGGTATCTGTACAATCCCTTGTGTGTGTTTATGCATAGTAGTTTTGAACTTTCTTCATCGACTGGAATTTGCAGGTAGGCCTCACTTAGATCAAATTTAAAAAATATTTTCCGCCATTTAATTTAGGACTACTTCTTCAGGACTAGGTAGCGGATAGTAGTAGTCCTTTATTGCTGCATTCAAACCTGTAGAAAAATCACTACAAACTCGAATTTCTCCTGATTTCTTCTTAACGTAGACCGTCGGTGCGGCCCATTTGCTGTACTCAACTTTTTTCAATATGCCCGTATTTTCGAGTCTAAATAATTCTTGGTCATCTTTTCTATTGACGCAAACGGTACACTCCTTTTTTTCTTGAAAATAGGTTTATTATTTTGATATTAGCTGCCATCTTGCATTTTCCGAGACCTGCCGAAAATACTTCGGGGAAACTCGTTTTTAGTTTTCCTTTTAATTTGTCTGCCTCGGTTGATAAGCTTTTTACATTCTGGCTGTAGGTGCTAATAGGTAGATCCCACAATTCGAATTTTTGCATCCAGTCTGTCCCGAATAGGTTTCCAGTATTTCTTAAAACGTACATTTTTAGTTTTTTCGTCATTCCGTTAAATGTTACGTTTGTGATTATTTCACCCTCGAATTTTATCTTTCTCCCCGTAACTGATCTCGCAATTTTATCCGTTTTTAACATGACAGGTTTGTTCAGTTTTCTCCATGTTTGTAGATTTATGATAGTTGTCTGAGCCAGAATCCAGCTGTAACCTAACTTTTCTGTTTTGCATTTCAACTTGTACATATTTTCTTATATTAGTCTCATCTGTTTGGTCGGTCCTCGTAATTCTTATTCTGCTTTCTTTTCTATTCCAACAGTGAGAGCTTTTGTGACCAATTTTTTTACATGATAGACAAGTTTTAGCACGGTACAAAGGTACGAACAAAAACATCTAGAAATGCAAGAATTATTGATACGTGCAATGCCTAGACCCACAACGATAGCATGGACTTGGTGGTAGTTTCTTTTTATGTTGATTATAATTAGAAAATTTTGTTTTACCTGTTCTTGAGGCGGGAAAATCAGTTCGGTTTGTTTGTGAGGAGGGAAAATTTGTTTGCTTTGTTTGTGAGGAGGGAAAATTTGTTTGTCTTCGTACTTTGCGTATGTATGCTATGCCAGCTTGTTCTATGTCTTTAGAGTTTTTTTACGCTGACGCATCTCTAGCAGTCTTCAGCTAGTTTTTGAAGTGTCAGATCTTGTTCAATTTCCAAATTAGTAAGTATTCTACGTCTCATTTCTGCGTCTTTGGTTGAAACCAGACCTTGGACGTAAATTAAGCATTTGAAGTTGTCAGCGCTGAGTTCCGATAATTTGAAGTTGTCACAATATTTATTAACAATGGATGCGAAAGTTACGTAATCTTCGCTATCCTTTTTTGTAAGGTTCATGGATTTCCATCTTTTATGAAATAGTGAAGTATTCTAGCTGAAAAGTTCCGTTAGCAATTTTATAGATTCTTTTAACTCGCTTGTTTTTCTGGGAAGGATATAATCAACGAATTTGGTATATTCGTCTGTGCCTAATTTTCTTAATAAAAGGCGTACTTTACGTGCGTCTGACCAATCTTTGCAGTCAAAAGCATATAGATCTTCATACCTTCGGAAGTAATTTGCAAAAGTTTTATCTTCGTCGGGTGCGTACTTGAAATCTTCGATATTACTCCAAATACCGTCTTGAGAGAGAACTGATTCGTTTTCGGGTTTTTGCTCCTTATTTGCCATTGCATGAATCAATAATTCTTGCATTTCTAGATATTTTCGTTCGTACCTTTGTTGTTGTTCAAACATTTCCAGATGTTTTTGTTCGTACCTTTTTTGTTGTTCAAACTGGATTTTGATAAGTTCCATAATGGGTGACTTAAGGTCTTTTGTGTGACCTGATATTCTGTAGCCTGTGCTCGCAAAAAAAAACTTTCCTTTGTTGTCAGGGAAATTTTTTTTTTTTTTTTTTAGAATTTAATCGTCGTCCACTGTTACGTACGACGGATAGCCCCCCCGCCCCCCCCCAAAATGTCCCCCGAGCAGGGAGTTGATTTCCTCGTCGCCACTGTTATGCTGTGGCAAACGAAAAAAAATTTTTTTTCTTACACCGAGTGAGTTCGAATCGCTTGTCGCCGCTGTAATATTGTGGCAAACGAAATTTTTTTTCTTCCCCCGAATGAGTTCGAATCGCTCGTTCTGACTGACTGACAGACTCCTGACGGACCTCACTCCAGACTTCAGACTGAACTCTGAATTCCCTGCTTCCTCTTGAGGCTCAGTATCTATTACGTATGGATTAGTCCATTATGTTATTATGGGTAAGGTCCTCTAACAATTCATCATCCTCATCCTTGCATTTTGCTTTAGCTACATATTTGTTCTGTAGAAAAACATATAAAGATACATCACATTCTCTTTCCTCGCGTTCTCGGGTTGCTTTCAACTTGCGGTAAGTTAAGCCTCACCACTCAGTTTTTACCATTTACTCATTCTAATAGATGAAAAAAAAAAACAGAAAAAGAAAAGAATAGGAAAAGAGCATACACAACGGCATAGGAAATTTTTATTTATTGTACTAAGATACAATTTGGCACAAGGCTGAAAGTGGAGTTGTAAAAAAAAGGTTGATAACTTTTTAACTACCCGAAACATTCGTGACCCATTCGCATCGTATAATGGCATAGGGAAATGTTGCTTAAAAATAGAAGTCAATAATTACAGGAGTTTATCCTATACAGCCAATGATTATTTAAATCTTTTCTTAAATTCAATTTTTAAAATTTACTTTCCTTTTTTTTCTTATACATTTTTCTTATCCCTTTTTATTTCATTCTTATATTCAACTAGCAGCATGGCCCGGCGTTGCCTGTGCTTGATTCAAAATCGTACGACTCATACAGCAATCGCTATCACTTGACTTAAAATATTTTTGCCCTTCCTTGCCTTTAAAGGAGTACTCTTTGCCGTGCTGATATTGCTACATGCCTTACTTCTTGCCTATCTCACACTGCGAATTTTTCTAAGCTCTATACTAAACATTAAATCTATTACAAAAAAAAAGAACTAAACAAAATGAACACAAAACGATCAGATTTAAAAAAGGACTCGTAACTGGAAAAACCGACTGAAAAAAGAATGTTGACTTAAATAATTTTTCACAGCCAACCCAGTTCTGCGGAATCAGAATCAACGTTGAGTTTAAGCAAGCGAATGAACCAACTGGAGTAAAGTGCTATGCAGATTAAAATTTTTCCCACTTGTGACGAATGCAGCTATCGATTTTTTTGCATGCTAGTTAACATTCGTGTCAGTCAGCTGTTGGCTCGCACGCTGGCTAATAGATTCTTCCTGCCTATTCCTGGCAGCCAGCTATAGGCTCTCACTCTGGCCAGTACAAAATGACCGCAAACTACATGAAAACGGCCGTAGAAGCATCAATTATTTTCACTATCGATGGGAGTTGGGAAATGCAAAGTCGGTCTTGGCCTTCCCGCTAACTTGGAGCATGTGCATGTAAATTTTGGTGCAAATCCGTCGAAAACTTATTCTTTCCTTTTTAATATCATTTAATTTTTCCGTGTTTTTTCTTTTCCTTATTGTATTGTATATTTGTCTATTTTTTTAACCTTTATTTGCTGTCTATTTGTCCATATATTTGTCCATTTATTTTGTTCTAACGTTTTGTATTGTATAATTTTCTATTGTTTATTTTGGTGTTGGCCATTTTGTAAATTGTAACTAGCTCCGCTTAGTTTTGAGACTTTCGTATTTTCTTTGTTTTTCTTTTTTTGTCTAGCGTTTTTTCGTTTTTCTTTTGGAGTTTTTCCTTTTTTTAAATTTATTGTTTCGCCGTTAGGGGAACTTTTAATTCTTCGTATAATATTTATTGTACGTGTTTTTATTTGCTTGTTTGTCTCGCTTTCGGGTGAGCTTTGTGTTTTTTGTGTGTTATTTTTTATTTTATTATTCCCCACCCTTTCCCCCTCCCCTTCCCTTTTAATATAAAAAATATGAAAAAGAAGGAAAAAAAAAGCACCTTCTTTTTTAGCTATTAAGAAAAAACTTAATTTATCAGACTACAGAAAGTCTATGAGAAAACATTTATTTAACCCCGGAAAGAAAGACCCACCGGATAAAGAAAATCTCAATGATTACCCAGCTCTAGAACCAAGTTCCCCTAGCGATGATGACATCGCTGGGAAAAAGGAAAATTTACCGACTACAAGTATGGAGGCCAATAATGGCATTAAGAAAAGTGAAAAAACTACGGCGGCCAATAATGGCCAAAAAACCCAGATTGACATGATAGCCAAAAATAGCTCTCAAGAAAAGACTGAGGCCGGGAATTCGCCCTCTTGTTGTTCGTCCCCACCGAAATGCATTATCAATCTAGCGGATTTCTTGGAGCGTGCTAAGAGTTACGCTCACCTTGTGAAAGGTGGACTCTTGGAAGACCCCCAAGAATTGAAGAAGATTGAAAAAAGAATTGTGTCAGTTTTCGTCGTCGATAAGCGTTCGCGCAAAATTTGTCGCTCGACGAAAAACATAGTGTTGAAGACAGCTTCCGGGACCCGGTCGGTTAATCCTCCGGTTGGTATACCATCAAAGACCACATTCCCCAAAGAGCCTTCGCCCGCTGCTAGTGCAGTTGTGCAGAAGGGGGCGGGGGAATATCTGGTGGCTGGTAAGGTCAGAGGGAAGCGCCATACAGCGGGTCCTCAGTCCCCTAAAGCCCCAAGGACAAAAGGCACGTACAGTCCCACTCCCTCTGACAACGTTAGGGGCGATGCTCCGGCCTCTCAACTAGAATTCAAGGAAAAACAGAAAAAATATGACCCAGGATTCGAAAAAACTGAAAAAATAAAAGAGCTTAAAAAGAAATTAGACAACCAGTCAAAATCTCAGCACACAAATCCCACTCCTTCCACGTCCTCTGTCCGGTCCGCACCTTCACCCCAAAACAAACCTCCCCCTCCATCTACTCCGTCAAAAGCCCGTCCTCTCAGCAGAGATCCCAGTCCCTATAAACACAGATCATTTTACACTCCACTTCACACTCCCAGCCCTTCCCCTGTTAAAAAATATCATCCCATACCCTTCTGCATACTCCCAGTCCTTCCCCCGTCAAAAAATCTGAAATGCCTCCTCCCTCCCGCTTCCAAACGGGAGAGAAGCCCCACTCAAGCGCAAAATGAAAAGAAGGAAAAAAAACGTATTTTCAACACGGGTGAAGAGGTCTGTAAAATTTCTACAGCTCAGGCAGAAAGAGCCCGTGACTATGGGAACAGAATAAAAGATCTGAAATACCTTCTATCCATTAGGCAATACGCCGATTTGGATGTAGAAATTCCCCAAAATTTCCCGCTCGCCCAAAGGGTCCTAACTGTTGTAAGAACGGGACCTGGAGCCAAGCAAATTTGGACAATGATAGACGAGGCCATTAGTTCTTACAAAATGGCCTTGCCAATAGCCATTGTACAGAACAAGCAATTGAAGCATCTGTCAAATCTTTGTGCAGGGAGGGTCCCCGTTTTACTTCATCCCTCCCTGTATAGAGCCCTGAAACTAACATTC
Source organism: Acanthosepion lycidas (assembly GCA_963932145.1). Classification (NCBI taxonomy): domain Eukaryota; kingdom Metazoa; phylum Mollusca; class Cephalopoda; order Sepiida; family Sepiidae; genus Acanthosepion; species Acanthosepion lycidas. The sequence continues at coordinate 52,128,912 of OZ010599.1, read as the reverse complement.
CCCTCGGATATCGGCGGAATCTCCCAAGACGGTACCATAAAGAGTGAGATGTGCCATGGATCTATGGGAGAGGCGGTCGGTATCCTTACCCCGTCCATGTTCAAACCTTACTTCAACCCTAACCGGTCTTCACTATGGCTAGTCTAAATGTCCCCGGCCTGAGGTCCGAGTCTCGCAGGGCGAGGCTCTCTCGTGACCTTCAGCGCCTCGGGGTGAATGTATGTTGTGTGCAAGAGACCCGGTTTTCTTCTCATGACCGCGAGGACATACTGTCTAGGGGGTTCGCCCTTTATTAAGCATGTTTTGATGGTCGTTCGAGGGGTGTCTCTTGGCTAGTGAGCAGGACTTTGAAGGCTGCATGTACCCTTATCTTCGCGGATCCGGCGGGCAGACTTTGCGTGCTGGATGTTACCATAAAGGATAAGGTTCTACGTCTCATTGGGGTTTATGCGCCCAATAACTATGCCGAGCGGCCTGCTTTGTTTTAGCAGATCGCGCCGTACTTGACGATATCTCGTCGGGTAGTTTTAGCAGGGGATCGGAATGCCGTCCTTGACTCCGATATAGATCGTATAGGGCAAAAACAAGGTACTAACAACCCGGACGTGAAACCATTTCGGGACTTTATCGATGAGTTTCATCTTGTCGATAAGTACCGGAATGAACACCTTCGGGAGGTAGCATGGACTTGGACAAATAGTGGCAACTCGGCTCCTGGGACGCTTGCGAGCTACCTTGACCGAGTCCTAGTTAGGAGAGCCGATGTAGGGCTCTTAGGGTGTCCAAGCTTCCATTACATAGTTTATACGGATCATAGGCTTGTCCGGGTCCGTGTAAACTTAGATAAGCCTAAGGTTAGACTGGCTGGAAATTTAACTGTTAATTATTTGGTGAGCAGGGTTTTCCGGGGCCAACTGCTACTAATGATACAAAGGGAATTGACGGCGGTGATTGTGGGAAACGCCTGGTGGGATAAATTAAAATCTAAAATTAGAACGTTTGCTGCCGATTTTAGTCGTTGACTCAATCTAGATATATTAGCGGCGCAAACGGCTTTAGAAAATAAAGTTGATCGGGCAGTGAAATCCCGTGTTAGTGGGGAAATAGCCTTAGCTAAGGCAGAGTTGTCCTCCTTGCTTATCAAGAAGGATCAATCTCTGGTAGTTATGGCTAGGTTAAAAAGAATGTCTTCTGAGGCGACGAATATGGCCGCTGAATTGCGTGCAGAGGAGAATCGGAACGCGTCCAGGCGACATATAGCGTGCGTCACATTGCCGGATAAGCGGACCGTGACTACAAACGCGGGCATATGCGAGGTCTTTCGGGATTACTTTCCGGATCTTTTCACCAGGGAGCCCGGTCTGAGCTCTGCTCAGTTCAACGCCTATTTAGCTGACTTTCCCTGCCTCGGTGCAGCTGAAGCGGCTAGGTGCGCGGGTCCCATTACAGAGTCGGAAATCTGGGATGCGCTGAAGCAGGTTGGCCTGGATAAATTTCCGGGACTGGATGGTTTCCCCTACGAAGTTTACTTGAGGCAGTCGCCCGTTTTTGTTCCTTTGCTGGAACTGATTTTCAACCACTGGATAAAGCAGGGGTCTATACCTCAACGCTTCACCAGGGGTGTGATCAAGTTGCTGCGTAAGGACAAGAACGGTGGGGATGGGTTAGGGAATTTTCGACCTTTAACCATGCTAAACACTGAGTTAAAGATTTTGGCGAAGATCTTAGCCAACTGTTTGCAGCTTGTCCTGTCTAGTCTGATTGGCCCCGAACAGACTTGTGCTGTGAAGGGCAGGACTATTTAGGATAACCTGCATATAGTACGCTTGATCTTAGAAAAAGTCGACAGTGAAGCTGCGCTGATCAATTTAGATCAGTCCAAGGCCTTCGATAGGGTTGACCATCGTTTTCTGGAGGCTGCCCTTTCGGCAGCCGGTTTCGGAGCCGACTTTTGCTCCTGGATCCGACTTTTGTATGCGACCCCCGGTGCGCTGGTGGAGGTGAATGGGGTAAGATCGAAGCCTTTCGTATTGTCTCGCTCCATTCGTCAAGGTTGTCCGCTCTCGCCTTTGCTTTACGTTCTTGCGTTGGAACCATTCCTTCGTAAGTTAAAGGCGAATCCGGTCCTGCGCGGAATTGCCCTGCCTGGGGCTACCACCTCAGCCAGGTATTCTGCCTATGCTGACGACGTTTCGGTTCTTGTGTCGAGTAGAGCCGAGATTGACGAAGTCAGCAAAGAGATCAGTGGGTATGAGATGGTGACAGGGGCCAAGATCAACCGCGATAAGTCTGTTGGCTCGCGGTTGGGTGCGTGGAAGGGAGTTTCTCTTTCCGGACCTTTCCTCTGGACGGATGGGCCGATCAAGATACTCGGCGTCTGGTTCGGTCCTGATCTCCAGTTGGAAATAAATTGGTCGGAGGTACAATCGCGGTTAATCTGTGGTCTCGGAGGAGCCTTTTCAATTCTCCTGTACCGACTCTCTGTGCTTCCACTCCCGTATGCCAAACTAATATTATTAGTTCGGACCTTGTTCTCTTTCTTGTGGAGAGACAAGGCCCCTAGGGTATCTCGCGAGATCTGTTGCCTTCATCTTTCTGAGGGCGGTCTGGGTATGCGTAGCATTAAGATTCGTCAACATATGCTTCGCATTACCTTTCTAGACCGAATGTGTCGCGGATCGGATGAAGTGGGTTCCTTCTGGAAAGAAGACGTCCGTAAACATTTCCCATCCCTGAGAAGTGTGCACTAGTGCGAGGAGGAGGCCGGTCGTACACCCCGAGCCGAGTGCTCCTTCTACCGCGAATGTCGTCGTGCTCTGAAACCCCTCTTACGAGCGTCGGATGGCCTCTCCAACGTCCAGGCGTTGTCTCGTAAGGCATTATATCGACTGTTAGTTAGGGGGCCGTTCAAGATGATCTAATTGGCGAACTCGGTCTTACGAAGCAGGAGGCTCGCTCGATATGGCCTTGGGCGCCTGGGTTGAAATGCCTCAATAATGATGAGGCATCACTCACCTGGCTGGTGATTTGTGGGGCCCTCTGGGTCGCCAAGAGACTTTGTTCAGCAGGCTTGGAGAAATATCCAAACTGTCGTCGCTGTACTGGGGAAATCGAGACCATTGGTCACGCCTTTTTTCAGGGCAAGACGGTAGTGCCGTTGTGCAAGTTTGTTGAAGGCCTCATGGTTCGCATGCTGCAGGGAAAGTTTTTTGTCCTTAAAGCCAGTTCTGTTTGTAGCAATGTGGTGCCGCAGATGACGAAGGCTGAACACTATGTGTTCTGTTGCTTACTAGGGGTTATGATAGACGAGATTTGGACGACGCGTCAGAAGGAATTCTATGAGGGCGAGAAGTTCACTTCTTCCCAACTGATTTTGTACTTTAAGCATCAGCTTAAAGTCAAGATTAGGACGGAAAGGCGGCGGCTCACCTCATCAGAATTCAGCAATAGGTGGGTGAATCTTGCGCGTTTGTGTCGTGTAAAAGGGGCTGACCTGGAGTGGCATTTTGATGCCGGTTAGGCATCAGGATATTGTTTTCCTGGATTGAACTTGGGCAACCCTTCCCTGGTTTTAGGTTAGAAGTTAGGTTTTTGATGCTTTAGTTTTTTACTTTTCCAGTTAACTTAGCTAGGGTGTGTTTGCTCATCGGCTCCTTTTTTCTGTCCCCTTTTTTTTCCTTTAGTTTAACTCCCCATCCCTCCCTCGTTTAGGTGGTCAGTGATGTCGGTTCTCTGGTGGATGCGTGGCGCCTTTCGTGTTTTTTTCCTATTTGTTGTTGTGCATGAATGTGTGTGGGCCTGTGTGAATGTTTTGGAGGAATGAATATTTTCTTTATTTTCATAGTCCCGCATCGATTTCGTCCGGTTAACTGATATTTCTGCCACATTTAAGGTTTTGGGGGGGGGTTATTACTAACTCCCTTTTTGTTTAGTTTCTTGTAAATATTTTATGTCATATTGTATATAATCATTGGGGATTTTTTTTAAATTGTTTTTTATGTCCCTCCCCCCACGAACAATATTTGTACATAAGGGTATTTAGGATTTTCATTGAGACAAAGAGGTATTTTGGTGGATGTAGTAAGAAAGGTATGGATAAATGTGTTGTTTTGGTGATAGGAATATTGTTTTTTGTATGATAAGGTCAGTGGTTGTGGTTAGCTAAGTTTTATATTAAGACAAGTGATGACCATCCTTTTTCCCCCCAACCCCCTTTTGACCTTGTGCCACATTTGTTGTATTTGCGACAATAAATATAGTAACAGTTCAATTCTTGGAGAATACGGCACGGCGCATATTCTTGTGACATTTTTTAATTCTTAATTATTACTCATTCGAGTAATCATACTAATTCCTATTGATATCACTCATGAACATTACATCTTCCTACACTGGTAACACACCGTGGAATTATTCTTTATTTCGCCAAGACTTCCATTGAACTTGTAGTTAAATAACATTCAAAATTGTACTCAACATTAATTAGCTAAAGTAAACTTACCCTTTTTATTACAGAAAAAGGGAAGCAACTTTCTTTATACTATTATTGATTTTTGTATATCATTGTTAATACAATATTTTATTAATGTTCACTGAGCTTGATTATTTTTCTCTCGTGTATGTTGTACATGATTCATGTGGGGTGTTGTTTTACATGAACACAGCTTTCCTTCTTGATTATATTCACGGTGACCCTAGCCAACAATCCTTACAGCACCACTACACTATCCTATATTGGGAAGTTTTAATCATACATTATAGATTAAAAAAATAAATCTTTATTTAATTACAAATATTTCATCTTTAATTTTAATTTTTTTTATGTGTGGTCATCTCGTTTTTGATCTATCTCGAAATGTGAAAATTAGCGATTGGAATTTTTATTTATTCAAATGACCCAACGTTGAAACCCTCCTGTTAAGTAACAAAAAATATTTTCTCAAGGTTTTTTTTTTTTTAACCAAAGAAGCTATTCATTATAAAATTAATTTATTAATGAATAAAACACCAAAAATTAAAATTTTAACATGTTCACAATTGATTTTGAAATCATTGAAAAAACATCTTCGGACATTTTATTTTTATTAAAAATAACTTAAAAACGTTCAAAAAATTATTTAGGACGATTGTCGCAATTACCACTCCTCGGCTATCCAGCTTCGACATAACATCTCGACTTCGTCAGCTTGGAGAATACCAACCACGCCAATTCGACATCAAACTTGGCAACAAACCGCGATACAAGGCATTCCCTTTGCTGTCGTCACCATGGCTCCGTTTCATAGAACAGGCCTACCAACCTAGCCAATCCGACACCACCTCGGCAACCCACAGACATCACTTCAGCATACTTACTTGACTCGTTACAAGGCATTCCCTTTGCAGATGTCACCACTGTCCTGTTCCATAGAGCATGGTTACCAACCAACGAAATCGACCAATCACGTGACCTCTATCAACCGACAACGTGCACCAACCATATCCTGTGACTTTGGTCAAACCGGCATAGGAAATAGGTCAGCTCCCGACGCTTCCCTGACACCTGATTTCTATCCTTCTTCCTTTCTCTCGCAACCAAATGGTTATTATTACAATTTTATGTAAGATTTTAAAAGATGTTGCTTATAGAGACCTGAGAATTGAAAAGTACTTTTAAATGATATTTTTAAGTCTACTTCCTTCTTCTATATATCTTGTTATTTCAGGACGTGGACAACCATGGCTCTCCACAAATCCCCGTTCTTTTGCTCTAAGAATGAATTTTATCTTTTTGCTGTTCTCCAAACACTCTTTCCTCATTATGTGCCTGGGAAATTCCTGTCTCTTTCTGAGTCGAAATATAAATGTTCTTTGTGTTTCCATTGTCCTTAAAACTTCATCGTTGCTCACATGTCCAGTCTATGGTATTCTCTGCATTCATCTGTAGAACCAAATCTCTGTTACCTCAAGTTTAATCTTCATCTGTGTCCAGCATTCACTGCCATATAGGACCAATATTGCATAACAGTTCAGTACTGTTATCTTTGTTTCGAATGAAATTTTCCTGTTTCTTAATACTTTGCTTACCGTTTGGGATGCATTTTCACTATTCCAATGTGACCGCAGACTTCAGTATTGCATTTTCCGACCTCTGTTGAACATGTCCTAGATATTTAAATTTTCGTGGTTTCGATTCATAGTTCGCAACTTGGTCAGTTCCTTTTGCTGACACTGACAGCCACACATTTTGTCTTTTTACTACAATTGATGTATTTTAGTCCTTTCTTCTCGTTTTCTCTTATAACCCCCTGTAATAATTCTTGTAGTTCAATTTGTGTCTACTATCAACACTGTATCTGCATATCTTACTTTGTTAAGATTGTAGCCGTTAATAATGAATCCATATATAGGAGTTCTAAATTCTCTCAGGATCGGCTCACTGGATAAAACTAAAACTAAAACACGTCCTTGTTTTTTTTTTCTTTTTTACGTCCCTTTCAATTTTGTGCATTTTCCTGAATAAATTTTCTGTCCCTATGCAAGCTTCCAATTTAAGTTCTGTGGTGGATTCTTTCTCAAATAAGTCAAGCTTCTTATCTATGTGGTGAAAAATAATTTTTCACCTGCACAAAGGTCAGAGCAAATAAAAAACAAAATTGAAAGTATTTTCCTCTTTTCTTACGCAATGGCCACAAGACCAGAAAAATAATTTTACTGAGGCACTTTTCTCTCTTCTTACTAAAAATTAGTTATTTGTGTGCTTCACCATGAAATTATCTTTCTAAGTGGAGATTTGTTATTGTTAATGTTAGCAATTAAAGTATCAGCTACTGAAAAAGAGAAAGCCAGAGAGAAACAAATACATACACACACACAGAGTTCTGTAAGCGATTTGCAATGTTAGTCTTCTTCTTCTTTATTGTAGTAGTAAGTAGTAGTAGTAGTAAATAATTATAAGTGTCATCAGTTTGATTGCGTGCATATATAGCAGCTCAGTCCAGAGTACAAGATAATTTTTATAATTTATTTATTGAATTCTTTCTATTGCATATCAATTCCAGTCAGTTTTTCTGTGTAACTTTCCGCCTGTTTTCGGCTAATAATTGCTGAAAAAAGTACGCAAGATTTACTTTTTTTTTAGTTACTAAATTTTAACTGCACTGATCACTTAGTTTTTTGCGGGTACAAGTTAAAAATATTTTTTCATTTTAAATCCAACAGCGCTAGTGTCGTCCGATTTTTGCTGCTTCTCTTTTTTTAATGTTCCTTTATTTTTGGTAAACAAAGCCCAAAATTATTTTAAGAACTTCAGGAACCGAGATTGGGTAAATAAACGGCGAAACGCGTACGCCGTAGTGGCTGCCAACTTCATTTTTAAAAATTATTTTCACTTTTGCAAAAGTAACCAAAAGAAAGAGTAAAGACATTTTTATCAGTTCCTTTTCATTTTTAAGTCTTTCTTTAAAAATATGTATAATTTATTGCCAGTTGGAATTTAACAATTAAAATAAAAACAGTATTTTTTATTCTAGGAAACCAGTAGAACAACAATCAAGCAAGATTCAAGACTCAAGAGGACATAAGACATCCATGGCTTTTCTTTTTTTGTCTATTACCACAAAAAAGTTTATACTCAAGAATATGAACCGAATCTGTCTAAATCGGATACTACTGCATTCACAGGTGAGTGAAAACAATTACAAAACAAATGTTATGTTAATGATGGGTTAAAGAATCAAACTTCTTTTTCTCTGACTTAGTGGGGGTTACGGTTTAATTTTATTTTTGCTAGCAAAATTGATTCTCTAAATTTTCGACACGCCGTCGTTTTATACTAAAAAAAAATAAACAAAAAAAGCAAAATTAAAACTTAGGCTCTATAAAATAGAACTTGGCAATAAACTAACTCTTCGATTTTAAATCAAGAATTTCTACCTTCAGTCGTCTTTTACTGCAAACCGATCGTGATAATGAGAAAAAAAATGATCGTTTTTTTTTGTTTTTGTTTTTTGTAACATTGCTTCACATTTAATCACCTCTTTAAAGAAAAAGCTCTCGTAGTTTAAAATTTGAATCGAAATAATTTCGATCCGGTGCTTACATATCGAGCACAAATAAAAATTAAAAAAAAAAGTAACGATTTTTTTTATTTTAAAAGCATAAGAAAAAAATGCAATTCTTCAATGAGTGTAAAAAACAAAACAAAAAAAAATAAACAAAACAAAAACAATAAAAAAACGATCTTTATAATCGCAGTAAGTTTTCAAAGCATTTAAAAGAAAATTTTGAAGTCGTTGGTTAAGGAAAAAATATACATTTTTTTGTTTAATTTCACTTTTTACTAGTGAATCATGCAACGTTTGACTAAAAAAATTGTGTTGCTAAAAAAAAATTATTGTCACATTGTGAATTGATTTCTATGTGGCGATATAGTTGTACTTTGAAGAAAAAGCACTTTCTTTTGCAATTTCTATTAAAAATTTAAATGTAACTAAGTAACTTTACTTTTTAAGCTGAAAAAAATATCCTCACAGACTTTTCCGGACCACCTTGTACAAGTCTCTACAGGAGGTAGGGGGTTGACAAGACTTTCGGACCACCTTGTAGTTTTTGGTCATACTGGTGTTTTTTTTTTCTTTTTTTTTTTTTAAAAACTTTTTTATGTTGATTTTGGACTTGAGTTTTAAAAAATACCGTCGATTAGTTGTTCTGAATGAAAAATTGAACCTTGGAATGATTTCTGATCGTTACCGAAATAATCGCTATCTCATAAGTCAGAAAAACTCAAGTTCTTTTTTTCTTTACGTTATCAGATAACGTAAAGAAAAAAAGAACTTGATAATATTAATAATTCGATATAACGGTTATCGAATTACTGTCATTTGTGTCATTCAACCTAAGAAGAAAATACAGATTTCACAGGACCGTCTTATCAGTATTCTTTATAATATCTGGAAAAAACACTTGAATTTAATAATAATTGTATCAGTTTTAAACTCTTTATTACTTTAAAGAAGGTAATTAAATGGGTAATTTGCAGTTTAAGCCCCGCACATAATACCGGGATATAACAGGATTTTATTTTAATTTACTTTGCCAACGTACACGATCAGCAGTCTCAAATATTGTTATTGATGTGAGTGTGGAATCAATATGTTTGATAAATTAAGGCCAAGGAATTTACAGTTGCATGGTTACGACGAACAAACCTACAAAAATTGTATACTCTCATTTTTTTTCTTATATTATTTTCTGGCCGTAGTTCAGAAAACTGAACTATGGCCAGCTGAACCAGGCAGTTTGTTTATTTTTTACTACCTACCTTTTTATTTAGTTTCTTACGCATTGTACTTTCTTTTTTGTTTCTCAAGAAGTCAAACAAAAATATCATGCTCAAAGAATTACTCTACTCACTCTTTCCCAAAACACATTGTTAATTAATAATTAATTACCATAAATAATATCTATAGAACAATTAATAATTGAAGGCTGCTACCTGAAATGTGAAAATTTCTGTTGCTGTCAGTAAAAATAAAATGACTAGTAATTCAAATTTTTAGTTGCCGTTTGCGATTCTTTGTTGGCCGATAAAATGTTCAGTTAGGATCCTTGTAAAATATTTTTCATAAAAAATATTTTATTTCCTGAATTTAGAAATTAACAATTATTATTATTTATAAAATTTCTAAAATAAATGAAATACATTTTAAAAATTATACCGATTTCTTGAGTGTTGTTCGATCAGTGGTTAACAAGTTATTTTGACAGACTGATGATTAGATTTACGGTTTACCTGACCATATAATTTTAATTTGATATCCTACACATAAACTTGTGCCATATTTAAGAAATAGGTACCTCCATGAGAACTACACACTGTAGTAAAATAACAAAGTTTTAGCCCGTTTTTTTTTTTTTTTTGTATGACATGGAAAAAATATTTTTTTATATTTATTACCCCCCACCCTCCATAACTGGCAGCAGATTGATGCTAACCTATAAGAAGATTACTAGTATCAAGTTCTGACTTCAAAACTATTAAGCCAAAAGAAAACGAACTTTCTCCAGACTGCTATCAAGCTCTGCCTTATAAACAAACTTTTGCTACACCAAATATCAAAGGACTCACTCTAAATCAAATATATATTATTTATTTTGTATCCTTGAGTCAGTTATTTTTTTTATTCCAAAGTTTCCAGTAAATAAGAATATCCTGACAAATCTCCAGTAAACATTATAAGGCAGCTAGGTGATCATAATAGAAAGTTTTTTTTCTTCTTGTAGTAATATTCAAAGTTTAATAATTAAAATAGCTAGCATGTAAGGATTTCAGAGGAATGTCAAAAAGTGTCACAAGGGTCAACATAGATGCTTCAGGAAAAAATAAAATCTAATATAAGCTTTTAAATTTGAAGATGTAGTAGAAAACAAATCATGGGATATAAAAGAATTATTTTTAGCCATTGCTCTTGGTTTGAATAAATTTAAAAAGTTGAGTTTATATTCTTTGAAAATAGGTAAATACATGAATTTACAATGGATCAGATATTTAGTTAGCCAAAAAATGCCTGTGAGTCTACCCAAATCAACAAGTGACTTTTTTCTTTTAAAAGAGAAGCCGTCAGTAAAAGAGTCACTAACAACTGAAACTACATGTCAGCTTATCAATACACTGGTACATTTGACTAATGACACTAAAATCAACTTTCTCTATATCATACAAATGTCCCATTTTATATGAACATTTCAAATAATAAGAGTGTTTACTATGAAAAAAATACATCAGCAAAAACATGTTGACATAAAACATACCAAAAACATTTGTAAAAGGTAAATAAATTATTTTTAAGTTTTGCCACAATTAGAAGTTTATTTACTATATTGATTATGACTAATTAACTAATATCAGTAGAATAAATTTGCAAGATCTACAATCATATTTATTTTTTATTTTTTGTGCTCTGTGGTTTGTGTTTAAACATTTTAATGGAAATTACCTTGTAGGAACTCTCTAAATTCATAGAACTGACCATTTTCTCACATATGCATATTAGAAAAAATATGGCTAAATTTTCAGGTTTATAATTATTACAATTTCTAAACACAAATTCTGAAAAAAATGAATGACCATAAGGCTAATGTACAGATGTATAAACAGGGCTCCCTGGTTGGCATTTATCTCAATGTAGACTTCATATTCAACTCATAGTTAAATATGATATGAATTGAATTTTTCAACTAAAAGTATAGATTATAAATCAAAGTATTCTGTCAGCAATAAGCATAAAATCCTTATTTTCCTGCTGACTACAATACATGTTAAACATATATTTTTTTTAGTCATTTGTCTTTGCCTGTAAACACAACAAATGTTTGCAAAGTTGAGAAAAGCTAGTGTGATGACAGCTGTTATTTGACCATGCTCGTTTTTGTAGTGATGGTTAATAATACCTGTCCAGGTGAACTAGCAGTACATGTGAGGATTTGTTGAAGATGTGTGAACAGAAATTGCATTTATCAATTTCACTAGGATACATTCTGTTCTTTCATAATGAGGTCCTTGTTACCATCAACCAATGCACATACAAATATATAATGAAAGACTGAGAATGGCTTGTACACTGATGAGGGTAAACTTGGGTTTATTTTTATAGATAGAAATATACAAAAAAGCTTTATGATTGAGATATTTTTGTTTTCCTTACAAACATCAGTGGTTGGTATTTGAATCCTGATTAAAATAGGATTTTTAATGTTAATGATAGGCAAGCCTTCTTTATTTGTAAAAATAGCTTAACACAGTTTTACACCCCAACCAATTTCCTCTTATATGACCTTCTTCCTTAGTGTGTACATTCCTTTAAAAATATTTACTATATGAGATTGTATCATATAGGTCATTTTTTTTCTCAAATAAAATTGATATTAACTAACTGATGTTGGTAAAATTTTCAGGTTATATTTATATGAGAAATATAAGATGCAAGTTTCAGCTTTTAATACTTATTAAAAATATTGAAAACAACATATCTTTTACAAAAGAACAAAAATATAATTTATGAAATCTGATTAATATATCTTATTAATTTAGAAATATGGGCAGTTAATTAAAACAGAAATGGTTGATAAAAACAATTCTATCTATACTATTATATAAATTAATTTATATTATGATGATCAAATTTCAAGTTGCATAATAAAATCTCACACCACAAAATAAGTTATTGTTAATATAATAAAAAGTGATCTTATAGGCTGAAATTTACATGATATATTGTATAAATATATCCTGATAATTTAACTAAAACTGGTTGATTATTACCAGCTTTATTGCAAAAACATTGATTTTCATATTAAAAGCTAACATTGTATAATTGTTTCTTCATGTGAATATGTATGAATTGATGTGTTTGAATATATAAGCATTATCATGGTTGTCTTTAAGTTTAAAAAAGACTTGCAATTCATCAGTGAATCCAGATGAATTTTCAAAATAGACCTGTGCAGGAAGAATTCATAGTAGGAAAATTGTTGAACTGGAGTAACCCCACTCTGTAGAGGGTTTTACCTGGTGGCAAAAGTAATTGTTACAACTGGAGTTAGTGTTAGCTCGGAAGAGAGGTCAGCTGCCAATATCTGATCATCAAGAGTTTCAGAGGTGTGCCTGTATATCATCATATCATCAGCATAGGCATTTACAAATGATTGGAGTATATTCTTAAGTAGATCATTTTTGTAAATCAGAAAGAAACCTGGTCTGAGAAGTGGCCCCTGGGGGATGCCTGTGTTGACTGTCAGGGCCTTCAAGATATCTAATGCTATGGTCCTTGGGGTGTGTGTGTCTGTGTAATGGTAGTTAGGATGTCAGCAGTGGATCATCTCATGAAAGCTTGTTCATATCAAGGTGCTTGACTGCCTTCTTGCTCATTAAGGACTCAAAAATCTTACTGAGAAGACTAATGGGTCTATACTGGAAGGGGGAGGATTGGTTGCCCACATTCTTGAAGACTGGTCGTACGTTTACCACCTTTCACAGGCTTGGGAAAAATTTCTCCTTCAAGCAATGGTTAAATAATTTTGCTAGAATCAGGGATAATTCTGGGTTGATATTCTTAAGGATGAACACTGGAATTTTGTTCGGGCCAGTTTCTTTTTTGGGATTGAGGTTTTTGATGAGTCTAGAAACTTCTACTGAAATGAGTATATTACTGAGATTGTGCTCAGTGACATGTGAGGAAATTGGGGAGGTGATAGTCTTTGTCATCTAATATTGAGTTTGAGGCAAAGAGCTTTGCCTTGTCTGTCAGGGACATTTATAACTGGGCACAGGCACTTTGCTTTTGTTCTTAATTTTGTTGGTGATCTTCCAAAATTCATGAGCTCCAATTTGTTTCTTTTCTACCGTGGCCTGGACATTTTGCATGTAGTTGCACTTTGCATTTTCCAGAACTCTTTTACTGTGATTGCAGGTGGTTCTGAAAGAAGTAAAGGCTAGACTACACCACTCATTGTGATAGATTTTGAAGTTGTGTTTCTGGTGAGCTATGGCTGCAATGCCGAACCAGGGCTGACTGGTTTTTGCAGGAATTTTTTTTGTGTGTGTATAAAACACTCCATTCTAGAAAAGATCCATTTGGAGATTAGGGCAGCAGTTTTGGGGGCAGAATGTTTGTAGGGGGTTGGGAGAGGAGATGCCATCATAACAGACTGAAAACTGTCATAGTCTACCTTCACATAGCAAAAAAAGGTTCTATGGAATACTAAGTCAGAGGATGTTATTAGTTTAGAGTCAAATCTGCACACTAACTAGGGAATGATTCAATGTGCCAATGGGGGGGTACAACTTTTGCTGAGCATTTGTCAGGGCAAGATGTTAGAAAAGGATCAAGGAGCTTCGCTTGCTGACCTGTCACATCTGAGACTGGTTGTTTATTCATTGGTCTGGGTTAGTTCTCAGGCTATGAATATCTGCCTTCCTGATTGGTTTTGTTACAGTGGACTAACCACTCTTTGTAGTGAACATTGTAGTCACCACTTTTTGAAAGCTGGCTGAGGGAAATTCAGTGAAATTATTGTTAATCCTCTCTGATATTCGATCGAAAGTTACCAACCCTCCATCCTGAGGATGATATAAAACAAAATCTAATGTAGTACTATGGATAAGTGCCATGCAGAAGATCAGGGTCCTCATTTTTTTGTGTCCCTGCCACAGGGAAACCTGTTCTTGATGTAGGCACTGAGTCCATGGTGATTTAGGTGGTCATATTTTGTTATAATGGGTGAGTAACCTGGGACTGTGAGCTCCTGCAATGGGATTAAGGCATTGATTTTTGTTTCAGACAGGAACAGGAGGTTAGGCTTAGACTGAAGAAGATGGATTTCCACTTCTGGAAAGTTGGAACATAGACCCCCTTACCTTGGTATAAGAGGTGGTATACCTGGGGTCTACTTTTATTTTATTTTATTTTATTTTTTTTTTAGGTTGGGTTTGCTAGTTCTGTTTGTTTTCAATTTGATTGTTTTCATGTTTGTTTTGGTTACTTTGATGGATGACTAGTAGGCAGTAAAACAGATACCCATTATGAAAACAAATTTGAGAAACACTGGAACTGAAAATGCTACAAGCACTATTAGCAATAAAATTCAGACTAAGT
>OZ010599.1:51791079-52109079 GCA_963932145.1 Acanthosepion lycidas | reverse complement strand
TAGAAAAATAACAAAATCTGATATAATTCCATTTGATTTCAACATTTTTAATTTAAAAATAACAGAATCTGATATAATTCCATTTGATTTCAACATTTTTAATTGAAAAATAACAGAATCTGATATAATTCCATTTGATTTCAACATTTTATTTGAAAAATAACAGAATCTAATATAATTACATTTGATTTCAACATTTTTAATTGAAAAATAACAGAATCAGATATAATTCCTTTTGATTTCAACATTTTTAATAGAAAAATAACAGAATCTGATATAATTCCATTTGATTTCAACATTTTTAATTGAAAAAAAAACCGAATCTGATATAATTTCGTTTGATTTCAACATTTGTAATAGAAAAATAACAAAATCTGATATAATTTCATGTGATTTCAACATTTTTAATTGAAAAATAACAGAATCTGAAATAATTCCATTTGATTTCAACATTTTTAATTAAAACATACAGAATCTGATATAATTCCATTTCATTTCAACATTTTTAATTGAAAAATAACGGAATCTGATATAATTCCCTATGATTTCAACATTTTTAAATCAAAAAGAAAGAAATCTGATATAATTCCATTTGATTTCAACATTTTTAATTGAAAAATAACAGAATCTGATATAATTCAATTTGTTTTCAAGATTTTCTAAAGAAAAATAAATATATCTGATAGAATTCCATTTGATTTCAACATTATTAATTGAAAAATAACAGAATCTGATATAATTCCATGTGATTTCAACATTTTTAATTGAAAAATAACAGAATCTGATATAATTACATTTGATTTCAACATTTGTAATAGAAAAATAAGAGAATCTGATATAATTCCATTTGATTTCAACATTTGTAATAGAAAAATAACAGAATCTGATATAATTCCATTTGATTTCAACATTTTTAATTGAAAAATAACAGTATCTTATATAATTCCATTTGATTTCCACATTTTTAATTGAAAAACAACAGAATCTGATAACATTCCATTTGATTTCATCATTTTTAATTAAAAAATAACAAAATCTGATATAATTCCATTTGATTTCAACATTTTTAATAGAAAAATAACAAAATCTGATATAATTCCATTTGATTTCAACATTTGTAATAGAAAAATAACAAAATCTGATATAATTCCATGTGATTTCAACATTTTTAATTGAAAAATAACAGAATCTGAAATAATTCCATTTGATTTCAACATTTTCAATTAAAACATACAGAATCAGATATAATTCCATTTCATTTCAACATTTTTAATTCAAAAATAACAGAATCTGATATATTTCCATATGATTTCAACATTTTTAATTCAAAAATAACAAAATCTAATATAATTCCATTTGATTTCAACATTTGTATTAGAAAAATAACAGAATCTGATATAATTCAATTTGTTTTCAAGATTTTCTAAAGAAAAATAACAGAATCTGATATAATTCCATTTGATTTCAACATTTTTAATTGAAAAATAACATTATCTGATATTATTCCATTTGATTTCAACATTTTTAATTGAAAAATAACAGAATCTGATATAATTTCATTTGATTTCATCATTTTTAATCGAAAAATAACAGAATCTGATATTATTCCATTTGATTTCAACATTTTTATTTAAAAATAACAGAATCTGATATAATTCCATTTGATTTTAACATTTTTAATTGAAAAATAACAGAATCTGATATAATTCTATTTGATTTCAACATTTTTAATTGAAAATAACAGAATCTGATATAATTCCATTTGATTTCAACATTTTTAATTGAAAAATAACGGAATCTGATATAATTCCCTATGATTTCAACATTTTTAAATCAAAAAGAAAGAAATCTGATATAATTCCATTTGATTTCAACATTTTTAATTGAAAAATAACAGAATCTGATATGATTCAATTTGTTTTCAAGATTTTCTAAAGAAAAATAAATATATCTGATAGAATTCCATTTGATTTCAACATTTTTAATTGAAAAATAACAGAATCTGATACAATTCCTTTTGATTTCAACATTTTTAATTGAAAAATAACAGAATCTGATATAATTACATTTGATTTCAACATTTGTAATAGAAAAATAAGAGAATCTGATATAATTCCATTTGATTTCAACATTTGTAATAGAAAAATAACAGAATCTGATATAATTCCATTTGATTTCAACATTTTTAATTGAAAAATAACAGTATCTTATATAATTCCATTTGATTTCCACATTTTTAATTGAAAAATAACAGAATCTGACAAAATTCCATTTGATTTCATTATTTTTAATTAAAAAGTAACAAAATCTGATATAATTCCATTTGATTTCAACATTTTTAATAGAAAAATAACAAAATCTGATATAATTCCATTTGATTTCAACATTTTTAATTGAAAAATAAGAGAATCTGAAATAATTCCATTTGATTTCAACATTTTCAATTAAAACATACAGAATCAGATATAATTCCATTTCATTTCAACATTTTTAATTGAAAAATAACAGAATCTGATATATTTCCATATGATTTCAACATTTTTCATTCAAAAATAACAAAATCTAATATAATTCCATTTGATTTCAACATTTCTATTAGAAAAATAACAGAATCTGATATAATTCAATTTGTTTTCAAGATTTTCTAAAGAAAAATAACAGAATCTGATATAATTCCATTTGATTTCAACATTTTTAATTGAAAAATAACAGAGTCTGATATTATTCCATTTGATTTCAACATTTTTAATTGAAAAATAACAGAGTCTGATATAATTACATTTGATTTCAACATTTTTAATTGAAAAATAACAGAATCTGATATAATTTCATTTGATTTCATCATTTTTATCGAAAAATAACAGAATCTGATATTATTCCATTTGATTTCAACATTTTTATTTGAAAAAAAACAGAATCTGATATAATTCCATTTGATTTCAACATTTTTAATTGAAAAATAACAGAATCTGATATAATTCTATTTGATTTCAACATTTTTAATTGAAAATAACAGAATCTGATATAATTCCATTTCATTTTAACATTTTTAATTGAAAAATAACAGAATCTGATATAATTCCATTTGATTTCAACATTTTTAATTGAAAATAACAGAATCTGATATAATTCCATTTGATTTCAACGTTTTTAATTAAAATATACAGAACCTGATATAATTCCATTCGATTTCAACATTTTTAATTCAAAAATAACAAAATCTGATATAATTCCATTTGATTTCAACATTTTTATTTGAAAAATGACAGAATCTGATATAATTTCATTTGATTTCAACATTTGTAATAGAAAAATAACAAAATCTGATATAATTCCATTTGATTTCAACATTTTTATTTAAAAAATGAGAGAATCTCATAGAATTTCATTTGATTTCAACATTTGTAATAGAAAAATAACAAAATCTGATATAATTCCATTTGATTTCAACACTTGTAATAGAAAAATAACAGAATCTGATATAATTCCATCTGATTTCAACATTTTTAATTGAAAAATAACAGAATCTGAAATAATTCCTTTTGATTTCAACATTTTTAATTAAAACATACAGAATCTGATATAATTCCATTTCATTTCAACATTTTTAATTAAAAAATAACAGAATCTGATATAATTCCATTTGATTTATACATTTTTATTTGAAAAGTAACAGAATCTGATATAATTCCATTTGATTTCAACATTTTTATTTAAAAAATATTAGAATCTGATATAATTCCATTTGATTTCAATATTTTTAATTGAAAAATAACAGAATCTAATATAATTCGATGTGATTTCAACATTTTTAATTGAAAAATAACAGAATCCATATGATTTCAACATTTTTAATTGAAAAATAACAAAATCTTATATAATTCCATTTGATTTCAACATTTGTAATCGAAAAATAACAAAATCTGATATAATTCCATTTCGTTTCAACATTTTTAGTTGAAAAATTACAGAATCTGATATAATTCCATTTGATTTCAACATTTTTAATTGAAAAATAACAGAATCTGATATAATTCCATTTGATTTCAACATTTTTAATTGAAAAATAACAGAATCTGATACAATTCCTTTTGATTTCAACATTATTAATTGAAAAATAACAGAATCTGATATAATTCCATGTGATTTCAACATTTTTAATTGAAAAATAACTGAATCTGATATAATTCCATTTGATTTCAACATTTTTAATTGAAAATAACAGAATCTGATATAATTCCATTTGATTTCAACATTTTTAATTGAAAAATAACAGAATCTGTTATAATTCCATTTGATTTCAACATTTTTAATTGAAATAACAGAATCTGATATAATTCCATTTGATTTCAACATTTTTAATTAAAACATACAGAATCTGATTTAATTCCATTTCTTTCAACATTTTTAGTTGAAAAATAACAGAATCTGATATAATTCCATTTGATTTCAACATTTTTAATTGAAAAATAACAAGATCTGATATAATTCCATTTGATTTCAACATTTTTAATTGAAAATAACAGAATCTGATATAATTCCATTTGATTTCAACATTTTTAATTAAAACATACAGAATCTGATATAATTCCATTCGATTTCAACATTTTTAATTCAAAAATAACAAAATCTGATATAATTCAATGTGTTTTCAAGATTTTCTAAAGAAAAATAACAGAATCTGATATAATTCCATTTGATTTCAACATTTTTAATTGAAATATAACAGAATCTGATATAATTCCATTAGATTTCAACATTATTAATTGAAAAATAACAGAATCTGATATAATTCCATGTGATTTCAACATTTTTAATTGAAAAATAAATAATCTGATATAATTCCATTTGATGTCAACATTTTTAATTCAAAAATAACAGAATCTGATAGAATTCCATTTGATTTCAACATTTTTAATTGAAAAATAACAGAATCTTATATTATTCCATTTGATTTCAACATTTTTAATTGAAAAATAAAAGAGTCTGATATAATTACATTTGATTTCAACATTTTTAATTGAAAAATAAGAGAATCTTTTATAATTTCATTTGATTTCATCATTTTTAATCGAAAAATAACAGAATCTGATATTATTCCATTTGATTTCAACATTTTTATTTGAAAAATAACAGAATCTGATATAATTCCATTTGATTTCAACATTTTTAATTCAAAAAGAACAAAATCTGATATAATTCCATTCGATTTCAACATTATTAATTGAAAAATAACAAAATCTGATATAATTCCATTTGATTTAAACATTTGTAATAGAAAAATAACAGAATATGATATAATTCCATTTAATTCAACATTTTTAATTGAAAAATAACAAAATCTGATATAATTCCATGTGATTTCAACATTTTTAATTCAAAAATAACAAAATCTGATATAATTCCATTTGATTTAAACATTTTTATTTGAAAAATAACAGAATCTGATATAATTCCATTTGATTTCAACATTTATAATTGAAAAATAACAAAATCTGGTATAATTCCATTTGATTTCAACATTTTTAATGGAAAAATAATAAAACCTGATATAATTCCATTTGATTTCAACATATTTAATTGAAAAATAACAGAATCTGATATAATTCCATTTGATTTCAACAATTTTAATTGAAAAATAACAGAATCTGATATATATCCATTTGATTTCAACATTTGTGTTAGAAAAATAACAGAATCTGATATAATTCCATTTGATTTCAACATTTTTAATTGAAAAATAACAGAATCTGATATAATTCCATTTGACTTCAACATTTTTAATTGAAAAATAACAGAATCTGATATAATTCAATTTGTTTTCACCATTTTTAATTGAAAAATAACAGAATCTGATATAATTCCAATTGATTTCATCATTTTTAATTCAAAAATAACAAAATCTGATATAATTCCATTTGATTTCAACATTTGTAATAGAAAAATAACAAAATCTGATATAATTCCATTTGATTTCAACATTTTTAATTGAAAAATGACACAATCTGAAATAATTCCATTTGATTTCAACATTTTTAATTGAAAAATAACAAAATCTGACATAATTCTGTTTGATTTCATCATTTTTAATTGAAAAATAACAGAATCTGATATAATTCCATTTGATTTCAACATTTTAAATTGAAAAATAACAGAATCTGATATAATTCCATTTGATTTCAACATTTTTAATTGAAAAATAACAGAATCTGATATAATTCCATTTGATTTCAACAATTGTAATTGAAAAATACCAGAATCTGATATAATTTCTTTTGATTTCATCATTTTTAATGGAAAAATAACAGAATCTAATATAATTCCATTTGATTTCAACATTTTTAATTGAAAAATAACAAAATCTGATATAATTCCATTTGATTTCAACATTTGTAATAGAAAAATAACAAAATCTGATATAATTCCATTTGATTTCAACATTTTTAATTAAAAAATAACAGAATCTGATATAATTCTATTTGATTTCAACATTTTTAATTGAAAAATGACACAATCTGAAAAAATTCCATTTGATTTCAACATTTTTAATTTAAAAATAACAAAATCTGACATAATTCTGTTTGATTTCATCATTTTTAATTGAAAAATAACAGAATCTGATATAATTCCATTTGATTTCCATATTTGTAATACAAAAATAACAGAATCTGATATAATTTCATTTGATTTCAACATTTTTAATTGAAAAATAACAGAATCTGATATTATTCCATTCGATTTCAACATTTTTATTTGAAAAATAACAGAATCTGATATAGTTCCATTTGATTTCAACATTTTTAATTGAAAAATAACAGAATCTGATATAATTCCATTTGATTTCAACATTTTTAATTGAAAAATAACAGAATCCGTATGATTTCAACATTTTTCATTGAAAAATAAAAGAATCTGTTATAATTGCATTTGATTTCAACATTTTTAATTGAAAAATAACAAAATCTGATATAATTTCATTTGATTTCATCATTTTTAATTGAAAAAATAAAAGAATTTGATATTATTCCATTTGATTTCAACATTTTTATTTAAAAAATAAAAGAATCTGATATAATTCCATTTGATTTCAACATTTATAATTCAAAAATAACAAAATATGATATAATTCCATTTGATTTCAACATTATTAATCGAAAAATAACAAAATCTGATATATTTCCATTTGATTTCAACATTTGTAATAGAAAAATATCAAAATCTGATATAATTCCATTTGATTTCATCATTTGTAATTGAAAAATAACGGAATCTGATATAATTCCATTTCATTTCAACATTTTTGATTGAAATATAACAAAATCTGATATAATTCCATTTGATTTCAACATTTGTGATAGAAAATAACAAAATCTGATATAATTCCATTTGATTTCAACATTTTTAATTGAAAAATAACAGAATCTGATATAATTCCATTTGATTTCAACATTTGTGATAGAAAAATAACTGAATCTGATATAATTCCATTTGATGTATACATTTGTAATAGAAAAATAACAAAATCTGATATAATTCATTTTGATTTCAACATTTTTAATTAAAAAATATTAGAATCTGATGTAATTCCATTTGATTTCAACATTTTTAATTGAAAAATAACAGAATCTGATATAATTCCATTTGATTTCAATATTTTTAATTGAAAAATAACAAAATCTGACATAATTCCATTTGATTTCAACATTTTTTTTTAAAAATAACAGAATCTGATATAATTCCTTTTGATTTCAACATTTTTAATTGAAAAATAACAGAATCTGATATAATTCTATTTGATTTCAACATATTTAATTGAAAAATAATAGAATCTGCTATAATTCAATTTCATTTCAACATTTGTAATAGAAAAATAACAAAATCTGATATAATTCCATTTGATTTCAACATTTTCAATTGAAAAATAACAAAATATGATATGATTCCATTTGATTTCAACATTTTTAATTGAAAAATAACAAAATCTGATATAATTCCATTTGATTTCAACATTTGTAATAGAAAAATAACAAATTCTGATATAATTCTATTTGATTTCAAAATTTTCAATTGAAAAATAACAGAATCTGATATAATTCTATTTGATTTCAACATATTTAATTGAAAAATAATAGAATCTGCTATAATTCCATTTGATTTCAACATTTTTAATTGAAAAATAACAGAATCCATATTATTTCAACATTTTTAATTGAAAAATAACAGAATCTGTTATAATTCCATGTGATTTCATCATTTTTAATTGAAAAATAACAGAATCTGATATAATTCCATTTGATTTCAATATTTGTAATAGAAAAATAATAGAATCTGATATAATTCCATTTGATTTCAACATTTATAATTCAAAAATAACAAAATCTGATATAATTCCATTTGATTTCAACATTTTTAATTGAAAAATAACAAAATCTGATATAATTCCATTTGATTTCAACATTTGTAATGGAAAAATTACAAAATCTGATATAATTCCATTTGATTTCAACATTTTTAATTGAATAATGACACAATCTGAAATAATTCCATTTGATTTCAACATTTTTAATTGAAAAATAACAAAATCTGACATAATTCTGTTTGATTTCATCATTTTTAATTGAAAAATAACAGAATCTGATATAATTCCATTTGATTTCAACATTTTTAATTGAAAAATAACAGAATCTGATATAATTCCATTTGATTTCAACATTTTTAATTGAAAAATAACAGAATCTGATATAATTCCGTTTGATTTCAACAATTGTAATTGAAAAATACCAGAATCTGATATAATTTCATTTGATTTCATCATTTTTAATGGAAAAATAACAGAATCTGATATAATTCCATTTGATTTCAACATTTTTAATTGATAAATAACAAAATCTGATATAATTCCATTTGATTTCAACATTTGTAATAGAAAAATAACAAAATCTGATATAATTCCATTTGATTTCAACATTTTTAATTGAAAAATAACAGAATCTGTTATAATTCTATTTGATTTCAACATTTTTAATTGAAAAATGACTCAATCTGAAATAATTCCATTTGATTTCAACATTTTTAATTGAAAAATAACAAAATCTGACATAATTCTGTTTGATTTCATCATTTTTAATTGAAAAAAAAAAGAATCTGATATAATTCCATTTGATTTCAATATTTGTAATAGAAAAATAACAGAATCTGATATAATTCCATTTGATTTCAACATTTTTATTTGAAAAATAACAGAATCTGATATAATTCCATTTGATTTCAACATTTTTAATTAAAACATACAGAATCTGATATAATTCCATTTGATTTCAACATTTTTAATTCAAAAATAACAAAATCTGATATAATTCCATTTGATTTATACATTTTTATTTGAAAAATAACAGAATGTGGTATAATTCCATTTGATTTCAACATTTGTGATAGAAAAATAACAGAATCTGATATAATTCCATTTGATTTCAACATTTTTAATTGAAAAATAACAAAATCTGATATAATTCCATTTGATTTCAACATTTTTATTTAAAAATAACAGAATCTGATATAATTCCTTTCTATTTCAACATTTTTAATTGAAAAATAACAGAATCTGATATAATTCCATTTGATTTCAACATTTGTAATAGAAAAATAACAAAATCTGATATAATTCCATTTGATTTCAACATTTTCAATTGAAAAATAACAAAATATGATATAATTCCATTTGATTTCCACATTTTTAATTGAAAAATAACAAAATCTGATATAATTCCATTTGATTTCAACATTTTTAATTGAAAAATAACAGAATCTGATATAATTCCATTTGATTTCAAAATTTTTAATTGAAAAATAACAGAATCTGATATAATTCTATTTGATTTCAACATATTTAATAGAAAAATAATAGAATCTGCTATAATTACATTTGATTTCAACATTTTTAATTGAAAAATAACAGAATCCATATTATTTCAACATTTTTAATTGAAAAATAACAGAATCTGTTATAATTCCATTTGATTTCAACATTTTTAATTGAAAAATAACAGAATCTGATATAATTCCATTTGATTTCAACAATTGTAATTGAAAAATACCAGAATCTGATATAATTCCATTTGATTTCAATATTTGTAATAGAAAAATAACAGAATCTGATATAATTCCATTTGATTTCAACATTTATAATTCAAAAATAACAAAATCTGATATAATTCCATTTGATTTCAACATTTGTAATAGAAAAATAACAAAATCTGATATAATTCCATTTGATTTCAACATTTTTAATTGAAAAATGACACAATCTAAAATAATTCCATTTGATTTCAACATTTTTAATTGAAAAATAACAAAATCTGACATAATTCTGTTTGATTTCATCATTTTTAATTGAAAAATAACAGAATCTGATATAATTCCATTTGATTTCAACATTTTTAATTGAAAAATAACAGAATCTGATATAATTCCATTTGATTTCAACATTTTTAATTGAAAAATAACAGAATCTGATATAATTCCATTTGATTTCAACAATTGTAATTGAAAAATACCAGAATCTGATATAATTTCATTTGATTTCATCATTTTTAATGGAAAAATAACAGAATCTGATATAATTCCATTTGATTTCAACATTTTTAATTGAAAAATAACAAAATCTGATATAATTCCATTTGATTTCAACATTTGTAATAGAAAAATAACAAAATCTGATATAATTCCATTTGATTTCAACATTTTTAATTGAAAAATAACAGAATCTGATATAATACTATTTGATTTCAACATTTTTAATTGAAAAATGACACAATCTGAAATAATTCCATTTGATTTCAACATTTTTAATTGAAAAATAACAAAATCTGACATAATTCTTTTTGATTTCATCATTTTTAATTGAAAAATAACAGAATCTGATATAATTCCATTTGATTTCCATATTTGTAATATAAAAATAACAGAATCTGATATAATTCCATTTGATTTCAACATTTTTATTTGAAAAATAACAAAATCTGATATAATTCCATTTGATTTCAACATTTTTAATTAAAACATACAGAATCTGATATAATTCTATTTGATTTCAACATTTTTAATTCAAAAATAACAAAATCTGATATAATTCCATTTGATTTATACATTTTTATTTGAAAAATAACAGAATCTGGTATAATTCCATTTGATTTCAACATTTGTGATAGAAAAATAACAGAATCTGATATAATTCCATTTGATGTATACATTTTTCTTTGAAAAATAACAGAATCTGATATAAATCCATTTGATTTCAACATTTTTAATTAAAAAATTTTAGAATCTGATATAATTCCATTTGATTTCAACATTTTTAATTGAAAAATAACAAAATCTGTTAGAATTCCATTTGATTTCAACATTTTTAATTGAAAAATCACAGAATCTGATATAATTTCATTTGATTTCAACATTTTTAATTGAAAAATAACAGAATCTGATATTATTCCATTCGATTTCAACATTTTTATTTGAAAAATAACAGAATCTGATATAATTCCATTTGATTTCAACATTTTTAATTGAAAAATAACAGAATCTGATATAATTCCATTTGATTTCAACATTTTTAATTGAAAACTAACAGAATCCGTATGATTTCAACATTTTTAATTGAAAAATAACAGAATCTGTTATAATTGCATTTGATTTCAACATTTTTATTGAAAAATAACAAAATCTGATATAATTTCATTTGATTTCATCATTTTTAATTGAAAAAATAAAAGAATTTGATATTATTCCATTTGATTTCAACATTTTTATTTAAAAAATAAAAGAATCTGATATAATTCCATTTGATTTCAACATTTTTAATTGAAAAATAACAAAATCTGATATAATTCCATTTCATTTCAACATTTGTAATAGAAAAATAACAAAATCTGATATAATTCCATTTGATTTCAACATTTTCAATTGAAAAATGACATAATCTGAAATAATTCCATTTGATTTCAACAGTTTTAATTAAAACATACAGAATCTGATATAATTCCTTTTGATTTCAACATTTGTAATAGAAAAATAACAGAATCTGATATAATTCCATTTGATTTCAACATTTTTAATTGAAAAATAACAGAATCTAATATAATTTCATTTGATTTCATCATTTTTAATGGAAAAATAACAGAATCTGATATAATTCCATTTGATTTCAACATTTTTAATTGAAAAATAACAAAATCTGATATAATTCCATTTGATTTCAACATTTGTAATAGAAAAATAACAAAATCTGATATAATTCCATTTGATTTCAACATTTTTATTTGAAAAATAACAGAATCTGATATAATTCTATTTGATTTCAACATTTTTAATTGAAAAATGACACAATCTGAAATAATTCCATTTGATTTCAACATTTTTAATTGAAAAATAACAAAATCTGACATAACTCTGTTTGATTTCATCATTTTTAATTGAAAAATAACAGAATCTGATATAATTCCATTTGATTTCAATATTTGTAATACAAAAATAACAGAATCTGATATAATTCCATTTGATTTCAACATTTTTATTTGAAAAATAACAGAATCTGATATAATTCCATTTGATTTCAACATTTTTAATTAAAACATACAGAATCTGATATAATTCCATTTGATTTCAACATTTTTAATTCAAAAATAACAAAATCTGATATAATTCCATTTGATTTATTCATTTTTATTTGAAAAATAACAGAATCTGATATAATTCCATTTGATGTATACATTTTTCTTTGAAATTTAACAGAATCTGATATAATTCCATTTGATTTCAACATTTTTAATTAAAAAATATTAGAATCTGATATAATTCCATTTGATTTCAACATTTTTAATTGAAAAATAACAAAATCTGATATAATTCCATTTGATTTCAACATTTTTAATTAAAAAATTTAGATTCTGATATAATTCCATTTGATTTCAACATTTTTAATTGAAAAATAACAAAATCTGATAGAATTCAATTTGATTTCAACATTTTTAATTGAAAAATCGCAGAATCTGATATAATTTCATTTGATTTCAACATTTTTAATTGAAAAATAACAGAATCTGATATTATTCCATTCGATTTCAACATTTTTATTTGAAAAATAACAGAATCTGATATAATTCCATTTGATTTCAACATTTTTAATTGAAAAATAACAGAATCTGTTATAATTCCATTTGATTTCAACATTTTTAATTGAAAAATAACAGAATCCGTATGATTTCAACATTTTTAATTGAAAAATAACAGAATCTGATATAATTGCATTTCATTTCAACATTTTTAATTGAAAAATAACAAAATCTGATATAATTTCATTTGATTTCATCATTTTTAATTGAAAAAATAAAAGAATTTGATATTATTCCATTTGATTTCAACATTTTTATTTAAAAAATGAAAGAATCTGATATAATTCCATTTGATTTCAACATTTTTAATTGAAAAATAACAGAATCTGATATAATTCCATTTGATTTCAACATTTATATTTCAAAAATAACAAAATCTTATATAATTCCATTTAATTTCAACATTTTTAATTGAAAAATAACAGAATCTTATATAATTCCATTTAATTTCAACATTTGTAATAGAAAAATAACAAAATCTGATATAATTCTATTTGATTTCAACATTTCTAATTGAAAAATAACAAAATCTGATATATTTCCATTTGATTTCAACATTTGTTATAGAAAAATAACAAAATCTGATATAATTCCATCTTATATCAACATTTCTACTTCAAAAATAAAAAAATCTGATATAATTCCATTTGATTTATACATTTTTATTTGAAAAATAACAGAATCAGGTATAATTTCATTTGATTTCAATATTTGTTATTGAAAAATAACAAAATTTGATATAATTCCATTTGATTTCAACATTTTTAATTAAAAAATAACAGAATCTGATATAATTCCATTTGATTACAACATTTGTGATAGAAAAATAACAGAATCTGATACAATTCCATTTGATTTCAACATTTTTAATTGAAAAATAACAGAATCTGATATAATTCCATTTGATTTCAACATTTGTAAAAGAAAATAACAAAATCTGATATAATTCCATGTGATTTCAACATTTTTAATTGAAAAATAACAGAATCTGATATAATTCCATTTGATTTCAACATTTTTAATTAAAACATACAGAATCTGATATAATTCCATTTGATTTCAACATTTTTAATTCAAAAATAACAAAATCTGATATATTTCCGTTTGATTTATACATTTTTATTTGAAAAATAACAGGATCTGGTATAATTCCATTTGATTTCAACATTTTTAATTGAAAAATGACAAAATCTGATATAATTCCATTTGATTTCAACATTTTTAATTGAAAAATAAAAGAATCTGATATAATTCCATTTGATTTCAACATTTGTGATAGAAAAATAACAGAATCTGATATAATTCCATTTGATGTATACATTTTTATTTGAAAAATAACAGAATCTGATATAATTCCATTTGATTTCAACATTTTTAATTAAAAAATATTAGAATCTGATATAATTCCATTTGATTTCAACATTTTTAATTGAAAAATAACAAAATCTGATAGAATTCCATTTGATTTCAACATTTTTAATTGAAAAATCGCAGAATCTGATATAATTTCATTTGATTTCAACATTTTTAATTGAAAAATAACAGAATCTGATATTATTCCATTCGATTTCAACATTTTTATTTGAAAAATAACAGAATCTGATATAATTCCATTTGATTTCAACATTTTTAATTGAAAAATAACAGAATCTGTTATAATTCCATTTGATTTCAACATTTTTAATTGAAAAATAACAGAATCCGTATGATTTCAACATTTTTAATTGAAAAATAACAGAATCTGATATAATTGCATTTCATTTCAACATTTTTAATTGAAAAATAACAAAATCTGATATAATTTCATTTGATTTCATCATTTTTAATTGAAAAAATAAAAGAATTTGATATTATTCCATTTGATTTCAACATTTTTATTTAAAAAATGAAAGAATCTGATATAATTCCATTTGATTTCAACATTTTTAATTGAAAAATAACAGAATCTGATATAATTCCATTTGATTTCAACATTTATAATTCAAAAATAACAAAATCTTATATAATTCCATTTAATTTCAACATTTTTAATTGAAAAATAACAGAATCTTATATAATTCCATTTAATTTCAACATTTGTAATAGAAAAATAACAAAATCTGATATAATTCTATTTGATTTCAACATTTCTAATTGAAAAATAACAAAATCTGATATATTTCCATTTGATTTCAACATTTGTTATAGAAAAATAACAAAATCTGATATAATTCCATCTTATATCAACATTTCTACTTCAAAAATAAAAAAATCTGATATAATTCCATTTGATTTATACATTTTTATTTGAAAAATAACAGAATCAGGTATAATTTCATTTGATTTCAATATTTGTTATTGAAAAATAACAAAATTTGATATAATTCCATTTGATTTCAACATTTTTAATTAAAAAATAACAGAATCTGATATAATTCCATTTGATTACAACATTTGTGATAGAAAAATAACAGAATCTGATACAATTCCATTTGATTTCAACATTTTTAATTGAAAAATAACAGAATCTGATATAATTCCATTTGATTTCAACATTTGTAATAGAAAATAACAAAATCTGATATAATTCCATGTGATTTCAACATTTTTAATTGAAAAATAACAGAATCTGATATAATTCCATTTGATTTCAACATTTTTAATTAAAACATACAGAATCTGATATAATTCCATTTGATTTCAACATTTTTAATTCAAAAATAACAAAATCTGATATATTTCCGTTTGATTTATACATTTTTATTTGAAAAATAACAGGATCTGGTATAATTCCATTTGATTTCAACATTTTTAATTGAAAAATGACAAAATCTGATATAATTCCATTTGATTTCAACATTTTTAATTGAAAAATAAAAGAATCTGATATAATTCCATTTGATTTCAACATTTGTGATAGAAAAATAACAGAATCTGATATAATTCCATTTGATGTATACATTTTTATTTGAAAAATAACAGAATCTGATATAATTCCATTTGATTTCAACATTTTTAATTAAAAAATATTAGAATCTGATATAATTCCATTTGATTTCAACATTTTCAATTGAAAAATAAACGAATCTGATATAATTCCATTTGATTTCAACATTTTTAATTCAAAAATAACAAAATCTGATATAATTCCATTTGATTTCAACATTTGTAATTGAGAAATAACTAAATCTGATATATTTCCACTTGATTTATACATTTTTATTTGAAAAATAACAGAATCTGATATAATTCCATTTGATTTCAACATTTTTAATTGAAAAATAACAAAATCTGATATAATTCCATTTGATTTCAACATTTGTAATAGAAAAGTAACAAAATGTGATATAATTCCATTTGATTTCAACATTTTTAATTGTAAAATAACAGAATCTGATATAATTCCATTTGATTTCAACATTTTTAATTAAAAAATAACAAAATCTTATATAATTCCATTTGATTTCAACATTGCTTATAGAAAAATAACAAAATCTGATATAATTCCATTTGATTTCAACATTTTTAATTGAAAAATAACAAAATCTGATATAATTCCATTTGATTTCAACATTTGTAATAGAAAAGTAAAAAAATCTGATATAATTCCATTTGATTTCAACATTTTTAATTGAAAAATAACAGAATCTGATATAATTGCATTTGATTTCAAAATTTGTGATAGAAAAATAACAGAATCTGATATAATTCCATTTGATGTATACATTTTTATTTGAAAAATAACAGAATCTGATATAATTCCATTTGATTTCAACATTTTTAATTAAAAAATATTAGAATCTGATATAATTCCATTTGATTTCAACATTTTTAATTGAAAAATAACAGAATCTGATATAATTCCATTTGATTTCAACATTTTTAATTGAAAAATAAGAGAATCTTATATAATTTCATTTGATTTCAACATTTTTAATTGAAAAATAACAGAATCTAATATTATTCTGTCCGATTTCAACATTTTTATTTGAAAAATAACAGAATCTGATATAATTCCATTTGATTTCAACATTTTAAATTGAAAAATAACAGAATCTGATATAATTCCATTTGATTTCAACATTTTTAATTGAAAAATAACAGAATCTGATATAATTCCATTTGATTTCAACATTTTTAATTGAAAAATAACAGAATCTGATATAATTCCATTTGATTTCAACATTTCTCATAGCAAAATAACAAAATCTGATATAATTCCATTTGATTTCAACATTTTTAATTGAAAAATAACAAAATCTGATATAATTCCATTTGATTTCAACATTTGTAATAGAAAAATAACAAAATCTGATATAATTCCATCTGATTTCAACATTTTTACTACAAAAATAAAAAAATCTGATATAATTCCCTTTGATTTATACATTTTTATTTGAAAAATAACAGAATCGGGAATAATTCCATTTGATTTCAACATTTTTAATTAAAAAATAACAAAATTTGATATAATTCCATTTGATTTCAACATTTTTAATTGAAAAATAATAGAATCTGATAGAATTCCATTTGATTTCAACATTTTTAATTGAAAAATAACAGAATCTGATATAATTCCAATTGATTTCAACATTTGTAATAGAAAAATAACAGAATCTGATATAATTCCATTTGATTTCAACATTTTTAATTGAAAAATAACAGAATCTGATATAATTCCATTTGATTTCAACATTTGTAATAGAAAAATACAAAATCTGATATAATTCCATGTGATTTCAACATTTTTAATTGAAAAATAACAGAATCTGATATAATTCCATTTGATTTCAACATTTTTAATTAAAACATACAGAATCTGATATAATTCCATTTGATTTCAACATTTTTAATTCAAAAATATCAAAATCTGATATAATTCCATTTGATTTATACATTTTTATTTGAAAAATAACAGAATCTGGTAAAATTCCATTTGATTTCAACATTTTTAATTGAAAAATGACAAAATTTGATATAATTCCATTTGATTTCAACATTTTTATTTGAAAAATAACAGAGTCTGATATAATTCCATTTGATTTCAACATTTGTAATAGAAAAATAACAGAATCTGATATAATTCCATTTGATGTATACATTTTTATTTGAAAAATAACAAAATCTGATATAATTCCATTTGATTTCAATATTTTTAATTGAAAAATAACAAAATCTGATATAATTCCATTTGATTTCAACATTTGTCATAGAAAAATAACAAAATCTGATATAATTCCATTTGATTTCAACATTTTTAATTGAAAAATAACAAAATCTGATATAATTCCATTTGATTTCAACATTTGTAATAGAAAAATAACAAAATCTGATATAATTCCATCTGATTTCAACATTTTTACTTCAAAAATAAAAAAATCTGATATAATTCACTTTGATTTATACATTTTTATTTGAAAAATAACAGAATCGGGAATAATTCCATTTGATTTCAACATTTTTAATTAAAAAATAACAAAATTTGATATAATTCCATTTGATTTCAACATTTTTAATTGAAAAATAATAGAATCTGATAGAATTCCATTTGATTTCAACATTTTTATTGAAAAATAACAGAATCTGATATAATTCCATTTGATTTCAACATTTGTAATAGAAAAATAACAGAATCTGATATAATTCCATTTGATTTCAACATTTTTAATCGAAAAATAACAGAATCTGATATAATTCCATTTGATTTCAACATTTGTAATAGAAAAATACAAAATCTGATATAATTCCATGTGATTTCAAGATTTTTAATTGAAAAATAACAGAATCTGATATAATTCAATTTGATTTCAACATTTTTAATTAAAACATACAGAATCTGATATAATTCCATTTGATTTCAACATTTTTAATTCAAAAATATCAAAATCTGATATAATTCCATTTGATTTATACA
The DNA here is from genome assembly GCA_963932145.1 of Acanthosepion lycidas. NCBI lineage: Eukaryota > Metazoa > Mollusca > Cephalopoda > Sepiida > Sepiidae > Acanthosepion > Acanthosepion lycidas. Next base: position 52,090,020 of record OZ010599.1, on the reverse strand, counting down.
TTTTTATTTGAAAAATAACAGAATCTGATATAATTCCATTTGATTTCAACATTTGTGATAGAAAAATAACAGAATCTGATATAATTCCTTTTGATGTATACATTTTTATTTGAAAAATAACAGAATCTGATATAATTCCATTTGATTTCAACATTTTTAATTAAAACATACAGAATCTGATATAATTCCATTTGATTTCATCATTTGTAATAAAAAAATAACAAAATCTGATATAATTCCATTTGATTTCAACATTGCTTATAGAAAAATAACAGAATCTGGTATAATTCCATTTGATTTCAACATTTTTAATTGAAAAATAACAAAATCTGATATAATTCTAATTGATTTAAACATTTTTATTTGAAAAATAACAGAATCTGATATGATTCCATTTGATTTCAACATTTCTCATAGCAAAATAACAGAATCTGATATACTTCCATTTGATTTCAACATTTATAATTCAAAAATAACAAAATCTGATATAATTCCATTTGATTTCAACATTTTTAATTGAAAAATAACAAAAACCGATATAATTCCATTTGATTTCAACATTTGTAATAGAAAAATAACAAAATCTCAGATAATTCCATCTGATTTCAACATTTTTAATTGAAAAATAACAGAATCTGATATAATTCCATTTGATTTAAACATTTTTAATTAAAACATACAGAATCTGATATAATTCCATTTGATTTCAACATTTTTAATTCAAAAATATCAAAATCTGATATAATTCCATTTGATTTATACACTTATATTTGAAAAATAACAGAATCTGTTATAATTCCATTTGATTTCAACATTTTTAATTGAAAAATAACAAAATCTGATATAATTCCATTTGATTTCAACATTTTTAATTGAAAAATAACAGAATCTGATATAATTCCATTTGATTTCAACATTTTCAATTGAAAAATAACAAAATATGATATAATTCCATTTGATTTCAACATTTTTAATTGAAAAATAACCGAATCTGATATAATTCCATTTGATTTCTACTTTTTTAATTAAAACATACAGAATCTGATATAATTCCATTTCATTTCAACATTTTTAATTGAAAAATAACAGAATCTGATATAATTCCATTTGATTTCAACATTTTTAATTGAAAAATAACAGAATCTGATATAATTCCATTTGATTTCAACATTTGTAATAGAAAAATAACAGAATATGAAATAATTCCATTTTATGTATACATTTTTATTTGAAAAATAACAGAATCTGATATAATTCCATTTGATTTCAACATTTTTAATTAAAAAATTTTAGAATCTGATATAATTCCATTTGATTTCAACATTTGTAATAGAAAAATAACAAAATCTCAGATAATTCCATCTGATTTCAACATTTTTAATTGAAAAATAACAGAATCTGATATAATTCCATTTGATTTCAACATTTTTAATTAAAACATACAGAATCTGATATAATTCCATTTGATTTCAACATTTTTAATTCAAAAATATCAAAATCTGATATAATTCCATTTGATTTATACATTTATATTTGAAAAATAACAGAATCTGTTATAATTCCATTTGATTTCAACATTTTTAATTGAAAAATAACAAAATCTGATATACTTCCATTTGATTTCAACATTTTTAATTGAAAAATAACCGAATCTGATATAATTCCATTTGATTTCTACTTTTTTAATTAAAACATACAGAATCTGATATAATTCCATTTCATTTCAACATTTTTAATTGAAAAATAACAGAATCTGATATAATTCCATTTCATTTCAAAATTTTTAATTGAAAAATAACAGAATCTGATATAATTCCATTTGATTTCAACATTTGTGATAGAAAAATAACAGAATATGATATAATTCCATTTTATGTATACATTTTTATTTGAAAAATAACAGAATCTGATATAATTCCATTTGATTTCAACATTTTTAATTAAAAAATTTTAGAATCTGATATAATTCCATTTGATTTCAACATTTTTAATTGAAAAATAACAGAATCTGATATAATTCCATTCGATTTCAACATTTCTAATTGAAAAATAACAGAATCTGATATAATTTCATTTGATTTCAACATTTTTAATTGAAAAATAACAGAATCTGATATTATTCCATTCGATTTCAACATTTTTATTTGAATAATAACAGAATCTTATATAATTCCATTTGATTTCAACATTTTTAATTGAAAAATAACAGAATCTGATATAATTCCATTTAATTTCAACATTTGTAATTGAAAAATAACAGAATGTGATATAATTCCATTTGATTTCAACATTTTTAAGTGAAAAATGACAGAATCTGATATAATTCCATTTGATTTCAACATTTGTAATAGAAAAATAACAAAATCTGATATAATTCCATTTGATTTCAACATTTTTAATTGAAAAATAAAAGAATCTGATATAATGCTATTTGATTTCAACATATTTAATTGAAAAATAACAGAATCTGCTATAATTCCATTTGATTGCAACATTTTTATTTGAAAAATAACAGAATCCATATGATTTCAACATTTTTAATGGAAAAATAACAGAATCTGTTATAATTCCATTTTATTTCAACATTTTTAATTGAAAAATAACAGAATCTGTTATAATTCCATTTGATTTATACATTTTTATTTGAAAAATAACAGAATCTGATATAATTCCATTTGATTTCAACATTTTTAATTGAAACATAACAGAATCTGATATAATTCCATTTGATTTCAACATTTGTAATAGACAAATAACAGAATCTGATATAATTCCATTTGATTTCAACATTTTTAATTGAAAAATAATAGAATCTGTTATAATTCAAATTGTTTTTAAGATTTTCTAAAGAAAAATAACAGAATCTGATATAATTCCATTGGATTTCAACATTTTTAATTGAAACATAACAGAATTTGATATAATTCAATGTCTTTTCAAGATTTTCTAAAGAAAAATAACAGAATGTGATATAATTCCATTTGATTTCAACATTTTTAAGTGAAAAATAATAGAATCTGTTATAATTCAAATTGTTTTTAAGATTTTCTAAAGACAAATCACAGAATCTGATATAATTCCATTTGATTTCAACATTTGTGATAGAAAAATAACTGAATCTGATATAATTTTATTTGATTTGAACATTTTTAATTGAAACATAACAGAATCTGATATAATTCCATTTGATTTCAACATTTGTAATAGAAAAATAACAGAATCTGATATAATTCCATTTGATTTCAACATTTTTAATTGAAAAATAACAGAATCTGATATAATTCCATTTCATTTCAACATTTTTATTGAAAAATAACAGAATCTGATATAATTCAATTTCTTTTTAAGACTTTCTAAAGAAAAATAAAAGAATCTGATATAATTCCATTTGATTTCAACATTTGTGATAGAAAAATAACAGAATCTGATATAATTCGATGCTATTTCAACATTTTTAATTGAAAAATAACAGAATCTGAAATAATTCCATTTGATTTCATCCTTTTTAATTAAAAGATACAGAATCTGATATAATTACATTTCATTTCAACATTTTCAATTGAAAAATAACAGAATCTGATATAATTCCCTTTGATTTCAACCTTTTTATTTCAAAAATAACAAAATCTGATATAATTCCATTTGACTTCAACATTTGTAATAGAAACATAACAGAATCTGATATAATTCCATTTGATTTGAACATTTGTAATTGAAAAATAATAGAATGAGATATAATTCCATTTGATTTCAACATTTTTAATTGAAAAATAACAGAATCTGATATAATTCCATTTGATTTCAACATTTGTAATAGAAAAATAACAGAATCTGATATAATTCCATTTGATTTCAACATTTTTAATTGAAAAATAACAGAATCTGATATAATTCCATTTGATTTCAACATTTGTAATAGAAAAATAACAGAATCTGATATAATTCCATTTGATTTCAACATTTTTAATTGAAAAATAACAGAATCTGATATAATTCCATTTGATTTCAACATTTTTAATTGAAACATAACAGAATCTGATATAATTCCATTTGATTTCAACATTTTTAATTGAAAAATAACAGAATCTGATATAATTCAATTTGTTTTTAAGATTTTCTAAAGAAAAATAACAATCTGATATAATTCCATTTGATTTCAACATTTGTGATAAAAAAATAACAGAATCTGATATAATTCCATTTGATTTCAACATTTTCAATTGAAAAATAACAGAATCTGATATAATTCCATTTGATTTCAACATTTTTAATTCAAAAATAACAAAATCTGATATACTTCCATTTGGTTTCAACATTTTTAATTGAAAAATAACAAAATCTGATATAATTCCATTCGATTTCAACATTTGTAATAGAAAAATAACAAAATCTGATATAATTCCATGTGATTTCAACATTATTAATTGAAAAATAACAGAATCTGATGTAATTTCATTTGATTTCAACATTTTTAATTAAAACATACAGAATCTGATATAATTCCATTTCATTTCAACATTTTTAATTGAAAAATAACAGAATCTGATATAATTCCATTTGATTTGAACATTTTTAATTGAAAAATAACAGAATCTGGTATAATTCCATTTGATTTGAACATTTTTAATTGAAAAATAACAGAATCTGATATAATTTCATTTGATTTCAACATTTTTAATTGAAAAATAACAGAATCTGATATTATTCCATTCGATTTCAACATTTATATTTGAAAAATAACAGAATCTTATATAATTCCATTTGATTTCAACATTTTTAATTGAAAAATAACAGAATCTGATATAATTCCATTTGATTTCAACATTTGTAATTGAAAAATAACAGAATCTGATATAATTTCATTTGATTTCATCATTTTTAATGGAAAAATAACAGAATCTGTTATAATTCCATTTTATTTCAACATTTTTAATTGAAAAATAACAGAATCTGTTATAATTCCATTTGATTTATACATTTTTATTTGAAAAATAACAGAATCTGATATAATTCCATTTGATTTCAACATTTTTAATTGAAACATAACAGAATCTGATATAATTCCATTTGATTTCAACATTTGTAATAGACAAATAACAGAATCTGATATAATTCCATTTGATTTCAACATTTTTAATTGAAAAATAATAGAATCTGTTATAATTCAAATTGTTTTTAAGATTTTCTAAAGAAAAATAACAGAATCTGATATAATTCCATTGGATTTCAACATTTTTAATTGAAACATAACAGAATTTGATATAATTCAATGTCTTTTCAAGATTTTCTAAAGAAAAATAACAGAATGTGATATAATTCCATTTGATTTCAACATTTTTAAGTGAAAAATAATAGAATCTGTTATAATTCAAATTGTTTTTAAGATTTTCTAAAGACAAATCACAGAATCTGATATAATTCCATTTGATTTCAACATTTGTGATAGAAAAATAACTGAATCTGATATAATTTTATTTGATTTGAACATTTTTAATTGAAACATAACAGAATCTGATATAATTCCATTTGATTTCAACATTTGTAATAGAAAAATAACAGAATCTGATATAATTCCATTTGATTTCAACATTTTTAATTGAAAAATAACAGAATCTGATATAATTCCATTTCATTTCAACATTTTTATTGAAAAATAACAGAATCTGATATAATTCAATTTCTTTTTAAGACTTTCTAAAGAAAAATAAAAGAATCTGATATAATTCCATTTGATTTCAACATTTGTGATAGAAAAATAACAGAATCTGATATAATTCGATGCTATTTCAACATTTTTAATTGAAAAATAACAGAATCTGAAATAATTCCATTTGATTTCATCCTTTTTAATTAAAAGATACAGAATCTGATATAATTACATTTCATTTCAACATTTTCAATTGAAAAATAACAGAATCTGATATAATTCCCTTTGATTTCAACCTTTTTATTTCAAAAATAACAAAATCTGATATAATTCCATTTGACTTCAACATTTGTAATAGAAACATAACAGAATCTGATATAATTCCATTTGATTTGAACATTTGTAATTGAAAAATAATAGAATGAGATATAATTCCATTTGATTTCAACATTTTTAATTGAAAAATAACAGAATCTGATATAATTCCATTTGATTTCAACATTTGTAATAGAAAAATAACAGAATCTGATATAATTCCATTTGATTTCAACATTTTTAATTGAAAAATAACAGAATCTGATATAATTCCATTTGATTTCAACATTTGTAATAGAAAAATAACAGAATCTGATATAATTCCATTTGATTTCAACATTTTTAATTGAAAAATAACAGAATCTGATATAATTCCATTTGATTTCAACATTTTTAATTGAAACATAACAGAATCTGATATAATTCCATTTGATTTCAACATTTTTAATTGAAAAATAACAGAATCTGATATAATTCAATTTGTTTTTAAGATTTTCTAAAGAAAAATAACAATCTGATATAATTCCATTTGATTTCAACATTTGTGATAAAAAAATAACAGAATCTGATATAATTCCATTTGATTTCAACATTTTCAATTGAAAAATAACAGAATCTGATATAATTCCATTTGATTTCAACATTTTTAATTCAAAAATAACAAAATCTGATATACTTCCATTTGGTTTCAACATTTTTAATTGAAAAATAACAAAATCTGATATAATTCCATTCGATTTCAACATTTGTAATAGAAAAATAACAAAATCTGATATAATTCCATGTGATTTCAACATTATTAATTGAAAAATAACAGAATCTGATGTAATTTCATTTGATTTCAACATTTTTAATTAAAACATACAGAATCTGATATAATTCCATTTCATTTCAACATTTTTAATTGAAAAATAACAGAATCTGATATAATTCCATTTGATTTGAACATTTTTAATTGAAAAATAACAGAATCTGGTATAATTCCATTTGATTTGAACATTTTTAATTGAAAAATAACAGAATCTGATATAATTTCATTTGATTTCAACATTTTTAATTGAAAAATAACAGAATCTGATATTATTCCATTCGATTTCAACATTTATATTTGAAAAATAACAGAATCTTATATAATTCCATTTGATTTCAACATTTTTAATTGAAATATAACAGAATCTGATATAATTCCATTTGATTTCAACATTTGTAATTGAAAAATAACAGAATCTGATATAATTTCATTTGATTTCATCATTTTTAATTGAAAAATAACAGAATCTGATATTATTCCATTTGATTTCAACATTTTTATTTGAAAAATCAAAGAATCTGACATAATTCCATTTGATTTCAACATTTTTAATTGAAAAATAACAGAATCTGATATAATTCAATTTGATTTCAAGATTTGTAATAGAGAAATAACAAAATCTGATATAATTCCATTTGATTTCAACATTTTTATTTGAAAAATAACAGAATCAGTTATAATTCCATTTCATTTCAACATTTTTGATTGAAAAATAAAATCTGATATACTTCCATTTGATTTCAATATTTGTGACAGAAAAATAACTGAATCTGATATAATTCCATTTGATGTATACATTTTTATTTGAAAAATAACAGAATCTGATATAATTCCATTTGATTTCAACATTTTCAATTAAAAGATATTAGAATCTGATATAATTCCATTTGATTTCAACATATTTAATTGAAAAATAACAGAATCTGATATAATTCCATTTGATTTCAACATTTTTAATTGAAAAATAACAGAATCTGATATAGTTCCATTTGATTTCAACATTTTTAATTGAAACATAACAGAATCTGATATAATTCCATTTGATTTCAACATTTTTAATTGAAAAATAATAGAATCTGATATAATTCAAATTGTTTTTAAGATTTTCTAAAGAAAAATAACAGAATCTGATATAATTCCATTTGATTTCAACATTTTCAATTGAAAAATAAAAAATTTGATATAATTCCATTTGATTTCAACATTTTAATTAAAAAATAACAAAATCTGATATAATTCCATTTGATTTCAACATTTGCAATAGAAAAATAACAAAATCTGATATAATTCCATTTGATTTCAACATTTTATGTGAAAAATAACAAAATCTGATATAATTCCATTTGATTTCAACATTTGTAATAGAAAAATAACAAAATCTGATATAATTCCATTTGATTTCAACATTTTTAATTGAAAAATAACAGAATCTGATATAATGCTATTTGATTTCAACATATTTAATTGAAAAATAACAGAATCTGCTATAATTCCATTTGATTGCAACATTTTTAATTGAAAAATAACAGTATCTGATATAATTCCATTTGATTTATACATTTTTATTTCAAAAATAACAGAATCTGATATAATTCCATTTGATTTCAAAATTTTTATTGAAAAATAACAGAATCTGATATAATTCAATTTGTTTTTAAGATTTTCCAAAGAAAAATAAAAGAATCTGATATAATTCCATTTGATTTCAACATTTGTGATAGAAAATTACAGAATCTGATATAATTCCATTTGATTTCAACATTTTCAATTGAAAAATAACAGAATCTGATATAATTCCATTTGATTTCAACATTTTTGATTAAAAAATAACAAAATCTGATATAATTCCAATTGATTTCAACATTTTTAATTGAAAAATAACAAAATCTGATATAATTCCATTTGATTTCAACATTTGTAATAGAAAAATAACAAAATCTGATAAAATTCGATGCTATTTCAACATTTTTAATTGAAAAGTAACAGAATCTGATATAATTCCATTTGATTTCAACATTTTTAATTAAAACATACAGAATCTGATATAATTCCATTTCATTTCAACATTTTTAAATGAAAAATAACAGAATCTGATATAATTGCATTTGATTTCAACATTTTTATTTGAAAAATAACAGAATCTGATATAATTCCATTTGATTTCAACATTTTTAATTAAAAAAAAAAGAAACTGATATAATTCCATTTGATTTCAACATTTGTAATAGAAAAATAACAGAATCTGATATAATTCCATTTCATTTGAACATTTGTAATTGAAAAATAACAGAATGTGATATAATTCCATATGATTTCAAGATTTGTAATAGAAAAATAACAGAATCTGATATAATTCCAGTTGATTTCAACATTTCTAATTGAAACATATCAGAATCTGACATAATTCCATTTGATTTCAACATATTTAATTGAAAAATAACAGAATCTGATATAATTCAATGTCTTTTCAAGATTATCTAAAGAAAAATAACAGAATGTGATATAATTCCATTTGATTTCAACATTTTTAAGTGAAAAATGACGGAATCTGATATAATTCCATTTGATTTCAAAATTTGTAATAGAAAAATTAAAGAATCTGATATAATTCCATTTGATTTCAAAATTTTTAATTTAAAAAATAACAGAATCTGATATAATTCCATTTGATTTCAACATTTTTATTTGAAACATAACAGAATCTGATATAATTCCATTTGATTTCAACATTTTTAATTGAAAAATAACAGAATCTGATATAATTCAATTTGTTTTTAAGATTTTCTAAAGAAAAATAACAGAATCTGATATAATTCCATTTGATTTCAACATTTATAATTCAAAAATAGCAAAATCTGATATAATTCCATTTGATTTCAACATTTTTAATTGAAAAATGATAGAATCTGAAATAATTCCATTTGATTTCAACATTTTTAATTAAAACATACAGAATCTGATATAAATCCTTTTGATTTCAACATTTTCAATTAAAAAATATTAGAATCTGATATAATTCCATTTGATTTCAACATATTTAATTGAAAAATAACAGAATCTGATATAATTCCATTTGATTTCAACATTTTCAATTAAAAAATATTAGAATCTGATATAATTCCATTTGATTTCAACATATTTAATTGAAAAATAACAGAATCTGATATAATTCCATTTGATTTCAACATTTTTAATTGAAAAATAACAAAATCTGACATAATTCCATTTGATTTCAACATTTTTAATTGAAAAATAACAGAATCTGATATAATGCTATTTGATTTCAACATATTTAATTGAAAAATAACAGAATCTGCTATAATTCCATTTGATTGCAACATTTTTATTTGAAAAATAACAGAATCCATATGATTTCAACATATTTAATGGAAAAATAACAGAATCTGTTATAATTCCATTTAATTTCAACATTTTTAATTGAATAATTTACAAAATCTGATATAATTCCATTTGATTTATACATTTTTATTTCAAAACTAACAGAATCTGATATAATTCCATTTCATTTCAACATTTTTAATTGAAACATAACAGAATCTGATATAATTCCATTTGATTTCAACATTTTTATTGAAAAATAACAGAATCTGATATAATTCAATTTGTTTTTAAGATTTTCTAAAGAAAAATAAAAGAATCTGATATAATTCCATTTGATTTCAACATTTGTGATAGAAAATTACAGAATCTGATATAATTCCATTTGATTTCAACATTTTCAATTGAAAAATAACAGAATCTGATATAATTCCATTTGATTTCAACATTTTTAATTCAAAAATATCAAAATCTGATATAATTCCAATTGATTTCAACATTTTTAATTGAAAAATAACAAAATATGATATAATTCCATTTGATTTCAACATTTGTAATAGAAAAATAACAAAATCTGATATAATTCGATGCTATTTCAACATTTTTAATTGAAAAGTAACAGAATCTGAAATAATTCCATTTGATTTCAACATTTTTAATTAAAACATACAGAATCTGATATAATTCCATTTCATTTCAACATTTTTAAATGAAAAATAACAGAATCTGATATTATTCCATTGATTTCAACATTTTTAATTCAAAAATAACAAAATCTGATATAATTCCATTTGTTTTCAACATTTGTAATAGAAAAATAACAGAATCTGATATAATTCCATTTGATTTCAACATTTTTAATTGAAAAATAACAGAATCTGATATAATTCCATTTGATCTCAACATTTTTAATTAAAAATAAAAGAAACTGATATAATTCCATTTGATTTCAACATTTGTAATAGAAAAATAACAGAATCTGATATAATTCCATTTGATTTGAACATTTGTAATTGAAAAATAACAGAATGTGATATAATTCCATTTGATTTCAACATTTGTAATAGAAAAATAACAGAATCTGATATAATTCCAGTTGATTTCAACATTTCTCATTGAAACATATCAGAATCTGACATAATTCCATTTGATTTCAACATATTTAATTGAAAAATAACAGAATCTGATATAATTCAATGTCTTTTCAAGATTATCTAAAGAAAAATAACAGAATCTGATATAATTCCATTTGATTTCAACATTTTTATTTGAAACATAATAGAATCTGATATAATTCCATTTGATTTCAACATTTTTAATTGAAAATTAACAGTATCTGATATAATTCAATTTGTTTTTAAGATTTTCTAAAGAAAAATAACAGAATCTGATATAATTCCATTTGATTTCAACATTTTTAATTGAAAAATAACTGAATCTGATATAAATCCAATTGATTTCAATATTTGTAATAGAAAAATAACAGAATCTGATATAATTCCATTTGATTTCAACATTTATTATTCAAAAATAGCAAAATCTGATATAATTCCATTTGATTTCAACATTTGTAATAGAAAAATAACAAAATCTGATATAATTCCATTTGATTTCAACATTTTTAATTGAAAAATGATAGAATCTGAAATAATTCCATTTGATTTCAACATTTTTAATTAAAACATACAGAATCTGATATAATTCCTTTTGATTTCAACATTTGTGATAGAATAAGAACAGAATATGATATAATTCCATTTGATGTATACATTTTTATTGGAAAAATAACAGAATCTAATATTATTCCATTGATTTCAACATTTGTAATTGAAAAATAACAGAATCTGATATAATTCCATTTGATTTCAACATTTGTAATAGAAAAATAACAGAATCTGATATATTTCCATTTGATTTCAACATTTGTAATAGAAAAATAACAAAATCTGATATAATTCCATTTGATTTCAATATTTGTAATAGAAAAATAACAAAATCTGATATAATTCCATCTGATTTCAACATTTTTAATTGAAAAATGATAGAATCTGAAATAATTCCATTTGATTTCAACATTTTTAATTAAAACATACAGAATCTGATATAATTCCTTTTGATTTCAACATTTGTGATAGAATAAGAACAGAATCTGATATAATTCCATTTGATGTATACATTTTTATTTGAAAAATAACAGAATCTAATATAATTCCATTGATTTCAACTTTTTTAATTGAAAAATAACAGAATCTGATATAATTCCATTTGATTTCAACATTTGTAATAGAAAAATAACAGAATCTGATATATTTCCATTTGATTTCAACATTTGTAATGGAAAAATAAGAGAATCTGACATAATTCCATTTGATTTCAACATTTTCCATTGAAAAATAACAGAATCTGATATAATTCCATTTGATTTCAACATTTTTAATTGAAAAATAACAGAATCTGATATTCCTTTTGATTTCAACATTTTTAATGGAAAAATAACAGAATCTAATATAATAACATTTGATTTCAACATTTTTAATTCCAAAATAACAGAATCTGATATAATTCCATTTGATTTCAACATTTTTAATTGAAAAATAACAGAATCTGATATAATTGCATTTGATTTCAACATTTTTAATTGAAAAATAACAGAATCTGATATTATTCCATTTGATTTCAACATTTTTAATTGAACAATAAGAGAATATGATATAATTCCATTTGATTTCAACTTTTTTAATTGAAAAATAACAGAATCTGATATAATTCCATTTGATTTCAACATTTTTAATTGAAAAATAACAGAATCTGATATAATTCCATTTGATTTCAACATTTATAATAGAAAAATAACAAAATCTGATATAATTCCATCTGATTTCAACATTTGTAATTGAAAAATGATAGAATCTGAAATAATTCCATTTGATTTCAACATTTTTAATTAAAACATACAGAATCTGATATAATTCCTTTTGATTTCAACATTTGTGATAGAAAAAGAACAGAATCTGATATAATTCCATTTGATGTATACATTTTTATTTGAAAAATAAGAGAATCTGATATAATTCCATTGATTTCAACATTTTTAATTCAAAAATAACAGAATATGATATAATTCCATTTGATTTATACATTTTTATTTGAAAAATAACAGAATCTGATATAATTCCATTTGATTTCAACATTTTTAATTGAAAAATATTAGAATCTGATATTATTCCATTTGATTTCAACATTTGTAATTGAAAAATAACAGAATCTGATATAATTCCATTTGATTTCAATATTTTTAATTGAAAAATAACAGAATCTGATATAATTCCAACTGATTTGAACATTTGTAAGAGAAAAATAACAGAATCTGATATAATTACAATTTATTTCAACATTTTTAATTGAAAAATAACAAAATCTGATATAATTCCATTTGATTTCAACATTTGTCATAGAAAAATAACAAAATCTGATATAATTCCATTTGATTTCAACATTTTTAATTAAAACATACAGAATCTAATATAATTCCATTCGATTTCAACATTTTTAATTAAAAAATAACAAAATCTGATATAATTCTATTTGATTTCAACATTTTCTATTAAAAAATAAGAGAATCTGATATAATTCCATTTGATTTCAACATTTTTAATACAAAAATAACAAAATCTGATATAATTCCATTTGATTTATACATTTTTATTTGAAAAATAACAGAATCTGGTATAATTCCATTTGATTTCAACATTTTTATTTGAAAAATAACAAAATCTAATATAATTACATTTGATTTCATCATTTTTAATTGAAAAATAACAAAATCTGATATAATTCCATTTGATTTCAACATTTGTAATAGAAAAATTACAAAATCTGATATAATTCCATCTGATTTCAACATTTTTAAATGAAAAATGATAGAATCTGAAATAATTCCATTTGATTTCAACAGTTTTAATTAAAACATACAGAATCTGATATAATTCCTTTTGATTTCAACATTTGTAATAGAAAAAGAACAGAATCTGATATAATTCCATTTGATGTATACATTTTTATTTGAAAAATAACAGAATCTGATATAATTCCATTGATTTCAACATTTTTAATAAAAAAATAACAGAATCTGATATAATTCCATTTGATTTGAACATTTTTAATTGAAAAATAACAGAATCTGATATAATTTCATTTGATTTCAACATTTCTAATTGAAAAATAACAGAATCTGATATTATTCAATTCGATTTCAACATTTTTAATTGATAAATAACAGAATAAGATATAATTTCATTTGATTTCAACATTTTTAATTCAAAAATAACAAAATCTGATATAATTCCATTTGATTTCAACATTTGTAATAGAAAAATAACAAAATCTGATATAATTCCATCTGATTTCAAAATTTTTAATTGAAAAATGATAGAATCTGAAATAATTCCATTTGATTTCAACATTGTTAATTAAAACATAGAGAATCTGATATAATTCCTTTTGATTTCAACATTTGTGATAGAATAAGAACAGAATCTGATATAATTCCATTTGATGTATACATTTTTACTTGAAAAATAACAGAATCTCATATAATTCCATTGATTTCAACATTTTTAATTAAAAAGTAACAGAATCTGATATAATTCCATTTGATTTCAACATTTGTAATAGAAAAATAAGAGAATCTGACATAATTCCATTTGATTTCAACATTTTCTATTGAAAAATAACAGAATCTGATATAATTCCATTTGATTTCAACATTTTTAATTGAAAAATAACAGAATCTGATATAATTCCATTTGATTTCAACATTTTTAATGGAAAAATAACAGAATCTAATATAATTACATTTGATTTCAACATTTTTAATTGAAAAATAACAGAATCTGATATAATTCCATTTGATTTCATCATTTTTAATTGAAAAATAACAGAATCTGATATAATTCCATTTGATTTCAACATTTCTAATTGAAAAATAACAGAATCTGATATAATTCCATTTGATTTCAACATTTTTAATTCAAAAATAACAAAATCTGATATAATTCCATTTGATTTCAACATTTGTAATAGAAAAATAACAAAATCTGATATAATTCCATCTGATTTCAACATTTTTAATTGAAAAATGATAGAATCTGAAATAATTCCATTTGATTTCAACATTTTTAATTAAAACATACAGAATCTGATATAATTCCTTTTGATTTCAACATTTGTGATAGAAAAAGAAAAGAATCTGATATAATTCCATTTGATGTATACATTTTTATTTGAAAAATAACAGAATCTGATATGATTCCATTGATTTCAACATTTTTAATTGAAAAATAACAGAATCTGATATAATTCCATTTGATTTCAACATTTTTATTTGAAAAATAACAGAATCTGATATAATTCCATTTGATTTCAAATTTTGTAATAGAAAAATAACAAAATCTGATATAATTCCATCTGATTTCAACATTTTTAATTGAAAAATGACAGAATCTGAAATAATTCCATTTGATTTCAACATTTTTAATTAAAACATACAGAATCTGATATAATTCCATTCGATTTCAACATTTTTAATTTAAAAAATAACAAAATCTGATATAATTCCATTTGATTTATACATTTTTATTTGAAAAATAACAGAATCTCATATAATTCCATTTGATTTCAACATTTTTAATTGAAAAATATTAGAATCTGATATAATTCCATTTGATTTCAACATTTTTAATTGAAAAATAACAGAATCTGATATAATTCCATTTGATTTCAACATTTGTAATTAAAAAATAACAGAATCTGTTATAATTTCATTTGATTTCAAAATTTTTAATTGAAAAATAACAGAATCTGATATTATTCCATTTGATTTGAACATTTTTATTTGAAAAATTCCAGAATCTGATATAATTCCATTTGATTTCAACATTTTTAATTGAAAAACAACAGAATCTGATATAATTCCATTTGATTTCAACATTTTTAATTAAAAAATGACAGAATCTGATATAATTCCATTTGATTTCAACATTTGTAATAGAAAAATAACAAAATCTTATATAATTCCATTTGATTTCATCATTTTTAATTGAAAAATAACAAAATCTGATATAATTCCATCTGATTTCAACTTTTTTAATTGAAAAATAACAAAATCTGATATAATTCAATTTGATTTCAATATTTGTAATAGATAAATAACAAAATCTGATATAATTCCATCTGATTTCAACATTTTTAATTGAAAAATGATAGAATCTGATATAATTCCATTTGATTTCAACCTTTTTAATTAAGACATACAGAATCTGATATAATTCCTTTTCATTTCAAAATTTGTGATAGAAAAAGAACAGAATCTGATATAATTCCATTTGATTTCAACATTTTTAATTGAAAAATAAATGAATCTGATATAATTACATTTGATTTCAACATTTTTAATTGAAAAATAACAGAATCTGATATAATTCCATTTGATTTCAATATTTGTAACAGAAAAATAACAGAATCTGATATAATTCCATTTGATTTCAACATTTCTAATTGAAAAATAACAAAATCTGATATAATTCCATTTAATTTCAACATTTTTAATTGAAAAATAACAAAATCTGATATAATTCCATTTGATTTCAACATTTGTAATAGAAAAATAACAGAATCTGATATAATTCCATTTGATTTCAACATTTTTAATTGAAAAATAACAAAATCTGATATAATTCCATTTGATTTCAACATTTGTGATAGAAATATAAAAGAATCTGATATAATTCCATTTGATTTCAACATTTTTAATTGAAAAATAACAGAATCTGATGTAATTTCATTTGATTTCAACATTTTTCATTGAAAAATAACAGAATCTGATATTATTTCATTCGATTTCAACATTTTTAATTGAAAAATAACAGAATATGATATAATTCCATTTGATTTCAACATTTTTGATTGAAACATAACAGAATCTGATATAATTCCATTTGATTTCAACATTTCTAATTGAAAAATAACAGAATCTGATATAATTCCAATTGATTTCAACATTTTTAATTGAAAAATAACAGAATCTGATATAATTGAATTTGTTTTCAAGATTTTCTAAAGAAAAATAACAGAATCTGATATAATTCCATTTGATTTATACATTTTTATTTGAAAAATAAGAGAATCTGATATAATTCCATTTGATTTCAACATTCTTAATTAAAAAATAATAGAATCTGATATAATTCCATTTGATTTCAACATTTTTAATTGAAAAATAACAGAATCTGATATAATTCCATTTGATTTCAACATTTTTAATTAAAAAATGACAGAATCTGATATAATTCCATTTGATTTCAACATTTGTAATAGAAAAATAACAGAATCTGATATAATTCCATTTGATTTCAACATTTTTAATTGAAAAATAACAGAATCTGATATAATTCCATTTGATTTCAACATTTTTAATTGAAAAATAACAGAATCTGATATAATTCCATTTGATTTCAACATTTTTAATTGAAAAATAACAGAATCTGATATAATTTCATTTGATTTCAACATTTTTCATTGAAAAATAACAGAATCTGATATAATTCCATTTGATTTCAACATTTTTAATTGAAAAATAACAGAATATGATATAATTCCATTTGATTTCAACATTTTTGATTGAAAAATAACAGAATCTGATATAATTCCATTTGATTTCAACATTTCTAATTGAAAAATAACAGAATCTGATATAATTCCAATTGATTTCAACATTTTTAATTGAAAAATAACAGAATCTGATATAATTCCATTTGATTTCAATATTTGTAATATGAAAAATAACAGAATCTGATATAATTCCATTTGATTTCAACATTTATAATTCAAAAATAACAAAATCTGATATAATTCCATTTGATTTCAACATTTGTAATAGAAAAATAACAAAATCTGATATAATTCCATTTGATTTCAACATTTTTCATTGAAAAATAACAGAATCTGATATAATTCCATTTGATTTCAACATTTTTAATTAAAACATACAGAATCTGATATAATTCCCTTCGATTTCAACATTTGTGATAGAAATATAAAAGAATCTGATATAATTCCATTTGATTTCAACATTTTCAATTGAAAAATAACAGAATCTGATATAATTCCATTTGATTTCAACATTTTTAATTGAAAAATAACAGTATCTGATATAATTGAATTTGTTTTCAAGATTTTCTAAAGAAAAATAACAGAATCTGATATAATTCCATTTGATTTCAACATTTTTAATTAAAAAATAACAGAATCAAATATAATTCTAATGGATTTCAACATTTTTAATTGAAAAATAACAAAATCTGATATAATTCCATTTGATTTCAACATTTGTAATAGAAAAATTATAGAATTTGATATAATTCCATTTGATTTCAACATTTTTAATTGACAAATAACAGAATCTGAAATAATTCCATTTGATTTCAAGTTTTGTAATAGAAAAATAACAGAATCTGATATAATTCCATTTGATTTCAACATTTTTAATTCAAAAATAACAAAATCTGATATAATTCCATTTGATTTATTCATTTTTATTTGAAAAATAACAGAATCTGATATAATTCCATTTGATGTATACATTATTCTTTGAAATTTAACAGAATCTGATATAATTCCATTTGATTTCAACATTTTTAATTAAAAAATATTAGAATCTGATATAATTCCATTTGATTTCAACATTTTTAATTGAAAAATAACAAAATCTGATATAATTCCATTTGATTTCAACATTTTTAATTAAAAAATTTTAGAATCTGATATAATTCCATTTGATTTCAACATTTTTAATTGAAAAATAACAAAATCTGATAGAATTCCATTTGATTTCAACATTTTTAATTGAAAAATCGCAGAATCTGATATAATTTCATTTGATTTCAACATTTTTAATTGAAAAATAACAGAATCTGATATTATTCCATTCGATTTCAACATTTTTATTTGAAAAATAACAGAATCTGATATAATTCCATTTGATTTCAACATTTTTAATTGAAAAATAACAGAATCTGTTATAATTCCATTTGATTTCAACATTTTTAATTGAAAAATAACAGAATCCGTATGATTTCAACATTTTTAATTGAAAAATAACAGAATCTGATATAATTGCATTTCATTTCAACATTTTTAATTGAAAAATAACAAAATCTGATATAATTTCATTTGATTTCATCATTTTTAATTGAAAAAATAAAAGAATTTGATATTATTCCATTTGATTTCAACATTTTTATTTAAAAAATGAAAGAATCTGATATAATTCCATTTGATTTCAACATTTTTAATTGAAAAATAACAGAATCTGATATAATTCCATTTGATTTCAACATTTATAATTCAAAAATAACAAAATCTTATATAATTCCATTTAATTTCAACATTTTTAATTGAAAAATAACAGAATCTTATATAATTCCATTTGATTTCAACATTTGTAATAGAAAAATAACAAAATCTGATATAATTCTATTTGATTTCAACATTTCTAATTGAAAAATAACAAAATCTGATATATTTCCATTTGATTTCAACATTTGTTATAGAAAAATAACAAAATCTGATATAATTCCATCTTATATCAACATTTCTACTTCAAAAATAAAAAAATCTGATATAATTCCATTTGATTTATACATTTTTATTTGAAAAATAACAGAATCAGGTATAATTCCATTTGATTTCAATATTTGTTATTGAAAAATAACAAAATTTGATATAATTCCATTTGATTTCAACATTTTTAATTAAAAAATAACAGAATCTGATATAATTCCATTTGATTACAACATTTGTGATAGAAAAATAACAGAATCTGATACAATTCCATTTGATTTCAACATTTTTAATTGAAAAATAACAGAATCTGATATAATTCCATTTGATTTCAACATTTTTAATTAAAACATACAGAATCTGATATAATTCCATTTGATTTCAACATTTTTAATTCAAAAATAACAAAATCTGATATATTTCCCTTTGATTTATACATTTTTATTTGAAAAATAACAGGATCTGGTATAATTCCGTTTGATTTCAACATTTTTAATTGAAAAATGACAAAATCTGATATAATTCCATTTGATTTCAACATTTTTAATTGAAAAATAAAAGAATCTGATATAATTCCATTTGATTTCAACATTTGTGATAGAAAAATAACAGAATCTGATATAATTCCATTTGATGTATACATTTTTATTTGAAAAATAACAGAATCTGATATAATTCCATTTGATTTCAACATTTTTAATTAAAAAATATTAGAATCTGATATAATTCCATTTGATTTCAACATTTTCAATTGAAAAATAAACGAATCTGATATAATTCCATTTGATTTCAACATTTTTAATTCAAAAATAACAAAATCTGATAATAATTCCATTTGATTTCAACATTTGTAATTGAGAAATAACTAAATCTGATATATTTCCACTTGATTTATACATTTTTATTTGAAAAATAACAGAATCTGATATAATTCCATTTGATTTCAACATTTTTAATTGAAAAATAACAAAATCTGATATAATTCCATTTGATTTCAACATTTGTAATAGAAAAGTAACAAAATGTGATATAATTCCATTTGATTTCAACATTTTTAATTGTAAAATAACAGAATCTGATATAATTCCATTTGATTTCAACATTTTTAATTAAAAAATAACAAAATCTTATATAATTCCATTTGATTTCAACATTGCTTATAGAAAAATAATAAAATCTGATATAATTCCATTTGATTTCAACATTTTTAATTGAAAAATAACAAAATCTGATATAATTCCATTTGATTTCAACATTTGTCATAGAAAAGTAACAAAATCTGATATAATTCCATTTGATTTCAACATTTTTAATTGAAACATAACAGAATCTCATATAATTCCATTTGATTTCAAAATTTGTGATAGAAAAATAACAGAATCTGATATAATTCCATTTGATGTATACATTTTTATTTGAAAAATAACAGAATCTGATATAATTCCATTTGATTTCAACATTTTTAATTAAAAAATATTAGAATCTGATATAATTCCATTTGATTTCAACATTTTTAATTGAAAAATAACAGAATCTGATATAATTCCATTTGATTTCAACATTTTTAATTGAAAAATAAGAGAATCTTATATAATTTCATTTGATTTCAACATTTTTTATTGAAAAATAACAGAATCTAATATTATTCCGTCCGATTTCAACATTTTTATTTGAAAAATAACAGAATCTGATATAATTCCATTTGATTTCAACATTTGTAATAGAAAAATACAAAATCTGATATAATTCCATGTGATTTCAACATTTTTAATTGAAAAATAACAGAATCTGATATAATTCCATTTGATTTCAACATTTTTAATTAAAACATACAGAATCTGATATAATTCCATTTGATTTCAACATTTTTAATTCAAAAATATCAAAATCTGATATAATTCCATTTGATTTATACATTTATATTTGAAAAATAACAGAATCTGATATAATTCCATTTGATTTCAACATTTTTAATTGAAAAATGACAAAATTTGATATAATTCCATTTGATTTCAACATTTTTATTTGAAAAATAACAGAATCTGATATAATTCCATTTGATTTCAACATTTGTGATAGAAAAATAACAGAATCTGATATAATTCCATTTGATGTATACATTTTTATTTGAAAAATAACAGAATCTGATATAATTCCATTTGATTTCAACATTTTTAATTGAAAAATAACAAAATCTGATATAATTCCATTTGATTTCAACATTTGTCATAGAAAAATAACAAAATCTGATATAATTCCATTTGATTTCAACATTTTTAATTGAAAAATAACAAAATCTGATATAATTCCATTTGATTTCAACATTTGTAATAGAAAAATAACAAAATCTGATATAATTCCATCTGATTTCAACATTTTTACTTCAAAAATAAAAAAATCTGATATAATTCCCTTTGATTTATACATTTTTATTTGAAAAGTAACAGAATCGGGAATAATTCCATTTGATTTCAACATTTTTAATTAAAAAATAACAAAATTTGATATAATTCCATTTGATTTCAACATTTTTAATTGAAAAATAATAGAATCTGATAGATTTCCATTTGATTTCAACATTTTTATTGAAAAATAACAGAATCTGATATAATTCCATTTGATTTCAACATTTGTAATAGAAAAATAACAGAATCTGATATAATTCCATTTGATTTCAACATTTTTAATTGAAAAATAACAGAATCTGATATAATTCCATTTGATTTCAACATTTGTAATGGAAAAATACAAAATCTGATATAATTCCATGTGATTTCAACATTTTTAATTGAAAAATAACAGAATCTGATATAATTCCATTTGATTTCAACATTTTTAATTAAAACATACAGAATCTGATATAATTCCATTTGATTTCAACATTTTTAATTCAAAAATATCAAAATCTGATATAATTCCATTTGATTTATACATTTTTATTTGAAAAATAACAGAATCTGGTAAAATTCCATTTGATTTCAACATTTTTAATTGAAAAATGACAAAATCTGATATAATTCCATTTGATTTCAACATTTTTAATTGAAAAATAACAGAATCTGATATAATTCCATTTGATTTCAACATTTGTGATAGAAAAATAACAGAATCTGATATAATTCCTTTTGATGTATACATTTTTATTTGAAAAATAACAAAATCTGATATAATTCCATTTGATTTCAACATTGCTTATAGAAAAATAACAGAATCTGGTATAATTCCATTTGATTTCAACATTTTTAATTGAAAAATAACAAAATCTGATATAATTCTAATTGATTTAAACATTTTTATTTGATAAATAACAGAATCTGATATAATTCCATTTGATTTCAACATTTCTAATAGAAAAATAACAGAATCTGACATAATTATATTTGATTTCAACATTTATAATTCAAAAATAACAAAATCTGATATAATTCCATTTGATTTCAACATTTTTAATTAAAAAATAACAAAAACCGATATAATTCTATTTGATTTCAACATTTGTAATAGAAAAATAACAAAATCTCAGATAATTCCAACTGATTTCAACATTTTTAATTGAAAAATAACAGAATCTGATATAATTCCATTTGATTTCAACATTTTTAATTAAAACATACAGAATCTGATATAATTCCATTTGATTTCAACATTTTTAATTCAAAAATATCAAAATCTGATATAATTCCATTTGATTTATACATTTATATTTGAAAAATAACAGAATCTGATATAATTCCATTTGATTTCAACATTTTTAATTGAAAAATGATAAAATCTGATATAATTCCATTTGATTTCAACATTTTCAATTGAAAAATAACAGAATCTGATATAATTCCATTTGATTTCAACATTTGTGAGAGAAAAATAACAGAATCTGATATAATTCCATTTGATGTATACATTTTTATTTGAAAAATAACAGAATCTGATATAATTCCATTTGATTTCAACATTTTTAATTGAAAAATAACAAAAACCGATATAATTCCATTTGATTTCAACATTTGTAATAGAAAAATAACAAAATCTCAGATAATTCCATCTGATTTCAACATTTTTAATTGAAAAATAACAGAATCTGATATAATTCCATTTGATTTCAACATTTTTAATTAAAACATACAGAATCTGATATAATTCCATTTGATTTCAACATTTTTAATTCAAAAATATCAAAATCTGATATAATTCCATTTGATTTATACATTTATATTTGAAAAATAACAGAATCTGTTATAATTCCATTTGATTTCAACATTTTTAATTGAAAAATAACAAAATCTGATATAATTCCATTTGATTTCAACATTTTTAATTAAAACATACAGAATCTGATATAATTCCATTTGATTTCAACTTTTGTAATAGAAAAATAACAAAATCTGATATAATTCCATTTGATTTCAACATTGCTTATAGAAAAATAACAGAATCTGGTATAATTCCATTTGAATTCAACATTTTTAATTGAAAAATAACAAAATCTGATATAATTCTAATTGATTTAAACATTTTTATTTGAAAAATAACAGAATCTGATATGATTCCATTTGATTTCAACATTTCTCATAGCAAAATAACAGAATCTGATATACTTCCATTTGATTTCAACATTTATAATTCAAAAATAACAAAATCTGATATAATTCCATTTGATTTCAACATTTTTAATTGAAAAATAACAAAAACCGATATAATTCCATTTGATTTCAACATTTGTAATAGAAAAATAACAAAATCTCAGATAATTCCATCTGATTTCAACATTTTTAATTGAAAAATAACAGAATCTGATATAATTCCATTTGATTTAAACATTTTTAATTCAAAAATATCAAAATCTGATATAATTCCATTTGATTTATACATTTATATTTGAAAAATAACAGAATCTGTTATAATTCCATTTGATTTCAACATTTTTAATTGAAAAATAACAAAATCTGATATAATTCCATTTGATTTCAACATTGCTTATAGAAAAATAACAGAATCTGATATAATTCCATTTGATTTCAACATTTTTAATTGAAAAATAACAAAATCTGATATAATTCCATTTGATTTCAACATTTGTAATAGAAAAGTAACAAAATCTGATATAATTCCATTTGATTTCAACATTTTTAATTGAAAAATAACAGAATCTGATATAATTGCATTTGATTTCAAAATTTGTGATAGAAAAATAACAGAATCTGATATAATTCCATTTGATGTATACATTTTTATTTGAAAAATAACAGAATCTGATATAATTCCATTTGATTTCAACATTTTTAATTAAAAAATATTAGAATCTGATATAATTCCATTTGATTTCAACATTTTTAATTGAAAAATAACAGAATCTGATATAATTCCATTTGATTTGAACATTTTCAATTGAAAAATAACAAAATATGATATAATTCCATTTGATTTCAACATTTTTAATTGAAAAATAACCGAATCTGATATAATTCCATTTGATTTCTACTTGTTTAATTAAAACATACAGAATCTGATATAATTCCATTTCATTTCAACATTTTTAATTGAAAAATTACAGAATCTTATATAATTCCATTTGATTTCAACATTTTTAATTGAAAAATAACAGAATCTGATATAATTCCATTTGATTTCAACATTTGTGATACAAAATAACAGAATATGATATAATTCCATTTTATGTATACATTTTTATTTGAAAAATAACAGAATCTGATATAATTCCATTTGATTTCAACATTTTTAATTAAAAAATTTTAGAATCTGATATAATTCCATTTGATTTCAACATTTTTAATTGAAAAATAACAGAATCTGATATAATTCCATTCGATTTCAACATTTCTAATTGAAAAATAACAGAATCTGATATAATTTCATTTGATTTCAACATTTGTAATTGAGAAATAACTAAATCTGATATAATTCCACTTGATTTATACATTTTTATTTGAAAAATAACAGAATCTGATATAATTCCATTTGATTTCAACATTTTTAATTGAAAAATAACAAAATCTGATATAATTCCATTTGATTTCAACATTGCTTATAGAAAAATAACAGAATCTGATATAATTCCATTTGATTTCAACATTTTTAATTGAAAAATAACAAAATCTGATATAATTCCATTTGATTTCAACATTTGTAATAGAAAAGTAACAAAATCTGATATAATTCCATTTGATTTCAACATTTTTAATTGAAAAATAACAGAATCTGATATAATTGCATTTGATTTCAAAATTTGTGATAGAAAAATAACAGAATCTGATATAATTCCATTTGATGTATACATTTTTATTTGAAAAATAACAGAATCTGATATAATTCCATTTGATTTCAACATTTTTAATTAAAAAATATTAGAATCTGATATAATTCCATTTGATTTCAACATTTTTAATTGAAAAATAACAGAATCTGATATAATTCCATTTGATTTCAACATTTTTAATTGAAAAATAAGAGAATCTTATATAATTTCATTTGATTTCAACATTTTTAATTGAAAAATAACAGAATCTAATATTATTCCGTCCGATTTCAACATTTTTATTTGAAAAATAACAGAATCTGATATAATTCCATTTGATTTCAACATTTTAAATTGAAAAATAACAGAATCTGATATAATTCCATTTGATTTCAACATTTTTAATTGAAAAATAACAGAATCTGATATAATTCCATTTAATTTCAACATTTTTAATTGAAAAATAACAAAATCTGAAATAATTCCATTTGATTTCAACATTTGTAATAGAAAAATAACAAAATCTGATATAATTCCATTTGATTTCAACATTTTAATTGAAAAATAACAAAATCTGATATAATTACATTTGATTTCAACATTTGTAATAGAAAAATAACAAAATCTGATATAATTCCATCTGATTTCAACATTTTTACTACAAAAATAAAAAAATCTGATATAATTCCCTTTGATTTATACATTTTTATTTGAAAAATAACAGAATCGGGAATAATTCCATTTGATTTCAACATTTTTAATTAAAAAATAACAAAATTTGATATAATTCCATTTGATTTCAACATTTTTAATTGAAAAATAATAGAATCTGATAGAATTCCATTTGATTTCAACATTTTTAATTGAAAAATAACAGAATCTGATATAATTCCATTTGATTTCAACATTTGTAATAGAAAAATAACAGAATCTGATATAATTCCATTTGATTTCAACATTTTTAATTGAAAAATAACAGAATCTGATATAATTCCATTTGATTTCAACATTTGTAATAGAAAAATACAAAATCTGATATAATTCCATGTGATTTCAACATTTTTAATTGAAAAATAACAGAATCTGATATAATTCCATTTGATTTCAACATTTTTAATTAAAACATACAGAATCTGATATAATTCCATTTGATTTCAACATTTTTAATTCAAAAATATCAAAATCTGATATAATTCCATTTGATTTATACATTTTTATTTGAAAAATAACAGAATCTGGTAAAATTCCATTTGATTTCAACATTTTTAATTGAAAAATGACAAAATTTGATATAATTCCATTTGATTTCAACATTTTTATTTGAAAAATAACAGAATCTGATATAATTCCATTTGATTTCAACATTTGTGATAGAAAAATAACAGAATCTGATATAATTCCATTTGATGTATACATTTTTATTTGAAAAATAACAGAATCTGATATAATTCCATTTGATTTCAACATTTTTAATTGAAAAATAACAAAATCTGATATAATTCCATTTGATTTCAACATTTGTCATAGAAAAAAAACAAAATCTGATATAATTCCATTTGATTTCAACATTTTTAATTGAAAAATAACAAAATCTGATATAATTCCATTTGATTTCAACATTTGTAATAGAAAAATAACAAAATCTGATATAATTCCATCTGATTTCAACATTTTTACTTCAAAAATAAAAAAATCTGATATAATTCCCTTTGATTTATACATTTTTATTTGAAAAATAACAGAATCGGGAATAATTCCATTTGATTTCAACATTTTTAATTAAAAAATAACAAAATTTGATATAATTCCATTTGATTTCAACATTTTTAATTGAAAAATAATAGAATCTGATAGATTTCCATTTGATTTCAACATTTTTATTGAAAAATAACAGAATCTGATATAATTCCATTTGATTTCAACATTTGTAATAGAAAAATAACAGAATCTGATATAATTCCATTTGATTTCAACATTTTTAATTGAAAAATAACAGAATCTGATATAATTCCATTTGATTTCAACATTTGTAATAGAAAAATACAAAATCTGATATAATTCCATGTGATTTCAACATGCTTATAGAAAAATAACAGAATCTGATATAATTCCATTTGATTTCAACATTTTTAATTAAAACATACTGAATCTGATATAATTCCATTTGATTTCAACATTTTTAATTTAAAAATATCAAAATCTGATATAATTCCATTTGATTTATACATTTTTATTTGAAAAATAACAGAATCTGGTAAAATTCCATTTGATTTCAACATTTTTAATTGAAAAATGACAAAATCTGATATAATTCCATTTGATTTCAACATTTTTAATTGAAAAATAACAGAATCTGATATAATTCCATTTGATTTCAACATTTGTGATAGAAAAATAACAGAATCTGATATAATTCCTTTTGATGTATACATTTTTAATTGAAAAATAACAAAATCTGATATAATTCCATTTGATTTCAACATTTTTAATTAAAACATACAGAATCTGATATAATTCCATTTCATTTCAACATTTTTAATTCAAAAATATCAAAATCTGATATAATTCCATTTGATTTATACATTTATATTTGAAAAATAACAGAATCTGATATAATTCCATTTGATTTCAACATTTTTAATTGAAAAATGATAAAATCTGATATAATTCCATTTGATTTCAACATTTTCAATTGAAAAATAACAGAATCTGATATAATTCCATTTGATTTCAACATTTGTGAGAGAAAAATAACAGAATCTGATATAATTCCATTTGATGTATACATTTTTATTTGAAAAATAACAGAATCTGATATAATTCCATTTGATTTCAACATTTTTAATTAAAACATACAGAATCTGATATAATTCCATTTGATTTCAACATTTGTAATAGAAAAATAACAAAATCTGATATAATTCCATTTGATTTCAAAATTTGTGATAGAAAAATAACAGAATCTGGTATAATTCCATTTGAATTCAACATTTTTAATTGAAAAATAACAAAATCTGATATAATTCTAATTGATTTAAACATTTTTATTTGATAAATAATAGAATCTGATATAATTCCATTTGATTTCAACATTTCTAATAGAAAAATAACAGAATCTGACATAATTATATTTGATTTCAACATTTATAATTCAAAAATAACAAAATCTGATATAATTCCATTTGATTTCAACATTTTTAATTAAAAAATAACAAAAACCGATATAATTCTATTCGATTTCAACATTTGTAATAGAAAAATAACAAAATCTCAGATAATTCCAACTGATTTCAACATTTTTAATTGAAAAATAACAGAATCTGATATAATTCCATTTGATTTCAACATTTTTAATTGAAAAATAAAAGAATCTGATATAATTCCATTTGATTTCAACATTTGTGATAGAAAAATAACAGAATCTGATATAATTCCATTTGATGTATACATTTTTATTTGAAAAATAACAGAATCTGATATAATTCCATTTGATTTCAACATTTTTAATTAAAAAATATTAGAATCTGATATAATTCCATTTGATTTCAACATTTTCAATTGAAAAATAAACGAATCTGATATAATTCCATTTGATTTCAACATTTTTAATTCAAAAATAACAAAATCTGATATAATTCCATTTGATTTCAACATTTGTAATTGAGAAATAACTAAATCTGATATATTTCCACTTGATTTATACATTTTTATTTGAAAAATAACAGAATCTGATATAATTCCATTTGATTTCAACATTTTTAATTGAAAAATAACAAAATCTGATATAATTCCATTTGATTTCAACATTTGTAATAGAAAAGTAACAAAATGTGATATAATTCCATTTGATTTCAACATTTTTAATTGTAAAATAACAGAATCTGATATAATTCCATTTGATTTCAACATTTTTAATTAAAAAATAACAAAATCTTATATAATTCCATTTGATTTCAACATTGCTTATAGAAAAATAACAAAATCTGATATAATTCCATTTGATTTCAACATTTTTAATTGAAAAATAACAAAATCTGATATAATTCCATTTGATTTCAACATTTGTAATAGAAAAGTAAAAAAATCTGATATAATTCCATTTGATTTCAACATTTTTAATTGAAAAATAACAGAATCTGATATAATTGCATTTGATTTCAAAATTTGTGATAGAAAAATAACAGAATCTGATATAATTCCATTTGATGTATACATTTTTATTTGAAAAATAACAGAATCTGATATAATTCCATTTGATTTCAACATTTTTAATTAAAAAATATTAGAATCTGATATAATTCCATTTGATTTCAACATTTTTAATTGAAAAATAACAGAATCTGATATAATTCCATTTGATTTCAACATTTTTAATTGAAAAATAAGAGAATCTTATATAATTTCATTTGATTTCAACATTTTTAATTGAAAAATAACAGAATCTAATATTATTCTGTCCGATTTCAACATTTTTATTTGAAAAATAACAGAATCTGATATAATTCCATTTGATTTCAACATTTTAAATTGAAAAATAACAGAATCTGATATAATTCCATTTGATTTCAACATTTTTAATTGAAAAATAACAGAATCTGATATAATTCCATTTGATTTCAACATTTTTAATTGAAAAATAACAGAATCTGATATAATTCCATTTGATTTCAACATTTCTCATAGCAAAATAACAAAATCTGATATAATTCCATTTGATTTCAACATTTTTAATTGAAAAATAACAAAATCTGATATAATTCCATTTGATTTCAACATTTGTAATAGAAAAATAACAAAATCTGATATAATTCCATCTGATTTCAACATTTTTACTACAAAAATAAAAAAATCTGATATAATTCCCTTTGATTTATACATTTTTATTTGAAAAATAACAGAATCGGGAATAATTCCATTTGATTTCAACATTTTTAATTAAAAAATAACAAAATTTGATATAATTCCATTTGATTTCAACATTTTTAATTGAAAAATAATAGAATCTGATAGAATTCCATTTGATTTCAACATTTTTAATTGAAAAATAACAGAATCTGATATAATTCCAATTGATTTCAACATTTGTAATAGAAAAATAACAGAATCTGATATAATTCCATTTGATTTCAACATTTTTAATTGAAAAATAACAGAATCTGATATAATTCCATTTGATTTCAACATTTGTAATAGAAAAATACAAAATCTGATATAATTCCATGTGATTTCAACATTTTTAATTGAAAAATAACAGAATCTGATATAATTCCATTTGATTTCAACATTTTTAATTAAAACATACAGAATCTGATATAATTCCATTTGATTTCAACATTTTTAATTCAAAAATATCAAAATCTGATATAATTCCATTTGATTTATACATTTTTATTTGAAAAATAACAGAATCTGGTAAAATTCCATTTGATTTCAACATTTTTAATTGAAAAATGACAAAATTTGATATAATTCCATTTGATTTCAACATTTTTATTTGAAAAATAACAGAGTCTGATATAATTCCATTTGATTTCAACATTTGTGATAGAAAAATAACAGAATCTGATATAATTCCATTTGATGTATACATTTTTATTTGAAAAATAACAAAATCTGATATAATTCCATTTGATTTCAATATTTTTAATTGAAAAATAACAAAATCTGATATAATTCCATTTGATTTCAACATTTGTCATAGAAAAATAACAAAATCTGATATAATTCCATTTGATTTCAACATTTTTAATTGAAAAATAACAAAATCTGATATAATTCCATTTGATTTCAACATTTGTAATAGAAAAATAACAAAATCTGATATAATTCCATCTGATTTCAACATTTTTACTTCAAAAATAAAAAAATCTGATATAATTCCCTTTGATTTATACATTTTTATTTGAAAAATAACAGAATCGGGAATAATTCCATTTGATTTCAACATTTTTAATTAAAAAATAACAAAATTTGATATAATTCCATTTGATTTCAACATTTTTAATTGAAAAATAATAGAATCTGATAGAATTCCATTTGATTTCAACATTTTTATTGAAAAATAACAGAATCTGATATAATTCCATTTGATTTCAACATTTGTAATAGAAAAATAACAGAATCTGATATAATTCCATTTGATTTCAACATTTTTAATTGAAAAATAACAGAATCTGATATAATTCCATTTGATTTCAACATTTGTAATAGAAAAATACAAAATCTGATATAATTCCATGTGATTTCAAGATTTTTAATTGAAAAATAACAGAATCTGATATAATTCAATTTGATTTCAACATTTTTAATTAAAACATACAGAATCTGATATAATTCCATTTGATTTCAACATTTTTAATTCAAAAATATCAAAATCTGATATAATTCCATTTGATTTATACATTTTTATTTGAAAAATAACAGAATCTGATATAATTCCATTTGATTTCAACATTTGTGATAGAAAAATAACAGAATCTGATATAATTCCTTTTGATGTATACATTTTTATTTGAAAAATAACAGAATCTGATATAATTCCATTTGATTTCAACATTTTTAATTAAAACATACAGAATCTGATATAATTCCATTTGATTTCATCATTTGTAATAAAAAAATAACAAAATCTGATATAATTCCATTTGATTTCAACATTGCTTATAGAAAAATAACAGAATCTGGTATAATTCCATTTGATTTCAACATTTTTAATTGAAAAATAACAAAATCTGATATAATTCTAATTGATTTAAACATTTTTATTTGAAAAATAACAGAATCTGATATGATTCCATTTGATTTCAACATTTCTCATAGCAAAATAACAGAATCTGATATACTTCCATTTGATTTCAACATTTATAATTCAAAAATAACAAAATCTGATATAATTCCATTTGATTTCAACATTTTTAATTGAAAAATAACAAAAACCGATATAATTCCATTTGATTTCAACATTTGTAATAGAAAAATAACAAAATCTCAGATAATTCCATCTGATTTCAACATTTTTAATTGAAAAATAACAGAATCTGATATAATTCCATTTGATTTAAACATTTTTAATTAAAACATACAGAATCTGATATAATTCCATTTGATTTCAACATTTTTAATTCAAAAATATCAAAATCTGATATAATTCCATTTGATTTATACACTTATATTTGAAAAATAACAGAATCTGTTATAATTCCATTTGATTTCAACATTTTTAATTGAAAAATAACAAAATCTGATATAATTCCATTTGATTTCAACATTTTTAATTGAAAAATAACAGAATCTGATATAATTCCATTTGATTTCAACATTTTCAATTGAAAAATAACAAAATATGATATAATTCCATTTGATTTCAACATTTTTAATTGAAAAATAACCGAATCTGATATAATTCCATTTGATTTCTACTTTTTTAATTAAAACATACAGAATCTGATATAATTCCATTTCATTTCAACATTTTTAATTGAAAAATAACAGAATCTGATATAATTCCATTTGATTTCAACATTTTTAATTGAAAAATAACAGAATCTGATATAATTCCATTTGATTTCAACATTTGTAATAGAAAAATAACAGAATATGAAATAATTCCATTTTATGTATACATTTTTATTTGAAAAATAACAGAATCTGATATAATTCCATTTGATTTCAACATTTTTAATTAAAAAATTTTAGAATCTGATATAATTCCATTTGATTTCAACATTTGTAATAGAAAAATAACAAAATCTCAGATAATTCCATCTGATTTCAACATTTTTAATTGAAAAATAACAGAATCTGATATAATTCCATTTGATTTCAACATTTTTAATTAAAACATACAGAATCTGATATAATTCCATTTGATTTCAACATTTTTAATTCAAAAATATCAAAATCTGATATAATTCCATTTGATTTATACATTTATATTTGAAAAATAACAGAATCTGTTATAATTCCATTTGATTTCAACATTTTTAATTGAAAAATAACAAAATCTGATATACTTCCATTTGATTTCAACATTTTTAATTGAAAAATAACCGAATCTGATATAATTCCATTTGATTTCTACTTTTTTAATTAAAACATACAGAATCTGATATAATTCCATTTCATTTCAACATTTTTAATTGAAAAATAACAGAATCTGATATAATTCCATTTCATTTCAAAATTTTTAATTGAAAAATAACAGAATCTGATATAATTCCATTTGATTTCAACATTTGTGATAGAAAAATAACAGAATATGATATAATTCCATTTTATGTATACATTTTTATTTGAAAAATAACAGAATCTGATATAATTCCATTTGATTTCAACATTTTTAATTAAAAAATTTTAGAATCTGATATAATTCCATTTGATTTCAACATTTTTAATTGAAAAATAACAGAATCTGATATAATTCCATTCGATTTCAACATTTCTAATTGAAAAATAACAGAATCTGATATAATTTCATTTGATTTCAACATTTTTAATTGAAAAATAACAGAATCTGATATTATTCCATTCGATTTCAACATTTTTATTTGAATAATAACAGAATCTTATATAATTCCATTTGATTTCAACATTTTTAATTGAAAAATAACAGAATCTGATATAATTCCATTTAATTTCAACATTTGTAATTGAAAAATAACAGAATGTGATATAATTCCATTTGATTTCAACATTTTTAAGTGAAAAATGACAGAATCTGATATAATTCCATTTGATTTCAACATTTGTAATAGAAAAATAACAAAATCTGATATAATTCCATTTGATTTCAACATTTTTAATTGAAAAATAAAAGAATCTGATATAATGCTATTTGATTTCAACATATTTAATTGAAAAATAACAGAATCTGCTATAATTCCATTTGATTGCAACATTTTTATTTGAAAAATAACAGAATCCATATGATTTCAACATTTTTAATGGAAAAATAACAGAATCTGTTATAATTCCATTTTATTTCAACATTTTTAATTGAAAAATAACAGAATCTGTTATAATTCCATTTGATTTATACATTTTTATTTGAAAAATAACAGAATCTGATATAATTCCATTTGATTTCAACATTTTTAATTGAAACATAACAGAATCTGATATAATTCCATTTGATTTCAACATTTGTAATAGACAAATAACAGAATCTGATATAATTCCATTTGATTTCAACATTTTTAATTGAAAAATAATAGAATCTGTTATAATTCAAATTGTTTTTAAGATTTTCTAAAGAAAAATAACAGAATCTGATATAATTCCATTGGATTTCAACATTTTTAATTGAAACATAACAGAATTTGATATAATTCAATGTCTTTTCAAGATTTTCTAAAGAAAAATAACAGAATGTGATATAATTCCATTTGATTTCAACATTTTTAAGTGAAAAATAATAGAATCTGTTATAATTCAAATTGTTTTTAAGATTTTCTAAAGACAAATCACAGAATCTGATATAATTCCATTTGATTTCAACATTTTTAATTGAAAAATAACAAAATCTGATATAATTCCATTTGATTTCAACATTTGTAATAGAAAAGTAACAAAATGTGATATAATTCCATTTGATTTCAACATTTTTAATTGTAAAATAACAGAATCTGATATAATTCCATTTGATTTCAACATTTTTAATTAAAAAATAACAAAATCTTATATAATTCCATTTGATTTCAACATTGCTTATAGAAAAATAACAAAATCTGATATAATTCCATTTGATTTCAACATTTTTAATTGAAAAATAACAAAATCTGATATAATTCCATTTGATTTCAACATTTGTAATAGAAAAGTAAAAAAATCTGATATAATTCCATTTGATTTCAACATTTTTAATTGAAAAATAACAGAATCTGATATAATTGCATTTGATTTCAAAATTTGTGATAGAAAAATAACAGAATCTGATATAATTCCATTTGATGTATACATTTTTATTTGAAAAATAACAGAATCTGATATAATTCCATTTGATTTCAACATTTTTAATTAAAAAATATTAGAATCTGATATAATTCCATTTGATTTCAACATTTTTAATTGAAAAATAACAGAATCTGATATAATTCCATTTGATTTCAACATTTTTAATTGAAAAATAAGAGAATCTTATATAATTTCATTTGATTTCAACATTTTTAATTGAAAAATAACAGAATCTAATATTATTCTGTCCGATTTCAACATTTTTATTTGAAAAATAACAGAATCTGATATAATTCCATTTGATTTCAACATTTTAAATTGAAAAATAACAGAATCTGATATAATTCCATTTGATTTCAACATTTTTAATTGAAAAATAACAGAATCTGATATAATTCCATTTGATTTCAACATTTTTAATTGAAAAATAACAGAATCTGATATAATTCCATTTGATTTCAACATTTCTCATAGCAAAATAACAAAATCTGATATAATTCCATTTGATTTCAACATTTTTAATTGAAAAATAACAAAATCTGATATAATTCCATTTGATTTCAACATTTGTAATAGAAAAATAACAAAATCTGATATAATTCCATCTGATTTCAACATTTTTACTACAAAAATAAAAAAATCTGATATAATTCCCTTTGATTTATACATTTTTATTTGAAAAATAACAGAATCGGGAATAATTCCATTTGATTTCAACATTTTTAATTAAAAAATAACAAAATTTGATATAATTCCATTTGATTTCAACATTTTTAATTGAAAAATAATAGAATCTGATAGAATTCCATTTGATTTCAACATTTTTAATTGAAAAATAACAGAATCTGATATAATTCCAATTGATTTCAACATTTGTAATAGAAAAATAACAGAATCTGATATAATTCCATTTGATTTCAACATTTTTAATTGAAAAATAACAGAATCTGATATAATTCCATTTGATTTCAACATTTGTAATAGAAAAATACAAAATCTGATATAATTCCATGTGATTTCAACATTTTTAATTGAAAAATAACAGAATCTGATATAATTCCATTTGATTTCAACATTTTTAATTAAAACATACAGAATCTGATATAATTCCATTTGATTTCAACATTTTTAATTCAAAAATATCAAAATCTGATATAATTCCATTTGATTTATACATTTTTATTTGAAAAATAACAGAATCTGGTAAAATTCCATTTGATTTCAACATTTTTAATTGAAAAATGACAAAATTTGATATAATTCCATTTGATTTCAACATTTTTATTTGAAAAATAACAGAGTCTGATATAATTCCATTTGATTTCAACATTTGTGATAGAAAAATAACAGAATCTGATATAATTCCATTTGATGTATACATTTTTATTTGAAAAATAACAAAATCTGATATAATTCCATTTGATTTCAATATTTTTAATTGAAAAATAACAAAATCTGATATAATTCCATTTGATTTCAACATTTGTCATAGAAAAATAACAAAATCTGATATAATTCCATTTGATTTCAACATTTTTAATTGAAAAATAACAAAATCTGATATAATTCCATTTGATTTCAACATTTGTAATAGAAAAATAACAAAATCTGATATAATTCCATCTGATTTCAACATTTTTACTTCAAAAATAAAAAAATCTGATATAATTCCCTTTGATTTATACATTTTTATTTGAAAAATAACAGAATCGGGAATAATTCCATTTGATTTCAACATTTTTAATTAAAAAATAACAAAATTTGATATAATTCCATTTGATTTCAACATTTTTAATTGAAAAATAATAGAATCTGATAGAATTCCATTTGATTTCAACATTTTTATTGAAAAATAACAGAATCTGATATAATTCCATTTGATTTCAACATTTGTAATAGAAAAATAACAGAATCTGATATAATTCCATTTGATTTCAACATTTTTAATTGAAAAATAACAGAATCTGATATAATTCCATTTGATTTCAACATTTGTAATAGAAAAATACAAAATCTGATATAATTCCATGTGATTTCAAGATTTTTAATTGAAAAATAACAGAATCTGATATAATTCAATTTGATTTCAACATTTTTAATTAAAACATACAGAATCTGATATAATTCCATTTGATTTCAACATTTTTAATTCAAAAATATCAAAATCTGATATAATTCCATTTGATTTATACATTTTTATTTGAAAAATAACAGAATCTGATATAATTCCATTTGATTTCAACATTTGTGATAGAAAAATAACAGAATCTGATATAATTCCTTTTGATGTATACATTTTTATTTGAAAAATAACAGAATCTGATATAATTCCATTTGATTTCAACATTTTTAATTAAAACATACAGAATCTGATATAATTCCATTTGATTTCATCATTTGTAATAAAAAAATAACAAAATCTGATATAATTCCATTTGATTTCAACATTGCTTATAGAAAAATAACAGAATCTGGTATAATTCCATTTGATTTCAACATTTTTAATTGAAAAATAACAAAATCTGATATAATTCTAATTGATTTAAACATTTTTATTTGAAAAATAACAGAATCTGATATGATTCCATTTGATTTCAACATTTCTCATAGCAAAATAACAGAATCTGATATACTTCCATTTGATTTCAACATTTATAATTCAAAAATAACAAAATCTGATATAATTCCATTTGATTTCAACATTTTTAATTGAAAAATAACAAAAACCGATATAATTCCATTTGATTTCAACATTTGTAATAGAAAAATAACAAAATCTCAGATAATTCCATCTGATTTCAACATTTTTAATTGAAAAATAACAGAATCTGATATAATTCCATTTGATTTAAACATTTTTAATTAAAACATACAGAATCTGATATAATTCCATTTGATTTCAACATTTTTAATTCAAAAATATCAAAATCTGATATAATTCCATTTGATTTATACACTTATATTTGAAAAATAACAGAATCTGTTATAATTCCATTTGATTTCAACATTTTTAATTGAAAAATAACAAAATCTGATATAATTCCATTTGATTTCAACATTTTTAATTGAAAAATAACAGAATCTGATATAATTCCATTTGATTTCAACATTTTCAATTGAAAAATAACAAAATATGATATAATTCCATTTGATTTCAACATTTTTAATTGAAAAATAACCGAATCTGATATAATTCCATTTGATTTCTACTTTTTTAATTAAAACATACAGAATCTGATATAATTCCATTTCATTTCAACATTTTTAATTGAAAAATAACAGAATCTGATATAATTCCATTTGATTTCAACATTTTTAATTGAAAAATAACAGAATCTGATATAATTCCATTTGATTTCAACATTTGTAATAGAAAAATAACAGAATATGAAATAATTCCATTTTATGTATACATTTTTATTTGAAAAATAACAGAATCTGATATAATTCCATTTGATTTCAACATTTTTAATTAAAAAATTTTAGAATCTGATATAATTCCATTTGATTTCAACATTTGTAATAGAAAAATAACAAAATCTCAGATAATTCCATCTGATTTCAACATTTTTAATTGAAAAATAACAGAATCTGATATAATTCCATTTGATTTCAACATTTTTAATTAAAACATACAGAATCTGATATAATTCCATTTGATTTCAACATTTTTAATTCAAAAATATCAAAATCTGATATAATTCCATTTGATTTATACATTTATATTTGAAAAATAACAGAATCTGTTATAATTCCATTTGATTTCAACATTTTTAATTGAAAAATAACAAAATCTGATATACTTCCATTTGATTTCAACATTTTTAATTGAAAAATAACCGAATCTGATATAATTCCATTTGATTTCTACTTTTTTAATTAAAACATACAGAATCTGATATAATTCCATTTCATTTCAACATTTTTAATTGAAAAATAACAGAATCTGATATAATTCCATTTCATTTCAAAATTTTTAATTGAAAAATAACAGAATCTGATATAATTCCATTTGATTTCAACATTTGTGATAGAAAAATAACAGAATATGATATAATTCCATTTTATGTATACATTTTTATTTGAAAAATAACAGAATCTGATATAATTCCATTTGATTTCAACATTTTTAATTAAAAAATTTTAGAATCTGATATAATTCCATTTGATTTCAACATTTTTAATTGAAAAATAACAGAATCTGATATAATTCCATTCGATTTCAACATTTCTAATTGAAAAATAACAGAATCTGATATAATTTCATTTGATTTCAACATTTTTAATTGAAAAATAACAGAATCTGATATTATTCCATTCGATTTCAACATTTTTATTTGAATAATAACAGAATCTTATAT
The DNA here is from genome assembly GCA_963932145.1 of Acanthosepion lycidas. Taxonomy (NCBI): domain Eukaryota; kingdom Metazoa; phylum Mollusca; class Cephalopoda; order Sepiida; family Sepiidae; genus Acanthosepion; species Acanthosepion lycidas. The sequence continues at coordinate 52,049,725 of OZ010599.1, read as the reverse complement.
AATTCCATTTGATTTCAACATTTTTAATTGAAAAATAACAGAATCTGATATAATTCCATTTAATTTCAACATTTGTAATTGAAAAATAACAGAATGTGATATAATTCCATTTGATTTCAACATTTTTAAGTGAAAAATGACAGAATCTGATATAATTCCATTTGATTTCAACATTTGTAATAGAAAAATAACAAAATCTGATATAATTCCATTTGATTTCAACATTTTTAATTGAAAAATAAAAGAATCTGATATAATGCTATTTGATTTCAACATATTTAATTGAAAAATAACAGAATCTGCTATAATTCCATTTGATTGCAACATTTTTATTTGAAAAATAACAGAATCCATATGATTTCAACATTTTTAATGGAAAAATAACAGAATCTGTTATAATTCCATTTTATTTCAACATTTTTAATTGAAAAATAACAGAATCTGTTATAATTCCATTTGATTTATACATTTTTATTTGAAAAATAACAGAATCTGATATAATTCCATTTGATTTCAACATTTTTAATTGAAACATAACAGAATCTGATATAATTCCATTTGATTTCAACATTTGTAATAGACAAATAACAGAATCTGATATAATTCCATTTGATTTCAACATTTTTAATTGAAAAATAATAGAATCTGTTATAATTCAAATTGTTTTTAAGATTTTCTAAAGAAAAATAACAGAATCTGATATAATTCCATTGGATTTCAACATTTTTAATTGAAACATAACAGAATTTGATATAATTCAATGTCTTTTCAAGATTTTCTAAAGAAAAATAACAGAATGTGATATAATTCCATTTGATTTCAACATTTTTAAGTGAAAAATAATAGAATCTGTTATAATTCAAATTGTTTTTAAGATTTTCTAAAGACAAATCACAGAATCTGATATAATTCCATTTGATTTCAACATTTGTGATAGAAAAATAACTGAATCTGATATAATTTTATTTGATTTGAACATTTTTAATTGAAACATAACAGAATCTGATATAATTCCATTTGATTTCAACATTTGTAATAGAAAAATAACAGAATCTGATATAATTCCATTTGATTTCAACATTTTTAATTGAAAAATAACAGAATCTGATATAATTCCATTTCATTTCAACATTTTTATTGAAAAATAACAGAATCTGATATAATTCAATTTCTTTTTAAGACTTTCTAAAGAAAAATAAAAGAATCTGATATAATTCCATTTGATTTCAACATTTGTGATAGAAAAATAACAGAATCTGATATAATTCGATGCTATTTCAACATTTTTAATTGAAAAATAACAGAATCTGAAATAATTCCATTTGATTTCTTCCTTTTTAATTAAAAGATACAGAATCTGATATAATTCCATTTCATTTCAACATTTTCAATTGAAAAATAACAGAATCTGATATAATTCCATTTGATTTCAACCTTTTTATTTCAAAAATAACAAAATCTGATATAATTCCATTTGACTTCAACATTTGTAATAGAAACATAACAGAATCTGATATAATTCCATTTGATTTGAACATTTGTAATTGAAAAATAATAGAATGTGATATAATTCCATTTGATTTCAACATTTTTAATTGAAAAATAACAGAATCTGATATAATTCCATTTGATTTCAACATTTGTAATAGAAAAATAACAGAATCTGATATAATTCCATTTGATTTCAACATTTTTAATTGAAAAATAACAGAATCTGATATAATTCCATTTGATTTCAACATTTGTAATAGAAAAATAACAGAATCTGATATAATTCCATTTGATTTCAACATTTTTAATTGAAAAATAACAGAATCTGATATAATTCCATTTGATTTCAACATTTTTAATTGAAACATAACAGAATCTGATATAATTCCATTTGATTTCAACATTTTTAATTGAAAAATAACAGAATCTGATATAATTCAATTTGTTTTTAAGATTTTCTAAAGAAAAATAACATAATCTGATATAATTCCATTTGATTTCAACATTTGTGATAAAAAAATAACAGAATCTGATATAATTCCATTTGATTTCAACATTTTCAATTGAAAAATAACAGAATCTGATATAATTCCATTTGATTTCAACATTTTTAATTCAAAAATAACAAAATCTGATATACTTCCATTTGGTTTCAACATTTTTAATTGAAAAATAACAAAATCTGATATAATTCCATTCGATTTCAACATTTGTAATAGAAAAATAACAAAATCTGATATAATTCCATGTGATTTCAACATTTTTAATTGAAAAATAACAGAATCTGATGTAATTTCATTTGATTTCAACATTTTTAATTAAAACATACAGAATCTGATATAATTCCATTTCATTTCAACATTTTTAATTGAAAAATAACAGAATTTGATATAATTCCATTTGATTTGAACATTTTTAATTGAAAAATAACAGAATCTGGTATAATTCCATTTGATTTGAACATTTTTAATTGAAAAATAACAGAATCTGATATAATTTCATTTGATTTCAACATTTTTAATTGAAAAATAACAGAATCTGATATTATTCCATTCGATTTCAACATTTATATTTGAAAAATAACAGAATCTTATATAATTCCATTTGATTTCAACATTTTTAATTGAAAAATAACAGAATCTGATATAATTCCATTTGATTTCAACATTTGTAATTGAAAAATAACAGAATCTGATATAATTTCATTTGATTTCATCATTTTTAATTGAAAAATAACAGAATCTGATATTATTCCATTTGATTTCAACATTTTTATTTGAAAAATCAAAGAATCTGACATAATTCCATTTGATTTCAACATTTTTAATTGAAAAATAACAGAATCTGATATAATTCAATTTGATTTCAAGATTTGTAATAGAGAAATAACAAAATCTGATATAATTCCATTTGATTTCAACATTTTTATTTGAAAAATAACAGAATCAGTTATAATTCCATTTCATTTCAACATTTTTGATTGAAAAATAAAATCTGATATAATTCCATTTGATTTCAATATTTGTGACAGAAAAATAACTGAATCTGATATAATTCCATTTGATGTATACATTTTTATTTGAAAAATAACAGAATCTGATATAATTCCATTTGATTTCAACATTTGTGACAGAAAAATAACTGAATCTGATATAATTCCATTTGATGTATACATTTTTATTTGAAAAATAACAGAATCTGATATAATTCCATTTGATTTCAACATTTTTAATTGAAAAATAACAGAATCTGATATAATTCCATTTGATTTCAACATATTTAATTGAAAAATAACAGAATCTGATATAATTCCATTTGATTTCAACATTTTTAATTGAAAAATAACAGAATCTGATATAGTTCCATTTGATTTCAACATTTTTAATTGAAACATAACAGAATCTGATATAATTCCATTTGATTTCAACATTTTTAATTGAAAAATAATAGAATCTGATATAATTCAAATTGTTTTTAAGATTTTCTAAAGAAAAATAACAGAATCTGGTATAATTCCATTTGATTTCAACATTTTCAATTGAAAAATAACAAAATATGATATAATTCCATTTGATTTCAACATTTTAATTAAAAAATAACAAAATCTGATATAATTCCATTTGATTTCAACATTTGCAATAGAAAAATAACAAAATCTGATATAATTCCATTTGATTTCAACATTTTATGTGAAAAATAACAAAATCTGATATAATTCCATTTGATTTCAACATTTTTAATTGAAAAACAACAGAATCTGATATAATGCTATTTGATTTCAACATATTTAATTGAAAAATAACAGAATCTGCTATAATTCCATTTGATTGCAACATTTTTATTTGAAAAATAACAGAATCCATATGATTTCAACATATTTAATGGAAAAATAACAGAATCTGTTATAATTCCATTTACTTTCAACATTTTTAATTGAAAAATAACAGTATCTGATATAATTCCATTTGATTTATACATTTTTATTTCAAAAATAACAGAATCTGATATAATTCCATTTGATTTCAAAATTTTTATTGAAAAATAACAGAATCTGATATAATTCAATTTGTTTTTAAGATTTTCCAAAGAAAAATAAAAGAATCTGATATAATTCCATTTGATTTCAACATTTGTGATAGAAAATTACAGAATCTGATATAATTCCATTTGATTTCAACATTTTCAATTGAAAAATAACAGAATCTGATATAATTCCATTTGATTTCAACATTTTTGATTAAAAAATAACAAAATCTGATATAATTCCAATTGATTTCAACATTTTTAATTGAAAAATAACAAAATCTGATATAATTCCATTTGATTTCAACATTTGTAATAGAAAAATAACAAAATCTGATATAATTCGATGCTATTTCAACATTTTTAATTGAAAAGTAACAGAATCTGAAATAATTCCATTTGATTTCAACATTTTTAATTAAAACATACAGAATCTGATATAATTCCATTTCATTTCAACATTTTTAAATGAAAAATAACAGAATCTGATATAATTCCATTTGATTTCAACATTTTTATTTGAAAAATAACAGAATCTGATATAATTCCATTTGATTTCAACATTTTTAATTAAAAAAAAAGAAACTGATATAATTCCATTTGATTTCAACATTTGTAATAGAAAAATAACAGAATCTGATATAATTCCATTTCATTTGAACATTTGTAATTGAAAAATAACAGAATGTGATATAATTCCATATGATTTCAAGATTTGTAATAGAAAAATAACAGAATCTGATATAATTCCAGTTGATTTCAACATTTCTAATTGAAACATATCAGAATCTGACATAATTCCATTTGATTTCAACATATTTAATTGAAAAATAACAGAATCTGATATAATTCAATGTCTTTTCAAGATTATCTAAAGAAAAATAACAGAATGTGATATAATTCCATTTGATTTCAACATTTTTAAGTGAAAAATGACGGAATCTGATATAATTCCATTTGATTTCAAAATTTGTAATAGAAAAATTAAAGAATCTGATATAATTCCATTTGATTTCAAAATTTTTAATTTAAAAAATAACAGAATCTGATATAATTCCATTTGATGTATACATTTTTATTTGAAAAATAACAGAATCTGATATAATTCCATTTGATTTCAACATTTGTGATAGAAAAATAACAGAATCTGATATAATTCCTTTTGATGTATACATTTTTATTTGAAAAATAACAGAATCTGATATAATTCCATTTGATTTCAACATTTTTAATTAAAACATACAGAATCTGATATAATTCCATTTGATTTCAACATTTGTAATAGAAAAATAACAAAATCTGATATAATTCCATTTGATTTCAACATTGCTTATAGAAAAATAACAGAATCTGGTATAATTCCATTTGATTTCAACATTTTTATTGAAAAATAACAAAATCTGATATAATTCTAATTGATTTAAACATTTTTATTTGAAAAATAACAGAATCTGATATGATTCCATTTGATTTCAACATTTCTCATAGCAAAATAACAGAATCTGATATACTTCCATTTGATTTCAACATTTATAATTCCAAAATAACAAAATCTGATATAATTCCATTTGATTTCAACATTTTTAATTGAAAAATAACAAAAACCGATATAATTCCATTTGATTTCAACATTTGTAATAGAAAAATAACAAAATCTCAGATAATTCCATCTGATTTCAACATTTTTAATTGAAAAATAACAGAATCTGATATAATTCCATTTGATTTCAACATTTTTAATTCAAAAATATCAAAATCTGATATAATTCCATTTGATTTATACATTTATATTTGAAAAATAACAGAATCTGTTATAATTCCATTTGATTTCAACATTTTTAATTGAAAAATAACAAAATCTGATATACTTCCATTTGATTTCAACATTTTTAATTGAAAAATAACAGAATCTGATATAATTCCATTTGATTTCAACATTTTCATTTGAAAAATAACAAAATATGATATAATTCCATTTGATTTCAACATTTTTAATTGAAAAATAACCGAATCTGATATAATTCCATTTGATTTCTACTTTTTTAATTAAAACATACAGAATCTGATATAATTCCATTTCATTTCAACATTTTTAATTGAAAAATAACAGAATCTGATATAATTCCATTTCATTTCAACATTTTTAATTGAAAAATAACAGAATCTGATATAATTCCATTTGATTTCAACATTTGTGATAGAAAAATAACAGAATATGATATAATTCCATTTTATGTATACATTTTTATTTGAAAAATAACAGAATCTGATATAATTCCATTTGATTTCAACATTTTTAATTAAAAAATTTTAGAATCTGATATAATTCCATTTGATTTCAACATTTTTAATTGAAAAATAACAGAATCTGATATAATTCCATTCGATTTCAACATTTCTAATTGAAAAATAACAGAATCTGATATAATTTCATTTGATTTCAACATTTTTAATTGAAAAATAACAGAATCTGATATTATTCCATTCGATTTCAACATTTTTATTTGAATAATAACAGAATCTTATATAATTCCATTTGATTTCAACATTTTTAATTGAAAAATAACAGAATCTGATATAATTCCATTTAATTTCAACATTTGTAATTGAAAAATAACAGAATGTGATATAATTCCATTTGATTTCAACATTTTTAAGTGAAAAATGACAGAATCTGATATAATTCCATTTGATTTCAACATTTGTAATAGAAAAATAACAAAATCTGATATAATTCCATTTGATTTCAACATTTTTAATTGAAAAATAAAAGAATCTGATATAATGCTATTTGATTTCAACATATTTAATTGAAAAATAACAGAATCTGCTATAATTCCATTTGATTGCAACATTTTTATTTGAAAAATAACAGAATCCATATGATTTCAACATTTTTAATGGAAAAATAACAGAATCTGTTATAATTCCATTTTATTTCAACATTTTTAATTGAAAAATAACAGAATCTGTTATAATTCCATTTGATTTATACATTTTTATTTGAAAAATAACAGAATCTGATATAATTCCATTTGATTTCAACATTTTTAATTGAAACATAACAGAATCTGATATAATTCCATTTGATTTCAACATTTGTAATAGACAAATAACAGAATCTGATATAATTCCATTGGATTTCAACATTTTTAATTGAAACATAACAGAATTTGATATAATTCAATGTCTTTTCAAGATTTTCTAAAGAAAAATAACAGAATGTGATATAATTCCATTTGATTTCAACATTTTTAAGTGAAAAATAATAGAATCTGTTATAATTCAAATTGTTTTTAAGATTTTCTAAAGACAAATAACAGAATCTGATATAATTCCATTTGATTTCAACATTTGTAATAGAAAAATAACAGAATCTGATATAATTCCATTTGATTTCAACATTTTTAATTGAAAAATAACAGAATCTGATATAATTCCATTTCATTTCAACATTTTTATTGAAAAATAACAGAATCTGATATAATTCAATTTCTTTTTAAGACTTTCTAAAGAAAAATAAAAGAATCTGATATAATTCCATTTGATTTCAACATTTGTGATAGAAAAATAACAGAATCTGATATAATTCGATGCTATTTCAACATTTTTAATTGAAAAATAACAGAATCTGAAATAATTCCATTTGATTTCATCCTTTTTAATTAAAAGATACAGAATCTGATATAATTACATTTCATTTCAACATTTTCAATTGAAAAATAACAGAATCTGATATAATTCCATTTGATTTCAACCTTTTTATTTCAAAAATAACAAAATCTGATATAATTCCATTTGACTTCAACATTTGTAATAGAAACATAACAGAATCTGATATAATTCCATTTGATTTGAACATTTGTAATTGAAAAATAATAGAATGAGATATAATTCCATTTGATTTCAACATTTTTAATTGAAAAATAACAGAATCTGATATAATTCCATTTGATTTCAACATTTGTAATAGAAAAATAACAGAATCTGATATAATTCCATTTGATTTCAACATTTTTAATTGAAAAATAACAGAATCTGATATAATTCCATTTGATTTCAACATTTGTAATAGAAAAATAACAGAATCTGATATAATTCCATTTGATTTCAACATTTTTAATTGAAAAATAACAGAATCTGATATAATTCCATTTGATTTCAACATTTTTAATTGAAACATAACAGAATCTGATATAATTCCATTTGATTTCAACATTTTTAATTGAAAAATAACAGAATCTGATATAATTCAATTTGTTTTTAAGATTTTCTAAAGAAAAATAACAATCTGATATAATTCCATTTGATTTCAACATTTGTGATAAAAAAATAACAGAATCTGATATAATTCCATTTGATTTCAACATTTTCAATTGAAAAATAACAGAATCTGATATAATTCCATTTGATTTCAACATTTTTAATTCAAAAATAACAAAATCTGATATACTTCCATTTGGTTTCAACATTTTTAATTGAAAAATAACAAAATCTGATATAATTCCATTCGATTTCAACATTTGTAATAGAAAAATAACAAAATCTGATATAATTCCATGTGATTTCAACATTATTAATTGAAAAATAACAGAATCTGATGTAATTTCATTTGATTTCAACATTTTTAATTAAAACATACAGAATCTGATATAATTCCATTTCATTTCAACATTTTTAATTGAAAAATAACAGAATCTGATATAATTCCATTTGATTTGAACATTTTTAATTGAAAAATAACAGAATCTGGTATAATTCCATTTGATTTGAACATTTTTAATTGAAAAATAACAGAATCTGATATAATTTCATTTGATTTCAACATTTTTAATTGAAAAATAACAGAATCTGATATTATTCCATTCGATTTCAACATTTATATTTGAAAAATAACAGAATCTTATATAATTCCATTTGATTTCAACATTTTTAATTGAAAAATAACAGAATCTGATATAATTCCATTTGATTTCAACATTTGTAATTGAAAAATAACAGAATCTGATATAATTTCATTTGATTTCATCATTTTTAATTGAAAAATAACAGAATCTGATATTATTCCATTTGATTTCAACATTTTTATTTGAAAAATCAAAGAATCTGACATAATTCCATTTGATTTCAACATTTTTAATTGAAAAATAACAGAATCTGATATAATTCAATTTGATTTCAAGATTTGTAATAGAGAAATAACAAAATCTGATATAATTCCATTTGATTTCAACATTTTTATTTGAAAAATAACAGAATCAGTTATAATTCCATTTCATTTCAACATTTTTGATTGAAAAATAAAATCTGATATACTTCCATTTGATTTCAATATTTGTGACAGAAAAATAACTGAATCTGATATAATTCCATTTGATGTATACATTTTTATTTGAAAAATAACAGAATCTGATATAATTCCATTTGATTTCAACATTTTCAATTAAAAGATATTAGAATCTGATATAATTCCATTTGATTTCAACATATTTAATTGAAAAATAACAGAATCTGATATAATTCCATTTGATTTCAACATTTTTAATTGAAAAATAACAGAATCTGATATAGTTCCATTTGATTTCAACATTTTTAATTGAAACATAACAGAATCTGATATAATTCCATTTGATTTCAACATTTTTAATTGAAAAATAATAGAATCTGATATAATTCAAATTGTTTTTAAGATTTTCTAAAGAAAAATAACAGAATCTGATATAATTCCATTTGATTTCAACATTTTCAATTGAAAAATAACAAAATATGATATAATTCCATTTGATTTCAACATTTTAATTAAAAAATAACAAAATCTGATATAATTCCATTTGATTTCAACATTTGCAATAGAAAAATAACAAAATCTGATATAATTCCATTTGATTTCAACATTTTATGTGAAAAATAACAAAATCTGATATAATTCCATTTGATTTCAACATTTGTAATAGAAAAATAACAAAATCTGATATAATTCCATTTGATTTCAACATTTTTAATTGAAAAATAACAGAATCTGATATAATGCTATTTGATTTCAACATATTTAATTGAAAAATAACAGAATCTGCTATAATTCCATTTGATTGCAACATTTTTAATTGAAAAATAACAGTATCTGATATAATTCCATTTGATTTATACATTTTTATTTCAAAAATAACAGAATCTGATATAATTCCATTTGATTTCAAAATTTTTATTGAAAAATAACAGAATCTGATATAATTCAATTTGTTTTTTAGATTTTCCAAAGAAAAATAAAAGAATCTGATATAATTCCATTTGATTTCAACATTTGTGATAGAAAATTACAGAATCTGATATAATTCCATTTGATTTCAACATTTTCAATTGAAAAATAACAGAATCTGATATAATTCCATTTGATTTCAACATTTTTGATTAAAAAATAACAAAATCTGATATAATTCCAATTGATTTCAACATTTTTAATTGAAAAATAACAAAATCTGATATAATTCCATTTGATTTCAACATTTGTAATAGAAAAATAACAAAATCTGATAAAATTCGATGCTATTTCAACATTTTTAATTGAAAAGTAACAGAATCTGAAATAATTCCATTTGATTTCAACATTTTTAATTAAAACATACAGAATCTGATATAATTCCATTTCATTTCAACATTTTTAAATGAAAAATAACAGAATCTGATATAATTCCATTTGATTTCAACATTTTTATTTGAAAAATAACAGAATCTGATATAATTCCATTTGATTTCAACATTTTTAATTAAAAAAAAAGAAACTGATATAATTCCATTTGATTTCAACATTTGTAATAGAAAAATAACAGAATCTGATATAATTCCATTTCATTTGAACATTTGTAATTGAAAAATAACAGAATGTGATATAATTCCATATGATTTCAAGATTTGTAATAGAAAAATAACAGAATCTGATATAATTCCAGTTGATTTCAACATTTCTAATTGAAACATATCAGAATCTGACATAATTCCATTTGATTTCAACATATTTAATTGAAAAATAACAGAATCTGATATAATTCAATGTCTTTTCAAGATTATCTAAAGAAAAATAACAGAATGTGATATAATTCCATTTGATTTCAACATTTTTAAGTGAAAAATGACGGAATCTGATATAATTCCATTTGATTTCAAAATTTGTAATAGAAAAATTAAAGAATCTGATATAATTCAATTTGATTTCAAAATTTTTAATTTAAAAAATAACAGAATCTGATATAATTCCATTTGATTTCAACATTTTTATTTGAAACATAACAGAATCTGATATAATTCCATTTGATTTCAACATTTTTAATTGAAAAATAACAGAATCTGATATAATTCAATTTGTTTTTAAGATTTTCTAAAGAAAAATAACAGAATCTGATATAATTCCATTTGATTTCAACATTTATAATTCAAAAATAGCAAAATCTGATATAATTCCATTTGATTTCAACATTTTTAATTGAAAAATGATAGAATCTGAAATAATTCCATTTGATTTCAACATTTTTAATTAAAACATACAGAATCTGATATAAATCCTTTTGATTTCAACATTTTCAATTAAAAAATATTAGAATCTGATATAATTCCATTTGATTTCAACATATTTAATTGAAAAATAACAGAATCTGATATAATTCCATTTGATTTCAACATTTTCAATTAAAAAATATTAGAATCTGATATAATTCCATTTGATTTCAACATATTTAATTGAAAAATAACAGAATCTGATATAATTCCATTTGATTTCAACATTTTTAATTGAAAAATAACAAAATCTGACATAATTCCATTTGATTTCAACATTTTTAATTGAAAAATAACAGAATCTGATATAATGCTATTTGATTTCAACATATTTAATTGAAAAATAACAGAATCTGCTATAATTCCATTTGATTGCAACATTTTTATTTGAAAAATAACAGAATCCATATGATTTCAACATATTTAATGGAAAAATAACAGAATCTGTTATAATTCCATTTAATTTCAACATTTTTAATTGAATAATTTACAAAATCTGATATAATTCCATTTGATTTATACATTTTTATTTCAAAAATAACAGAATCTGATATAATTCCATTTCATTTCAACATTTTTAATTGAAACATAACAGAATCTGATATAATTCCATTTGATTTCAACATTTTTATTGAAAAATAACAGAATCTGATATAATTCAATTTGTTTTTAAGATTTTCTAAAGAAAAATAAAAGAATCTGATATAATTCCATTTGATTTCAACATTTGTGATAGAAAATTACAGAATCTGATATAATTCCATTTGATTTCAACATTTTCAATTGAAAAATAACAGAATCTGATATAATTCCATTTGATTTCAACATTTTTAATTCAAAAATATCAAAATCTGATATAATTCCAATTGATTTCAACATTTTTAATTGAAAAATAACAAAATATGATATAATTCCATTTGATTTCAACATTTGTAATAGAAAAATAACAAAATCTGATATAATTCGATGCTATTTCAACATTTTTAATTGAAAAGTAACAGAATCTGAAATAATTCCATTTGATTTCAACATTTTTAATTAAAACATACAGAATCTGATATAATTCCATTTCATTTCAACATTTTTAAATGAAAAATAACAGAATCTGATATTATTCCATTGATTTCAACATTTTTAATTCAAAAATAACAAAATCTGATATAATTCCATTTGATTTCAACATTTGTAATAGAAAAATAACAGAATCTGATATAATTCCATTTGATTTCAACATTTTTAATTGAAAAATAACAGAATCTGATATAATTCCATTTGATCTCAACATTTTTAATTAAAAATAAAAGAAACTGATATAATTCCATTTGATTTCAACATTTGTAATAGAAAAATAACAGAATCTGATATAATTCCATTTGATTTGAACATTTGTAATTGAAAAATAACAGAATGTGATATAATTCCATTTGATTTCAACATTTGTAATAGAAAAATAACAGAATCTGATATAATTCCAGTTGATTTCAACATTTCTCATTGAAACATATCAGAATCTGACATAATTCCATTTGATTTCAACATATTTAATTGAAAAATAACAGAATCTGATATAATTCAATGTCTTTTCAAGATTATCTAAAGAAAAATAACAGAATCTGATATAATTCCATTTGATTTCAACATTTTTATTTGAAACATAATAGAATCTGATATAATTCCATTTGATTTCAACATTTTTAATTGAAAATTAACAGTATCTGATATAATTCAATTTGTTTTTAAGATTTTCTAAAGAAAAATAACAGAATCTGATATAATTCCATTTGATTTCAACATTTTTAATTGAAAAATAACTGAATCTGATATAAATCCAATTGATTTCAATATTTGTAATAGAAAAATAACAGAATCTGATATAATTCCATTTGATTTCAACATTTATTATTCAAAAATAGCAAAATCTGATATAATTCCATTTGATTTCAACATTTTTAATTGAAAAATAACAAAATCTGATATAATTCCATTTGATTTCAACATTTATAATAGAAAAATAACAAAATCTGATATAATTCCATTTGATTTCAACATTTTTAATTGAAAAATGATAGAATCTGAAATAATTCCATTTGATTTCAACATTTTTAATTAAAACATACAGAATCTGATATAATTCCTTTTGATTTCAACATTTGTGATAGAATAAGAACAGAATATGATATAATTCCATTTGATGTATACATTTTTATTGGAAAAATAACAGAATCTAATATTATTCCATTGATTTCAACATTTGTAATTGAAAAATAACAGAATCTGATATAATTCCATTTGATTTCAACATTTGTAATAGAAAAATAACAGAATCTGATATATTTCCATTTGATTTCAACATTTGTAATAGAAAAATAACAAAATCTGATATAATTCCATTTGATTTCAATATTTGTAAGAGAAAAATAACAAAATCTGATATAATTCCATCTGATTTCAACATTTTTAATTGAAAAATGATAGAATCTGAAATAATTCCATTTGATTTCAACATTTTTAATTAAAACATACAGAATCTGATATAATTCCTTTTGATTTCAACATTTGTGATAGAATAAGAACAGAATCTGATATAATTCCATTTGATGTATACATTTTTATTTGAAAAATAACAGAATCTAATATAATTCCATTGATTTCAACATTTTTAATTGAAAAATAACAGAATCTGATATAATTCCATTTGATTTCAACATTTGTAATAGAAAAATAACAGAATCTGATATAATTCCATTTGATTTCAACATTTGTAATGGAAAAATAAGAGAATCTGACATAATTCCATTTGATTTCAACATTTTCCATTGAAAAAAAACAGAATCTGATATAATTCCATTTGATTTCAACATTTTTATTTGAAAAATAACAGAATCTGATATTCCTTTTGATTTCAACATTTTTAATGGAAAAATAACAGAATCTAATATAATAACATTTGATTTCAACATTTTTAATTGTAAAATAACAGAATCTGATATAATTCCATTTGATTTCAACATTTTTAATTGAAAAATAACATAATCTGATATAATTGCATTTGATTTCAACATTTTTAATTGAAAAATAACAGAATCTGATATTATTCCATTTGATTTCAACATTTTTAATTGAACAATAACAGAATATGGTATAATTCCATTTCATTTCAACTTTTTTAATTGAAAAATAACAGTATCTGATATAATTCCATTTGATTTCAACATTTTTAATTGAAAAATAACAGAATCTGATATAATTCCATTTGATTTCAACATTTGTAATAGAAAAATTACAAAATCTGATATAATTCCATCTGATTTCAACATTTGTAATTGAAAAATCATAGAATCTGAAATAATTCCATTTGATTTCAACATTTTTAATTAAAACATACAGAATCTGATATAATTCCTTTTGATTTCAACATTTGTGATAGAAAAAGAACAGAATCTGATATAATTCCATTTGATGTATACATTTTTATTTGAAAAATAAGAGAATCTGATATAATTCCATTGATTTCAACATTTTTAATTCAAAAATAACAGAATATGATATAATTCCATTTGATTTATACATTTTTATTTGAAAAATAACAGAATCTGATATAATTCCATTTGATTTCAACATTTGTAATTGAAAAATATTAGAATCTGATATTATTCCATTTGATTTCAACATTTGTAATTGAAAAATAACGGAATCTGATATAATTCCATTTGATTTAAATATTTTTAATTGAAAAATAACAGAATCTGATATAATTCCATCTGATTTGAACATTTGTAAGAGAAAAATAACAGAATCTGATATAATTACAATTTATTTCAACATTTTTAATTGAAAAATAACAAAATCTGATATAATTCCATTTGATTTCAACATTTGTCATAGAAAAATAACAAAATCTGATATAATTCCATTTGATTTCAACATTTTTAATTAAAACATACAGAATCTAATATAATTCCATTCGATTTCAACATTTTTAATTAAAAAATAACAAAATCTGATATAATTCTATTTGATTTCAACATTTTCTATTAAAAAATAAGAGAATCTGATATAATTCCATTTGATTTCAACATTTTTAATACAAAAATAACAAAATCTGATATAATTCCATTTGATTTATACATTTTTATTTGAAAAATAACAGAATCTGGTATAATTCCATTTGATTTCAACATTTTTATTTGAAAAATAACAAAATCTAATATAATTACATTTGATTTCATCATTTCTAATTGAAAAATAACAAAATCTGATATAATTCCATTTGATTTCAACATTTGTAATAGAAAAATTACAA
This sequence comes from Acanthosepion lycidas, assembly GCA_963932145.1. Taxonomy (NCBI): domain Eukaryota; kingdom Metazoa; phylum Mollusca; class Cephalopoda; order Sepiida; family Sepiidae; genus Acanthosepion; species Acanthosepion lycidas. Next base: position 52,033,860 of record OZ010599.1, on the reverse strand, counting down.
AATCTGATATAATTCCATCTGATTTCAACATTTTTAAATGAAAAATGATAGAATCTGAAATAATTCCATTTGATTTCAACAGTTTTAATTAAAACATACAGCATCTGATATAATTCCTTTTGATTTCAACATTTGTAATAGAAAAAGAACAGAATCTGATATAATTCCATTTGATGTATACATTTTTATTTGAAAAATAACAGAATCTGATATAATTCCATTGATTTCAACATTTTTAATAGAAAAATAACAGAATCTGATATAATTCCATTTGATTTGAACATTTTTAATTGAAAAATAACAGAATCTGATATAATTTCATTTGATTTCAACATTTCTAATTGAAAAATAACAGAATCTGATATTATTCAATTCGATTTCAACATTTTCAATTGATAAATAACAGAATAAGATATAATTTCATTTGATTTCAACATTTTTAATTCAAAAAAAACAAAATCTGATATAATTCCATTTGATTTCAACATTTGTAATAGAAAAATAACAAAATCTGATATAATTACATCTGATTTCAACATTTTTAATTGAAAAATGATAGAATCTGAAATAATTCCATTTGATTTCAACATTTTTAATTAAAACATACAGAATCTGATATAATTCCTTTTGATTTCAACATTTGTGATAGAATAAGAACAGAATCTGATATAATTCCATTTGATGTATACATTTTTATTTGAAAAATAACAGAATCTCATATAATTCCATTGATTTCAACATTTTTAATTAAAAAGTAACAGAATCTGATATAATTCCATTTGATTTCAACATTTTTAATTGAAAAATAACAGAATCTGATACAATTCAATTTGTTTTTAAGATTTTCTAAAGAAAAATAACAGAATCTTATATAATTCCATTTGATTTCAACATTTTTAATTGAAAAATAACAGAATCTGATATAATTCCAATTGATTTCAATATTTGTAATAGAAAAATAACAGAATCTGATATAATTCCATTTGATTTCAACATTTATAATTCAAAAATAGCAAAATCTGATATAATTCCATTTGATTTCAACATTTTTAATTGAAAAATAACAAAATCTGATATAATTCCATTTGATTTCAACATTTTTAATTGAAAAATGATAGAATCTGAAATAATTCCATTTGATTTCAACATTTTTAATTAAAACATACAGAATCTGATATAATTCCTTTTGATTTCAACATTTGTGATAGAATAAGAACAGAATATGATATAATTCCATATGATGTATACATTTTTATTTGAAAAATAACAGAATCTAATATTATTCCATTGATTTCAACATTTGTAATTGAAAAATAACAGAATCTGATATAATTCCATTTGATTTCAACATTTGTAATAGAAAAATAACAGAATCTAATATATTTCCATTTGATTTCAACATTTGTAATAGAAAATAACAAAATCTGATATAATTCCATTTGATTTCAACATTTTTAATTGAAAAATAACAAAATCTGATATAATTCCATTTGATTTCAATATTTGTAATAGAAAAATAACAAAATCTGATATAATTCCATCTGATTTCAACATTTTTAATTGAAAAATGATAGAATCTGAAATAATTCCATTTGATTTCAACATTTTTAATTAAAACATACAGAATCTGATATAATTCCTTTTGATTTCAACATTTGTGATAGAATAAGAACAGAATCTGATATAATTCCATTTGATGTATACATTTTTATTTGAAAAATAACAGAATCTAATATAATTCCATTGATTTCAACTTTTTTAATTGAAAAATAACAGAATCTGATATAATTCCATTTGATTTCAACATTTGTAATAGAAAAATAACAGAATCTGATATATTTCCATTTGATTTCAACATTTGTAATGGAAAAATAAGAGAATCTGACATAATTCCATTTGATTTCAACATTTTCCATTGAAAAATAACAGAATCTGATATAATTCCATTTGATTTCAACATTTTTAATTGAAAAATAACAGAATCTGATATTCCTTTTGATTTCAACATTTTTAATGGAAAAATAACAGAATCTAATATAATAACATTTGATTTCAACATTTTTAATTCCAAAATAACAGAATCTGATATAATTCCATTTGATTTCAACATTTTTAATTGAAAAATAACAGAATCTGATATAATTGCATTTGATTTCAACATTTTTAATTGAAAAATAACAGAATCTGATATTATTCCATTTGATTTCAACATTTTTAATTGAACAATAAGAGAATATGATATAATTCCATTTGATTTCAACTTTTTTAATTGAAAAATAACAGAATCTGATATAATTCCATTTGATTTCAACATTTTTAATTGAAAAATAACAGAATCTGATATAATTCCATTTGATTTCAACATTTATAATAGAAAAATAACAAAATCTGATATAATTCCATCTGATTTCAACATTTGTAATTGAAAAATGATAGAATCTGAAATAATTCCATTTGATTTCAACATTTTTAATTAAAACATACAGAATCTGATATAATTCCTTTTGATTTCAACATTTGTGATAGAAAAAGAACAGAATCTGATATAATTCCATTTGATGTATACATTTTTATTTGAAAAATAAGAGAATCTGATATAATTCCATTGATTTCAACATTTTTAATTCAAAAATAACAGAATATGATATAATTCCATTTGATTTATACATTTTTATTTGAAAAATAACAGAATCTGATATAATTCCATTTGATTTCAACATTTTTAATTGAAAAATATTAGAATCTGATATTATTCCATTTGATTTCAACATTTGTAATTGAAAAATAACAGAATCTGATATAATTCAATTTGATTTCAATATTTTTAATTGAAAAATAACAGAATCTGATATAATTCCAACTGATCTGAACATTTGTAAGAGAAAAATAACAGAATCTGATATAATTACAATTTATTTCAACATTTTTAATTGAAAAATAACAAAATCTGATATAATTCCATTTGATTTCAACATTTGTCATAGAAAAATAACAAAATCTGATATAATTCCATTTGATTTCAACATTTTTAATTAAAACATACAGAATCTAATATAATTCCATTCGATTTCAACATTTTTAATTAAAAAATAACAAAATCTGATATAATTCTATTTGATTTCAACATTTTCTATTAAAAAATAAGAGAATCTGATATAATTCCATTTGATTTCAACATTTTTAATACAAAAATAACAAAATCTGATATAATTCCATTTGATTTATACACTTTTATTTGAAAAATAACAGAATCTGGTATAATTCCATTTGATTTCAACATTTTTATTTGAAAAATAACAAAATCTAATATAATTACATTTGATTTCATCATTTTTAATTGAAAAATAACAAAATCTGATATAATTCCATTTGATTTCAACATTTGTAATAGAAAAATTACAAAATCTGATATAATTCCATCTGATTTCAACATTTTTAAATGAAAAATGATAGAATCTGAAATAATTCCATTTGATTTCAACAGTTTTAATTAAAACATACAGAATCTGATATAATTCCTTTTGATTTCAACATTTGTAATAGAAAAAGAACAGAATCTGATATAATTCCATTTGATGTATACATTTTTATTTGAAAAATAACAGAATCTGATATAATTCCATTGATTTCAACATTTTTAATAAAAAAATAACAGAATCTGATATAATTCCATTTGATTTGAACATTTTTAATTGAAAAATAACAGAATCTGATATAATTTCATTTGATTTCAACATTTCTAATTGAAAAATAACAGAATCTGATATTATTCAATTCGATTTCAACATTTTTAATTGATAAATAACAGAATAAGATATAATTTCATTTGATTTCAACATTTTTAATTCAAAAATAACAAAATCTGATATAATTCCATTTGATTTCAACATTTGTAATAGAAAAATAACAAAATCTGATATAATTCCATCTGATTTCAAAATTTTTAATTGAAAAATGATAGAATCTGAAATAATTCCATTTGATTTCAACATTGTTAATTAAAACATAGAGAATCTGATATAATTCCTTTTGATTTCAACATTTGTGATAGAATAAGAACAGAATCTGATATAATTCCATTTGATGTATACATTTTTACTTGAAAAATAACAGAATCTCATATAATTCCATTGATTTCAACATTTTTAATTAAAAAGTAACAGAATCTGATATAATTCCATTTGATTTCAACATTTGTAATAGAAAAATAAGAGAATCTGACATAATTCCATTTGATTTCAACATTTTCTATTGAAAAATAACAGAATCTGATATAATTCCATTTGATTTCAACATTTTTAATTGAAAAATAACAGAATCTGATATAATTCCATTTGATTTCAACATTTTTAATGGAAAAATAACAGAATCTAATATAATTACATTTGATTTCAACATTTTTAATTGAAAAATAACAGAATCTGATATAATTCCATTTGATTTCAACATTTTTAATTCAAAAATAACAAAATCTGATATAATTCCATTTGATTTCAACATTTGTAATAGAAAAATAACAAAATCTGATATAATTCCATCTGATTTCAACATTTTTAATTGAAAAATGATAGAATCTGAAATAATTCCATTTGATTTCAACATTTTTAATTAAAACATACAGAATCTGATATAATTCCTTTTGATTTCAACATTTGTGATAGAAAAAGAAAAGAATCTGATATAATTCCATTTGATGTATACATTTTTATTTGAAAAATAACAGAATCTGATATGATTCCATTGATTTCAACATTTTTAATTGAAAAATAACAGAATCTGATATAATTCCATTTGATTTCAACATTTTTATTTGAAAAATAACAGAATCTGATATAATTCCATTTGATTTCAAATTTTGTAATAGAAAAATAACAAAATCTGATATAATTCCATCTGATTTCAACATTTTTAATTGAAAAATGACAGAATCTGAAATAATTCCATTTGATTTCAACATTTTTAATTAAAACATACAGAATCTGATATAATTCCATTCGATTTCAACATTTTTAATTTAAAAAATAACAAAATCTGATATAATTCCATTTGATTTATACATTTTTATTTGAAAAATAACAGAATCTCATATAATTCCATTTGATTTCAACATTTTTAATTGAAAAATATTAGAATCTGATATAATTCCATTTGATTTCAACATTTTTAATTGAAAAATAACAGAATCTGATATAATTCCATTTGATTTCAACATTTGTAATTAAAAAATAACAGAATCTGTTATAATTTCATTTGATTTCAAAATTTTTAATTGAAAAATAACAGAATCTGATATTATTCCATTTGATTTGAACATTTTTATTTGAAAAATTCCAGAATCTGATATAATTCCATTTGATTTCAACATTTTTAATTGAAAAACAACAGAATCTGATATAATTCCATTTGATTTCAACATTTTTAATTAAAAAATGACAGAATCTGATATAATTCCATTTGATTTCAACATTTGTAATAGAAAAATAACAAAATCTTATATAATTCCATTTGATTTCATCATTTTTAATTGAAAAATAACAAAATCTGATATAATTCCATCTGATTTCAACATTTTTAATTGAAAAATGATAGAATCTGATATAATTCCATTTGATTTCAACCTTTTTAATTAAGACATACAGAATCTGATATAATTCCTTTTCATTTCAAAATTTGTGATAGAAAAAGAACAGAATCTGATATAATTCCATTTGATTTCAACATTTTTAATTGAAAAATAAATGAATCTGATATAATTACATTTGATTTCAACATTTTTAATTGAAAAATAACAGAATCTGATATAATTCCATTTGATTTCAATATTTGTAACAGAAAAATAACAGAATCTGATATAATTCCATTTGATTTCAACATTTCTAATTGAAAAATAACAAAATCTGATATAATTCCATTTAATTTCAACATTTTTAATTGAAAAATAACAAAATCTGATATAATTCCATTTGATTTCAACATTTGTAATAGAAAAATAACAGAATCTGATATAATTCCATTTGATTTCAAATTTTGTAATAGAAAAATAACAAAATCTGATATAATTCCATCTGATTTCAACATTTTTAATTGAAAAATGACAGAATCTGAAATAATTCCATTTGATTTCAACATTTTTAATTAAAACATACAGAATCTGATATAATTCCATTCGATTTCAACATTTTTAATTTAAAAAATAACAAAATCTGATATAATTCCATTTGATTTATACATTTTTATTTGAAAAATAACAGAATCTCATATAATTCCATTTGATTTCAACATTTTTAATTGAAAAATATTAGAATCTGATATAATTCCATTTGATTTCAACATTTTTAATTGAAAAATAACAGAATCTGATATAATTCCATTTGATTTCAACATTTGTAATTAAAAAATAACAGAATCTGTTATAATTTCATTTGATTTCAAAATTTTTAATTGAAAAATAACAGAATCTGATATTATTCCATTTGATTTGAACATTTTTATTTGAAAAATTCCAGAATCTGATATAATTCCATTTGATTTCAACATTTTTAATTGAAAAACAACAGAATCTGATATAATTCCATTTGATTTCAACATTTTTAATTAAAAAATGACAGAATCTGATATAATTCCATTTGATTTCAACATTTGTAATAGAAAAATAACAAAATCTTATATAATTCCATTTGATTTCATCATTTTTAATTGAAAAATAACAAAATCTGATATAATTCCATCTGATTTCAACATTTTTAATTGAAAAATGATAGAATCTGATATAATTCCATTTGATTTCAACCTTTTTAATTAAGACATACAGAATCTGATATAATTCCTTTTCATTTCAAAATTTGTGATAGAAAAAGAACAGAATCTGATATAATTCCATTTGATTTCAACATTTTTAATTGAAAAATAAATGAATCTGATATAATTACATTTGATTTCAACATTTTTAATTGAAAAATAACAGAATCTGATATAATTCCATTTGATTTCAATATTTGTAACAGAAAAATAACAGAATCTGATATAATTCCATTTGATTTCAACATTTCTAATTGAAAAATAACAAAATCTGATATAATTCCATTTAATTTCAACATTTTTAATTGAAAAATAACAAAATCTGATATAATTCCATTTGATTTCAACATTTGTAATAGAAAAATAACAGAATCTGATATAATTCCATTTGATTTCAACATTTTTAATTGAAAAATAACAAAATCTGATATAATTCCATTTGATTTCAACATTTGTGATAGAAATATAAAAGAATCTGATATAATTCCATTTGATTTCAACATTTTTAATTGAAAAATAACAGAATCTGATGTAATTTCATTTGATTTCAACATTTTTCATTGAAAAATAACAGAATCTGATATTATTTCATTCGATTTCAACATTTTTAATTGAAAAATAACAGAATATGATATAATTCCATTTGATTTCAACATTTTTGATTGAAACATAACAGAATCTGATATAATTCCATTTGATTTCAACATTTCTAATTGAAAAATAACAGAATCTGATATAATTCCAATTGATTTCAACATTTTTAATTGAAAAATAACAGAATCTGATATAATTGAATTTGTTTTCAAGATTTTCTAAAGAAAAATAACAGAATCTGATATAATTCCATTTGATTTATACATTTTTATTTGAAAAATAAGAGAATCTGATATAATTCCATTTGATTTCAACATTCTTAATTAAAAAATAATAGAATCTGATATAATTCCATTTGATTTCAACATTTTTAATTGAAAAATAACAGAATCTGATATAATTCCATTTGATTTCAACATTTTTAATTAAAAAATGACAGAATCTGATATAATTCCATTTGATTTCAACATTTGTAATAGAAAAATAACAGAATCTGATATAATTCCATTTGATTTCAACATTTTTAATTGAAAAATAACAGAATCTGATATAATTCCATTTGATTTCAACATTTTTAATTGAAAAATAACAGAATCTGATATAATTCCATTTGATTTCAACATTTTTAATTGAAAAATAACAGAATCTGATATAATTTCATTTGATTTCAACATTTTTCATTGAAAAATAACAGAATCTGATATAATTCCATTTGATTTCAACATTTTTAATTGAAAAATAACAGAATATGATATAATTCCATTTGATTTCAACATTTTTGATTGAAAAATAACAGAATCTGATATAATTCCATTTGATTTCAACATTTCTAATTGAAAAATAACAGAATCTGATATAATTCCAATTGATTTCAACATTTTTAATTGAAAAATAACAGAATCTGATATAATTCCATTTGATTTCAATATTTGTAATATGAAAAATAACAGAATCTGATATAATTCCATTTGATTTCAACATTTATAATTCAAAAATAACAAAATCTGATATAATTCCATTTGATTTCAACATTTGTAATAGAAAAATAACAAAATCTGATATAATTCCATTTGATTTCAACATTTTTCATTGAAAAATAACAGAATCTGATATAATTCCATTTGATTTCAACATTTTTAATTAAAACATACAGAATCTGATATAATTCCCTTCGATTTCAACATTTGTGATAGAAATATAAAAGAATCTGATATAATTCCATTTGATTTCAACATTTTCAATTGAAAAATAACAGAATCTGATATAATTCCATTTGATTTCAACATTTTTAATTGAAAAATAACAGTATCTGATATAATTGAATTTGTTTTCAAGATTTTCTAAAGAAAAATAACAGAATCTGATATAATTCCATTTGATTTCAACATTTTTAATTAAAAAATAACAGAATCAAATATAATTCTAATGGATTTCAACATTTTTAATTGAAAAATAACAAAATCTGATATAATTCCATTTGATTTCAACATTTGTAATAGAAAAATTATAGAATTTGATATAATTCCATGTGATTTCAACATTTTTAATTGACAAATAACAGAATCTGAAATAATTCCATTTGATTTCAAGTTTTGTAATAGAAAAATAACAGAATCTGATATAATTCCATTTGATTTCAACATTTTTAATTCAAAAATAACAAAATCTGATATAATTCCATTTGATTTATTCATTTTTATTTGAAAAATAACAGAATCTGATATAATTCCATTTGATGTATACATTATTCTTTGAAATTTAACAGAATCTGATATAATTCCATTTGATTTCAACATTTTTAATTAAAAAATATTAGAATCTGATATAATTCCATTTGATTTCAACATTTTTAATTGAAAAATAACAAAATCTGATATAATTCCATTTGATTTCAACATTTTTAATTAAAAAATTTTAGAATCTGATATAATTCCATTTGATTTCAACATTTTTAATTGAAAAATAACAAAATCTGATAGAATTCCATTTGATTTCAACATTTTTAATTGAAAAATCGCAGAATCTGATATAATTTCATTTGATTTCAACATTTTTAATTGAAAAATAACAGAATCTGATATTATTCCATTCGATTTCAACATTTTTATTTGAAAAATAACAGAATCTGATATAATTCCATTTGATTTCAACATTTTTAATTGAAAAATAACAGAATCTGTTATAATTCCATTTGATTTCAACATTTTTAATTGAAAAATAACAGAATCCGTATGATTTCAACATTTTTAATTGAAAAATAACAGAATCTGATATAATTGCATTTCATTTCAACATTTTTAATTGAAAAATAACAAAATCTGATATAATTTCATTTGATTTCATCATTTTTAATTGAAAAAATAAAAGAATTTGATATTATTCCATTTGATTTCAACATTTTTATTTAAAAAATGAAAGAATCTGATATAATTCCATTTGATTTCAACATTTTTAATTGAAAAATAACAGAATCTGATATAATTCCATTTGATTTCAACATTTATAATTCAAAAATAACAAAATCTTATATAATTCCATTTAATTTCAACATTTTTAATTGAAAAATAACAGAATCTTATATAATTCCATTTGATTTCAACATTTGTAATAGAAAAATAACAAAATCTGATATAATTCTATTTGATTTCAACATTTCTAATTGAAAAATAACAAAATCTGATATATTTCCATTTGATTTCAACATTTGTTATAGAAAAATAACAAAATCTGATATAATTCCATCTTATATCAACATTTCTACTTCAAAAATAAAAAAATCTGATATAATTCCATTTGATTTATACATTTTTATTTGAAAAATAACAGAATCAGGTATAATTCCATTTGATTTCAATATTTGTTATTGAAAAATAACAAAATTTGATATAATTCCATTTGATTTCAACATTTTTAATTAAAAAATAACAGAATCTGATATAATTCCATTTGATTACAACATTTGTGATAGAAAAATAACAGAATCTGATACAATTCCATTTGATTTCAACATTTTTAATTGAAAAATAACAGAATCTGATATAATTCCATTTGATTTCAACATTTTTAATTAAAACATACAGAATCTGATATAATTCCATTTGATTTCAACATTTTTAATTCAAAAATAACAAAATCTGATATATTTCCCTTTGATTTATACATTTTTATTTGAAAAATAACAGGATCTGGTATAATTCCATTTGATTTCAACATTTTTAATTGAAAAATGACAAAATCTGATATAATTCCATTTGATTTCAACATTTTTAATTGAAAAATAAAAGAATCTGATATAATTCCATTTGATTTCAACATTTGTGATAGAAAAATAACAGAATCTGATATAATTCCATTTGATGTATACATTTTTATTTGAAAAATAACAGAATCTGATATAATTCCATTTGATTTCAACATTTTTAATTAAAAAATATTAGAATCTGATATAATTCCATTTGATTTCAACATTTTCAATTGAAAAATAAACGAATCTGATATAATTCCATTTGATTTCAACATTTTTAATTCAAAAATAACAAAATCTGATATAATTCCATTTGATTTCAACATTTGTAATTGAGAAATAACTAAATCTGATATATTTCCACTTGATTTATACATTTTTATTTGAAAAATAACAGAATCTGATATAATTCCATTTGATTTCAACATTTTTAATTGAAAAATAACAAAATCTGATATAATTCCATTTGATTTCAACATTTGTAATAGAAAAGTAACAAAATGTGATATAATTCCATTTGATTTCAACATTTTTAATTGTAAAATAACAGAATCTGATATAATTCCATTTGATTTCAACATTTTTAATTAAAAAATAACAAAATCTTATATAATTCCATTTGATTTCAACATTGCTTATAGAAAAATAACAAAATCTGATATAATTCCATTTGATTTCAACATTTTTAATTGAAAAATAACAAAATCTGATATAATTCCATTTGATTTCAACATTTGTCATAGAAAAGTAACAAAATCTGATATAATTCCATTTGATTTCAACATTTTTAATTGAAACATAACAGAATCTCATATAATTCCATTTGATTTCAAAATTTGTGATAGAAAAATAACAGAATCTGATATAATTCCATTTGATGTATACATTTTTATTTGAAAAATAACAGAATCTGATATAATTCCATTTGATTTCAACATTTTTAATTAAAAAATATTAGAATCTGATATAATTCCATTTGATTTCAACATTTCTAATTGAAAAATAACAGAATCTGATATAATTCCATTTGATTTCAACATTTTTAATTGAAAAATAAGAGAATCTTATATAATTTCATTTGATTTCAACATTTTTTATTGAAAAATAACAGAATCTAATATTATTCCGTCCGATTTCAACATTTTTATTTGAAAAATAACAGAATCTGATATAATTCCATTTGATTTCAACATTTGTAATAGAAAAATACAAAATCTGATATAATTCCATGTGATTTCAACATTTTTAATTGAAAAATAACAGAATCTGATATAATTCCATTTGATTTCAACATTTTTAATTAAAACATACAGAATCTGATATAATTCCATTTGATTTCAACATTTTTAATTCAAAAATATCAAAATCTGATATAATTCCATTTGATTTATACATTTATATTTGAAAAATAACAGAATCTGATATAATTCCATTTGATTTCAACATTTTTAATTGAAAAATGACAAAATTTGATATAATTCCATTTGATTTCAACATTTTTATTTGAAAAATAACAGAATCTGATATAATTCCATTTGATTTCAACATTTGTGATAGAAAAATAACAGAATCTGATATAATTCCATTTGATGTATACATTTTTATTTGAAAAATAACAGAATCTGATATAATTCCATTTGATTTCAACATTTTTAAGTGAAAAATAACAAAATCTGATATAATTCCATTTGATTTCAACATTTGTCATAGAAAAATAACAAAATCTGATATAATTCCATTTGATTTCAACATTTTTAATTGAAAAATAACAAAATCTGATATAATTCCATTTGATTTCAGCATTTGTAATAGAAAAATAACAAAATCTGATATAATTCCATCTGATTTCAACATTTTTACTTCAAAAATAAAAAAATCTGATATAATTCCCTTTGATTTATACATTTTTATTTGAAAAGTAACAGAATCGGGAATAATTCCATTTGATTTCAACATTTTTAATTAAAAAATAACAAAATTTGATATAATTCCATTTGATTTCAACATTTTTAATTGAAAAATAATAGAATCTGATAGATTTCCATTTGATTTCAACATTTTTATTGAAAAATAACAGAATCTGATATAATTCCATTTGATTTCAACATTTGTAATAGAAAAATAACAGAATCTGATATAATTCCATTTGATTTCAACATTTTTAATTGAAAAATAACAGAATCTGATATAATTCCATTTGATTTCAACATTTGTAATAGAAAAATACAAAATCTGATATAATTCCATGTGATTTCAACATTTTTAATTGAAAAATAACAGAATCTGATATAATTCCATTTGATTTCAACATTTTTAATTAAAACATACAGAATCTGATATAATTCCATTTGATTTCAACATTTTTAATTCAAAAATATCAAAATCTGATATAATTCCATTTGATTTATACATTTTTATTTGAAAAATAACAGAATCTGGTAAAATTCCATTTGATTTCAACATTTTTAATTGAAAAATGACAAAATCTGATATAATTCCATTTGATTTCAACATTTTTAATTGAAAAATAACAGAATCTGATATAATTCCATTTGATTTCAACATTTGTGATAGAAAAATAACAGAATCTGATATAATTCCTTTTGATGTATACATTTTTATTTGAAAAATAACAAAATCTGATATAATTCCATTTGATTTCAACATTGCTTATAGAAAAATAACAGAATCTGGTATAATTCCATTTGATTTCAACATTTTTAATTGAAAAATAACAAAATCTGATATAATTCTAATTGATTTAAACATTTTTATTTGATAAATAACAGAATCTGATATAATTCCATTTGATTTCAACATTTCTAATAGAAAAATAACAGAATCTGACATAATTATATTTGATTTCAACATTTATAATTCAAAAATAACAAAATCTGATATAATTCCATTTGATTTCAACATTTTTAATTAAAAAATAACAAAAACCGATATAATTCTATTTGATTTCAACATTTGTAATAGAAAAATAACAAAATCTCAGATAATTCCAACTGATTTCAACATTTTTAATTGAAAAATAACAGAATCTGATATAATTCCATTTGATTTCAACATTTTTAATTAAAACATACAGAATCTGATATAATTCCATTTGATTTCAACATTTTTAATTCAAAAATATCAAAATCTGATATAATTCCATTTGATTTATACATTTATATTTGAAAAATAACAGAATCTGATATAATTCCATTTGATTTCAACATTTTTAATTGAAAAATGATAAAATCTGATATAATTCCATTTGATTTCAACATTTTCAATTGAAAAATAACAGAATCTGATATAATTCCATTTGATTTCAACATTTGTGAGAGAAAAATAACAGAATCTGATATAATTCCATTTGATGTATACATTTTTATTTGAAAAATAACAGAATCTGATATAATTCCATTTGATTTCAACATTTTTAATTGAAAAATAACAAAAACCGATATAATTCCATTTGATTTCAACATTTGTAATAGAAAAATAACAAAATCTCAGATAATTCCATCTGATTTCAACATTTTTAATTGAAAAATAACAGAATCTGATATAATTCCATTTGATTTCAACATTTTTAATTAAAACATACAGAATCTGATATAATTCCATTTGATTTCAACATTTTTAATTCAAAAATATCAAAATCTGATATAATTCCATTTGATTTATACATTTATATTTGAAAAATAACAGAATCTGTTATAATTCCATTTGATTTCAACATTTTTAATTGAAAAATAACAAAATCTGATATAATTCCATTTGATTTCAACATTTTTAATTAAAACATACAGAATCTGATATAATTCCATTTGATTTCAACTTTTGTAATAGAAAAATAACAAAATCTGATATAATTCCATTTGATTTCAACATTGCTTATAGAAAAATAACAGAATCTGGTATAATTCCATTTGAATTCAACATTTTTAATTGAAAAATAACAAAATCTGATATAATTCTAATTGATTTAAACATTTTTATTTGAAAAATAACAGAATCTGATATGATTCCATTTGATTTCAACATTTCTCATAGCAAAATAACAGAATCTGATATACTTCCATTTGATTTCAACATTTATAATTCAAAAATAACAAAATCTGATATAATTCCATTTGATTTCAACATTTTTAATTGAAAAATAACAAAAACCGATATAATTCCATTTGATTTCAACATTTGTAATAGAAAAATAACAAAATCTCAGATAATTCCATCTGATTTCAACATTTTTAATTGAAAAATAACAGAATCTGATATAATTCCATTTGATTTAAACATTTTTAATTCAAAAATATCAAAATCTGATATAATTCCATTTGATTTATACATTTATATTTGAAAAATAACAGAATCTGTTATAATTCCATTTGATTTCAACATTTTTAATTGAAAAATAACAAAATCTGATATAATTCCATTTGATTTCAACATTGCTTATAGAAAAATAACAAAATCTGATATAATTCCATTTGATTTCAACATTTTTAATTGAAAAATAACAAAATCTGATATAATTCCATTTGATTTCAACATTTGTAATAGAAAAGTAACAAAATCTGATATAATTCCATTTGATTTCAACATTTTTAATTGAAAAATAACAGAATCTGATATAATTGCATTTGATTTCAAAATTTGTGATAGAAAAATAACAGAATCTGATATAATTCCATTTGATGTATACATTTTTATTTGAAAAATAACAGAATCTGATATAATTCCATTTGATTTCAACATTTTTAATTAAAAAATATTAGAATCTGATATAATTCCATTTGATTTCAACATTTTTAATTGAAAAATAACAGAATCTGATATAATTCCATTTGATTTGAACATTTTCAATTGAAAAATAACAAAATATGATATAATTCCATTTGATTTCAACATTTTTAATTGAAAAATAACCGAATCTGATATAATTCCATTTGATTTCTACTTGTTTAATTAAAACATACAGAATCTGATATAATTCCATTTCATTTCAACATTTTTAATTGAAAAATTACAGAATCTGATATAATTCCATTTGATTTCAACATTTTTAATTGAAAAATAACAGAATCTGATATAATTCCATTTGATTTCAACATTTGTGATACAAAATAACAGAATATGATATAATTCCATTTTATGTATACATTTTTATTTGAAAAATAACAGAATCTGATATAATTCCATTTGATTTCAACATTTTTAATTAAAAAATTTTAGAATCTGATATAATTCCATTTGATTTCAACATTTTTAATTGAAAAATAACAGAATCTGATAAAATTCCATTCGATTTCAACATTTCTAATTGAAAAATAACAGAATCTGATATAATTTCATTTGATTTCAACATTTGTAATTGAGAAATAACTAAATCTGATATAATTCCACTTGATTTATACATTTTTATTTGAAAAATAACAGAATCTGATATAATTCCATTTGATTTCAACATTTTTAATTGAAAAATAACAAAATCTGATATAATTCCATTTGATTTCAACATTGCTTATAGAAAAATAACAGAATCTGATATAATTCCATTTGATTTCAACATTTTTAATTGAAAAATAACAAAATCTGATATAATTCCATTTGATTTCAACATTTGTAATAGAAAAGTAACAAAATCTGATATAATTCCATTTGATTTCAACATTTTTAATTGAAAAATAACAGAATCTGATATAATTGCATTTGATTTCAAAATTTGTGATAGAAAAATAACAGAATCTGATATAATTCCATTTGATGTATACATTTTTATTTGAAAAATAACAGAATCTGATATAATTCCATTTGATTTCCACATTTTTAATTAAAAAATATTAGAATCTGATATAATTCCATTTGATTTCAACATTTTTAATTGAAAAATAACAGAATCTGATATAATTCCATTTGATTTCAACATTTTTAATTGAAAAATAAGAGAATCTTATATAATTTCATTTGATTTCAACATTTTTAATTGAAAAATAACAGAATCTAATATTATTCCGTCCGATTTCAACATTTTTATTTGAAAAATAACAGAATCTGATATAATTCCATTTGATTTCAACATTTTAAATTGAAAAATAACAGAATCTGATATAATTCCATTTGATTTCAACATTTTTAATTGAAAAATAACAGAATCTGATATAATTCCATTTAATTTCAACATTTTTAATTGAAAAATAACAAAATCTGAAATAATTCCATTTGATTTCAACATTTGTAATAGAAAAATAACAAAATCTGATATAATTCCATTTGATTTCAACATTTTAATTGAAAAATAACAAAATCTGATATAATTACATTTGATTTCAACATTTGTAATAGAAAAATAACAAAATCTGATATAATTCCATCTGATTTCAACATTTTTACTACAAAAATAAAAAAATCTGATATAATTCCCTTTGATTTATACATTTTTATTTGAAAAATAACAGAATCGGGAATAATTCCATTTGGTTTCAACATTTTTAATTAAAAAATAACAAAATTTGATATAATTCCATTTGATTTCAACATTTTTAATTGAAAAATAATAGAATCTGATAGAATTCCATTTGATTTCAACATTTTTAATTGAAAAATAACAGAATCTGATATAATTCCATTTGATTTCAACATTTGTAATAGAAAAATAACAGAATCTGATATAATTCCATTTGATTTCAACATTTTTAATTGAAAAATAACAGAATCTGATATAATTCCATTTGATTTCAACATTTGTAATAGAAAAATACAAAATCTGATATAATTCCATGTGATTTCAACATTTTTAATTGAAAAATAACAGAATCTGATATAATTCCATTTGATTTCAACATTTTTAATTAAAACATACAGAATCTGATATAATTCCATTTGATTTCAACATTTTTAATTCAAAAATATCAAAATCTGATATAATTCCATTTGATTTATACATTTTTATTTGAAAAATAACAGAATCTGGTAAAATTCCATTTGATTTCAACATTTTTAATTGAAAAATGACAAAATTTGATATAATTCCATTTGATTTCAACATTTTTATTTGAAAAATAACAGAATCTGATATAATTCCATTTGATTTCAACATTTGTGATAGAAAAATAACAGAATCTGATATAATTCCATTTGATGTATACATTTTTATTTGAAAAATAACAGAATCTGATATAATTCCATTTGATTTCAACATTTTTAATTGAAAAATAACAAAATCTGATATAATTCCATTTGATTTCAACATTTGTCATAGAAAAAAAACAAAATCTGATATAATTCCATTTGATTTCAACATTTTTAATTGAAAAATAACAAAATCTGATATAATTCCATTTGATTTCAACATTTGTAATAGAAAAATAACAAAATCTGATATAATTCCATCTGATTTCAACATTTTTACTTCAAAAATAAAAAAATCTGATATAATTCCCTTTGATTTATACATTTTTATTTGAAAAATAACAGAATCGGGAATAATTCCATTTGATTTCAACATTTTTAATTAAAAAATAACAAAATTTGATATAATTCCATTTGATTTCAACATTTTTAATTGAAAAATAATAGAATCTGATAGATTTCCATTTGATTTCAACATTTTTATTGAAAAATAACAGAATCTGATATAATTCCATTTGATTTCAACATTTGTAATAGAAAAATAACAGAATCTGATATAATTCCATTTGATTTCAACATTTTTAATTGAAAAATAACAGAATCTGATATAATTCCATTTGATTTCAACATTTGTAATAGAAAAATACAAAATCTGATATAATTCCATGTGATTTCAACATGCTTATAGAAAAATAACAGAATCTGATATAATTCCATTTGATTTCAACATTTTTAATTAAAACATACTGAATCTGATATAATTCCATTTGATTTCAACATTTTTAATTCAAAAATATCAAAATCTGATATAATTCCATTTGATTTATACATTTTTATTTGAAAAATAACAGAATCTGGTAAAATTCCATTTGATTTCAACATTTTTAATTGAAAAATGACAAAATCTGATATAATTCCATTTGATTTCAACATTTTTAATTGAAAAATAACAGAATCTGATATAATTCCATTTGATTTCAACATTTGTGATAGAAAAATAACAGAATCTGATATAATTCCTTTTGATGTATACATTTTTAATTGAAAAATAACAAAATCTGATATAATTCCATTTGATTTCAACATTTTTAATTAAAACATACAGAATCTGATATAATTCCATTTCATTTCAACATTTTTAATTGAAAAATAACAGAATCTGATATAATTCCAATTGATTTCAACATTTGTAATAGAAAAATAACAGAATCTGATATAATTCCATTTGATTTCAACATTTTTAATTGAAAAATAACAGAATCTGATATAATTCCATTTGATTTCAACATTTGTAATAGAAAAATACAAAATCTGATATAATTCCATGTGATTTCAACATTTTTAATTGAAAAATAACAGAATCTGATATAATTCCATTTGATTTCAACATTTTTAATTAAAACATACAGAATCTGATATAATTCCATTTGATTTCAACATTTTTAATTCAAAAATATCAAAATCTGATATAATTCCATTTGATTTATACATTTTTATTTGAAAAATAACAGAATCTGGTAAAATTCCATTTGATTTCAACATTTTTAATTGAAAAATGATAAAATCTGATATAATTCCATTTGATTTCAACATTTTCAATTGAAAAATAACAGAATCTGATATAATTCCATTTGATTTCAACATTTGTGATAGAAAAATAACAGAATCTGATATAATTCCATTTGATGTATACATTTTTATTTGAAAAATAACAAAATCTGATATAATTCCATTTGATTTCAACATTTTTAATTGAAAAATAACAAAATCTGATATAATTCCATTTGATTTCAACATTTGTCATAGAAAAATAACAAAATCTGATATAATTCCATTTGATTTCAACATTTTTAATTGAAAAATAACAAAATCTGATATAATTCCATTTGATTTCAACATTTGTAATAGAAAAATAACAAAATCTGATATAATTCCATCTGATTTCAACATTTTTACTTCAAAAATAAAAAAATCTGATATAATTCCCTTTGATTTATACATTTTTATTTGAAAAATAACAGAATCGGGAATAATTCCATTTGATTTCAACATTTTTAATTAAAAAATAACAGAATCTGATATAATTCCATTTGATTTCAACATTTGTAATAGAAAAATAACAGAATCTGATATAATTCCATTTGATTTCAACATTTTTAATTGAAAAATAACAGAATCTGATATAATTCCATTTGATTTCAACATTTGTAATAGAAAAATACAAAATCTGATATAATTCCATGTGATTTCAAGATTTTTAATTGAAAAATAACAGAATCTGATATAATTCAATTTGATTTCAACATTTTTAATTAAAACATACAGAATCTGATATAATTCCATTTGATTTCAACATTTTTAATTCAAAAATATCAAAATCTGATATAATTCCATTTGATTTATACATTTTTATTTGAAAAATAACAGAATCTGATATAATTCCATTTGATTTCAACATTTGTGATAGAAAAATAACAGAATCTGATATAATTCCTTTTGATGTATACATTTTTATTTGAAAAATAACAGAATCTGATATAATTCCATTTGATTTCAACATTTTTAATTAAAACATACAGAATCTGATATAATTCCATTTGATTTCAACATTTGTAATAGAAAAATAACAAAATCTGATATAATTCCATTTGATTTCAACATTGCTTATAGAAAAATAACAGAATCTGGTATAATTCCATTTGATTTCAACATTTTTAATTGAAAAATAACAAAATCTGATATAATTCTAATTGATTTAAACATTTTTATTTGAAAAATAACAGAATCTGATATGATTCCATTTGATTTCAACATTTCTCATAGCAAAATAACAGAATCTGATATACTTCCATTTGATTTCAACATTTATAATTCAAAAATAACAAAATCTGATATAATTCCATTTGATTTCAACATTTTTAATTGAAAAATAACAAAAACCGATATAATTCCATTTGATTTCAACATTTGTAATAGAAAAATAACAAAATCTCAGATAATTCCATCTGATTTCAACATTTTTAATTGAAAAATAACAGAATCTGATATAATTCCTTTTGATTTAGACATTTTTAATTCAAAAATATCAAAATCTGATATAATTCCATTTGATTTATACACTTATATTTGAAAAATAACAGAATCTGTTATAATTCCATTGGATTTCAACATTTGTAATAGAAAAATAACAAAATCTGATATAATTCCATCTGATTTCAACATTTTTACTTCAAAAATAACAGAATCTGATATAATTCCATTTGATTTCAACATTTTCAATTGAAAAATAACAAAATATGATATAATTCCATTTGATTTCAACATTTTTAATTGAAAAATAACCGAATCTGATATAATTCCATTTGATTTCTACTTTTTTAATTAAAACATACAGAATCTGATATAATTCCATTTCATTTCAACATTTTTAATTGAAAAATAACAGAATCTGATATAATTCCATTTGATTTCAACATTTTTAATTGAAAAATAACAGAATCTGATATAATTCCATTTGATTTCAACATTTGTAATAGAAAAATAACAGAATATGAAATAATTCCATTTTATGTATACATTTTTATTTGAAAAATAACAGAATCTGATATAATTCCATTTGATTTCAACATTTTTAATTAAAAAATTTTAGAATCTGATATAATTCCATTTGATTTCAACATTTTTAATTGAAAAATAACAGAATCTGATATAATTCCATTCGATTTCAACATTTCTAATTGAAAAATAACAGAATCTGATATAATTTCATTTGATTTCAACATTTGTAATTGAGAAATAACTAAATCTGATATAATTCCACTTGATTTATACATTTTTATTTGAAAAATAACAGAATCTGATATAATTCCATTTGATTTCAACAATTTTAATTGAAAAATAACAAAATCTGATATAATTCCATTTGATTTCAACATTTGTAATAGAAAAGTAACAAAATGTGATATAATTCCATTTGATTTCAACATTTTTAATTGTAAAATAACAGAATCTGATATAATTCCATTTGATTTCAACATTTTTAATTAAAAAATAACAAAATCTTATATAATTCCATTTGATTTCAACATTGCTTATAGAAAAATAACAGAATCTGATATAATTCCATTTGATTTCAACATTTTTAATTGAAAAATAACAAAATCTGATATAATTCCATTTGATTTCAACATTTGTAATAGAAAAGTAACAAAATCTGATATAATTCCACTTGATTTATACATTTTTAATTGAAAAATAACAGAATCTAATATTATTCCGTCCGATTTCAACATTTTTATTTGAAAAATAACAGAATCTGATATAATTCCATTTGATTTCAACATTTTAAATTGAAAAATAACAGAATCTGATATAATTCCATTTGATTTCAACATTTTTAATTGAAAAATAACAGAATCTGATATAATTCCATTTAATTTCAACATTTTTAATTGAAAAATAACAAAATCTGATATAATTCCATTTGATTTCAACATTTGTCATAGAAAAATAACAAAATCTGATATAATTCCATTTGATTTCAACATTTTTAATTGAAAAATAACAAAATCTGATATAATTCCATTTGATTTCAACATTTGTAATAGAAAAATAACAAAATCTGATATAATTCCATCTGATTTCAACATTTTTACTTCAAAAATAAAAAAATCTGATATAATTCCCTTTGATTTATACATTTGTATTTGAAAAATAACAGAATCGGGAATAATTCCATTTGATTTCAACATTTTTAATTAAAAAATAACAAAATTTGATATAATTCCATTTGATTTCAACATTTTTAATTGAAAAATAATAGAATCTGATAGAATTCCATTTGATTTCAACATTTTTATTGAAAAATAACAGAATCTGATATAATTCCATTTGATTTCAACATTTGTAATAGAAAAATAACAGAATCTGATATAATTCCATTTGATTTCAACATTTTTAATTGAAAAATAACAGAATCTGATATAATTCCATTTGATTTCAACATTTGTAATAGAAAAATACAAAATCTGATATAATTCCATGTGATTTCAACATTTTTAATTGAAAAATAACAGAATCTGATATAATTCCATTTGATTTCAACATTTTTAATTAAAACATACAGAATCTGATATAATTCCATTTGATTTCAACATTTTTAATTCAAAAATATCAAAATCTGATATAATTCCATTTGATTTATACATTTTTATTTGAAAAATAACAGAATCTGGTAAAATTCCACTTGATTTCAACATTTTTAATTGAAAAATGACAAAATCTGATATAATTCCATTTGATTTCAACATTTTTAATTGAAAAATAACAGAATCTGATATAATTCCATTTGATTTCAACATTTGTGATAGAAAAATAACAGAATCTGATATAATTCCTTTTGATGTATACATTTTTATTTGAAAAATAACAGAATCTGATATAATTCCATTTGATTTCAACATTTTTAATTAAAACATACAGAATCTGATATAATTCCATTTGATTTCAACATTTGTAATAGAAAAATAACAAAATCTGATATAATTCCATTTGATTTCAACATTGCTTATAGAAAAATAACAGAATCTGGTATAATTCCATTTGATTTCAACATTTTTAATTGAAAAATAACAAAATCTGATATAATTCTAATTGATTTAAACATTTTTATTTGAAAAATAACAGAATCTGATATGATTCCATTTGATTTCAACATTTCTCATAGCAAAATAACAGAATCTGATATACTTCCATTTGATTTCAACATTTATAATTCCAAAATAACAAAATCTGATATAATTCCATTTGATTTCAACATTTTTAATTGAAAAATAACAAAAACCGATATAATTCCATTTGATTTCAACATTTGTAATAGAAAAATAACAAAATCTCTGATAATTCCATCTGATTTCAACATTTTTAATTGAAAAATAACAGAATCTGATATAATTCCATTTGATTTCAACATTTTTAATTAAAACATACAGAATCTGATATAATTCCATTTGATTTCAACATTTTTAATTCAAAAATATCAAAATCTGATATAATTCCATTTGATTTATACATTTATATTTGAAAAATAACAGAATCTGTTATAATTCCATTTGATTTCAACATTTTTAATTGAAAAATAACAAAATCTGATATACTTCCATTTGATTTCAACATTTTTAATTGAAAAATAACAGAATCTGATATAATTCCATTTGATTTCAACATTTTCATTTGAAAAATAACAAAATATGATATAATTCCATTTGATTTCAACATTTTTAATTGAAAAATAACCGAATCTGATATAATTCCATTTGATTTCTACTTTTTTAATTAAAATATACAGAATCTGATATAATTCCATTTCATTTCAACATTTTTAATTGAAAAATAACAGAATCTGATATAATTCCATTTCATTTCAACATTTTTAATTGAAAAATAACAGAATCTGATATAATTCCATTTGATTTCAACATTTGTGATAGAAAAATAACAGAATATGATATAATTCCATTTTATGTATACATTTTTATTTGAAAAATAACAGAATCTGATATAATTCCATTTGATTTCAACATTTTTAATAAAAAAATTTTAGAATCTGATATAATTCCATTTGATTTCAACATTTTTAATTGAAAAATAACAGAATCTGATATAATTCCATTTGATTTCAACATTTCTAATTGAAAAATAACAGAATCTGATATAATTTCATTTGATTTCAACATTTTTAATTGAAAAATAACAGAATCTGATATTATTCCATTCGATTTCAACATTTTTATTTGAATAATAACAGAATCTTATATAATTCCATTTGATTTCAACATTTTTAATTGAAAAATAACAGAATCTGATATAATTCCATTTAATTTCAACATTTGTAATTGAAAAATAACAGAATGTGATATAATTCCATTTGATTTCAACATTTTTAAGTGAAAAATGACAGAATCTGATATAATTCCATTTGATTTCAACATTTGTAATAGAAAAATAACAAAATCTGATATAATTCCATTTGATTTCAACATTTTTAATTGAAAAATAAAAGAATCTGATATAATGCTATTTGATTTCAACATATTTAATTAAAAAATAACAGAATCTGCTATAATTCCATTTGATTGCAACATTTTTATTTGAAAAATAACAGAATCCATATGATTTCAACATTTTTAATGGAAAAATAACAGAATCTGTTATAATTCCATTTTATTTCAACATTTTTAATTGAAAAATAACAGAATCTGTTATAATTCCATTTGATTTATACATTTTTATTTGAAAAATAACAGAATCTGATATAATTCCATTTGATTTCAACATTTTTAATTGAAACATAACAGAATCTGATATAATTCCATTTGATTTCAACATTTGTAATAGACAAATAACAGAATCTGATATAATTCCATTTGATTTCAACATTTTTAATTGAAAAATAATAGAATCTGTTATAATTCAAATTGTTTTTAAGATTTTCTAAAGAAAAATAACAGAATCTGATATAATTCCATTGGATTTCAACATTTTTAATTGAAACATAACAGAATTTGATATAATTCAATGTCTTTTCAAGATTTTCTAAAGAAAAATAACAGAATGTGATATAATTCCATTTGATTTCAACATTTTTAAGTGAAAAATAATAGAATCTGTTATAATTCAAATTGTTTTTAAGATTTTCTAAAGACAAATAACAGAATCTGATATAATTCCATTTGATTTCAACATTTGTGATAGAAAAATAACTGAATCTGATATAATTTTATTTGATTTGAACATTTTTAATTGAAACATAACAGAATCTGATATAATTCCATTTGATTTCAACATTTGTAATAGAAAAATAACAGAATCTGATATAATTCCATTTGATTTCAACATTTTTAATTGAAAAATAACAGAATCTGATATAATTCCATTTCATTTCAACATTTTTATTGAAAAATAACAGAATCTGATATAATTCAATTTCTTTTTAAGACTTTCTAAAGAAAAATAAAAGAATCTGATATAATTCCATTTGATTTCAACATTTGTGATAGAAAAATAACAGAATCTGATATAATTCGATGCTATTTCAACATTTTTAATTGAAAAATAACAGAATCTGAAATAATTCCATTTGATTTCATCCTTTTTAATTAAAAGATACAGAATCTGATATAATTCCATTTCATTTCAACATTTTCAATTGAAAAATAACAGAATCTGATATAATTCCATTTGATTTCAACCTTTTCATTTCAAAAATAACAAAATCTGATATAATTCCATTTGACTTCAACATTTGTAATAGAAACATAACAGAATCTGATATAATTCCATTTGATTTGAACATTTGTAATTGAAAAATAATAGAATGTGATATAATTCCATTTGATTTCAACATTTTTAATTGAAAAATAACAGAATCTGATATAATTCCATTTGATTTCAACATTTGTAATAGAAAAATAACAGAATCTGATATAATTCCATTTGATTTCAACATTTTTAATTGAAAAATAACAGAATCTGATATAATTCCATTTGATTTCAACATTTGTAATAGAAAAATAACAGAATCTGATATAATTCCATTTGATTTCAACATTTTTAATTGAAACATAACAGAATCTGATATAATTCCATTTGATTTCAACATTTTTAATTGAAAAATAACAGAATCTGATATAATTCAATTTGTTTTTAAGATTTTCTAAAGAAAAATAACATAATCTGATATAATTCCATTTGATTTCAACATTTGTGATAAAAAAATAACAGAATCTGATATAATTCCATTTGATTTCAACATTTTCAATTGAAAAATAACAGAATCTGATATAATTCCATTTGATTTCAACATTTTTAATTCAAAAATAACAAAATCTGATATACTTCCATTTGGTTTCAACATTTTTAATTGAAAAATAACAAAATCTGATATAATTCCATTCGATTTCAACATTTGTAATAGAAAAATAACAAAATCTGATATAATTCCATGTGATTTCAACATTTTTAATTGAAAAATAACAGAATCTGATGTAATTTCATTTGATTTCAACATTTTTAATTAAAACATACAGAATCTGATATAATTCCATTTCATTTCAACATTTTTAATTGAAAAATAACAGAATCTGATATAATTCCATTTGATTTGAACATTTTTAATTGAAAAATAACAGAATCTGTTATAATTCCATTTGATTTGAACATTTTTAATTGAAAAATAACAGAATCTGATATAATTTCATTTGATTTCAACATTTTTAATTGAAAAATAACAGAATCTGATATTATTCCATTCGATTTCAACATTTATATTTGAAAAATAACAGAATCTTATATAATTCCATTTGATTTCAACATTTTTAATTGAAAAATAACAGAATCTGATATAATTCCATTTGATTTCAACATTTGTAATTGAAAAATAACAGAATCTGATATAATTTCATTTGATTTCATCATTTTTAATTGAAAAATAACAGAATCTGATATTATTCCATTTGATTTCAACATTTTTATTTGAAAAATCAAAGAATCTGACATAATTCCATTTGATTTCAACATTTTTAATTGAAAAATAACAGAATCTGATATAATTCAATTTGATTTCAAGATTTGTAATAGAGAAATAACAAAATCTGATATAATTCCATTTGATTTCAACATTTTTATTTGAAAAATAACAGAATCAGTTATAATTCCATTTCATTTCAACATTTTTGATTGAAAAATAAAATCTGATATAATTCCATTTGATTTCAATATTTGTGACAGAAAAATAACTGAATCTGATATAATTCCATTTGATGTATACATTTTTATTTGAAAAATAACAGAATCTGATATAATTCCATTTGATTTCAACATTTGTGACAGAAAAATAACTGAATCTGATATAATTCCATTTGATGTATACATTTTTATTTGAAAAATAACAGAATCTGATATAATTCCATTTGATTTCAACATTTTCAATTAAAAGATATTAGAATCTGATATAATTCCATTTGATTTCAACATATTTAATTGAAAAATAACAGAATCTGATATAATTCCATTTGATTTCAACATTTTTAATTGAAAAATAACAGAATCTGATATAATGCTATTTGATTTCAACATATTTAATTGAAAAATAATAGAATCTGATATGATTCAAATTGTTTTTAAGATTTTCTAAAGAAAAATAACAGAATCTGATATAATTCCATTTGATTTCAACATTTTCAATTGAAAAATAACAAAATATGATATAATTCCATTTGATTTCAACATTTTAATTAAAAAATAACAAAATCTGATATAATTCCATTTGATTTCAACATTTGCAATAGAAAAATAACAAAATCTGATATAATTCCATTTGATTTCAACATTTTATGTGAAAAATAACAAAATCTGATATAATTCCATTTGATTTCAACATTTGTAATAGAAAAATAACAAAATCTGATATAATTCCATTTGATTTCAACATTTTTAATTGAAAAATAACAGAATCTGATATAATGCTATTTGATTTCAACATATTTAATTGAAAAATAACAGAATCTGCTATAATTCCATTTGATTGCAACATTTTTATTTGAAAATAACAGAATCCATATGATTTCAACATATTTAATGGAAAAATAACAGAATCTGTTATAATTCCATTTACTTTCAACATTTTTAATTGAAAAATAACAGTATCTGATATAATTCCATTTGATTTATACATTTTTATTTCAAAAATAACAGAATCTGATATAATTCCATTTGATTTCAAAATTTTTATTGAAAAATAACAGAATCTGATATAATTCAATTTGTTTTTAAGATTTTCCAAAGAAAAATAAAAGAATCTGATATAATTCCATTTGATTTCAACATTTGTGATAGAAAATTACAGAATCTGATATAATTCCATTTGATTTCAACATTTTCAATTGAAAAATAACAGAATCTGATATAATTCCATTTGATTTCAACATTTTTGATTAAAAAATAACAAAATCTGATATAATTCCAATTGATTTCAACATTTTTAATTGAAAAATAACAAAATCTGATATAATTCCATTTGATTTCAACATTTGTAATAGAAAAATAACAAAATCTGATATAATTCAATGCTATTTCAACATTTTTAATTGAAAAGTAACAGAATCTGAAATAATTCCATTTGATTTCAACATTTTTAATTAAAACATACAGAATCTGATATAATTCCATTTCATTTCAACATTTTTAAATGAAAAATAACAGAATCTGATATAATTCCATTTCATTTCAACATTTTTATTTGAAAAATAACAGAATCTGATATAATTCCATTTGATTTCAACATTTTTAATTAAAAAAAAAAGAAACTGATATAATTCCATTTGATTTCAACATTTGTAATAGAAAAATAACAGAATCTGATATAATTCCATTTCATTTGAACATTTGTAATTGAAAAATAACAGAATGTGATATAATTCCATATGATTTCAAGATTTGTAATAGAAAAATAACAGAATCTGATATAATTCCAGTTGATTTCAACATTTCTAATTGAAACATATCAGAATCTGACATAATTCCATTTGATTTCAACATATTTAATTGAAAAATAACAGAATCTGATATAATTCAATGTCTTTTCAAGATTATCTAAAGAAAAATAACAGAATGTGATATAATTCCATTTGATTTCAACATTTTTAAGTGAAAAATGACGGAATCTGATATAATTCCATTTGATTTCAAAATTTGTAATAGAAAAATTAAAGAATCTGATATAATTCCATTTGATTTCAAAATTTTTAATTTAAAAAA
Source organism: Acanthosepion lycidas (assembly GCA_963932145.1). Classification (NCBI taxonomy): domain Eukaryota; kingdom Metazoa; phylum Mollusca; class Cephalopoda; order Sepiida; family Sepiidae; genus Acanthosepion; species Acanthosepion lycidas. The sequence goes on along the minus strand of OZ010599.1, from coordinate 52,004,282 downwards.
TAACAGAATCTGATATAATTCCATTTGATGTATACATTTTTATTTGAAAAATAACAGAATCTGATATAATTCCATTTGATTTCAACATTTTTAATTGAAAAATAACAGAATCTGATATAATTCAATTTTTTTTTAAGATTTTCTAAAGAAAAATAACAGAATCTGATATAATTCCATTTGATTTCAACATTTATAATTCAAAAATAGCAAAATCTGATATAATTCCATTTGATTTCAACATTTTTAATTGAAAAATGATAGAATCTGAAATAATTCCATTTGATTTCAACATTTTTAATTTAAACATACAGAATCTGATATAAATCCTTTTGATTTCAACATTTTCAATTAAAAAATATTAGAATCTGATATAATTCCATTTGATTTCAACATATTTAATTGAAAAATAACAGAATCTGATATAATTCCATTTGATTTCAACATTTTCAATTAAAAAATATTAGAATCTGATATAATTCCATTTGATTTCAACATATTTAATTGAAAAATAACAGAATCTGATATAATTCCATTTGATTTCAACATTTTTAATTGAAAAATAACAAAATCTGACATAATTCCATTTGATTTCAACATTTTTAATTGAAAAATAACAGAATCTGATATAATGCTATTTGATTTCAACATATTTAATTGAAAAATAACAGAATCTGCTATAATTCCATTTGATTGCAACATTTTTATTTGAAAAATAACAGAATCCATATGATTTCAACATATTTAATGGAAAAATAACAGAATCTGTTATAATTCCATTTAATTTCAACATTTTTAATTGAATAATTTACAAAATCTGATATAATTCCATTTGATTTATACATTTTTATTTCAAAAATAACAGAATCTGATATAATTCCATTTCATTTCAACATTTTTAATTGAAACATAACAGAATCTGATATAATTCCATTTGATTTCAACATTTTTATTGAAAAATAACAGAATCTGATATAATTCAATTTGTTTTTAAGATTTTCTAAAGAAAAATAAAAGAATCTGATATAATTCCATTTGATTTCAACATTTGTGATAGAAAATTACAGAATCTGATATAATTCCATTTGATTTCAACATTTTCAATTGAAAAATAACAGAATCTGATATAATTCCATTTGATTTCAACATTTTTAATTCAAAAATATCAAAATCTGATATAATTCCAATTGATTTCAACATTTTTAATTGAAAAATAACAAAATATGATATAATTCCATTTGATTTCAACATTTGTAATAGAAAAATAACAAAATCTGATATAATTCGATGCTATTTCAACATTTTTAATTGAAAAGTAACAGAATCTGAAATAATTCCATTTGATTTCAACATTTTTAATTAAAACATACAGAATCTGATATAATTCCATTTCATTTCAACATTTTTAAATGAAAAATAACAGAATCTGATATAATTCCATTTGATTTCAACATTTTTAATTCAAAAATAACAAAATCTGATATAATTCCATTTGATTTCAACATTTGTAATAGAAAAATAACAGAATCTGATATAATTCCATTTGATTTCAACATTTTTAATTGAAAAATAACAGAATCTGATATAATTCCATTTGATCTCAACATTTTTAATTAAAAATAAAAGAAACTGATATAATTCCATTTGATTTCAACATTTGTAATAGAAAAATAACAGAATCTGATATAATTCCATTTGATTTGAACATTTGTAATTGAAAAATAACAGAATGTGATATAATTCCATTTGATTTCAACATTTGTAATAGAAAAATAACAGAATCTGATATAATTCCAGTTGATTTCAACATTTCTCATTGAAACATATCAGAATCTGACATAATTCCATTTGATTTCAACATATTTAATTGAAAAATAACAGAATCTGATATAATTCAATGTCTTTTCAAGATTATCTAAAGAAAAATAACAGAATCTGATATAATTCCATTTGATTTCAACATTTTTATTTGAAACATAATAGAATCTGATATAATTCCATTTGATTTCAACATTTTTAATTGAAAATTAACAGTATCTGATATAATTCAATTTGTTTTTAAGATTTTCTAAAGAAAAATAACAGAATCTGATATAATTCCATTTGATTTCAACATTTTTAATTGAAAAATAACTGAATCTGATATAAATCCAATTGATTTCAATATTTGTAATAGAAAAATAACAGAATCTGATATAATTCCATTTGATTTCAACATTTATTATTCAAAAATAGCAAAATCTGATATAATTCCATTTGATTTCAACATTTTTAATTGAAAAATAACAAAATCTGATATAATTCCATTTGATTTCAACATTTGTAATAGAAAAATAACAAAATCTGATATAATTCCATTTGATTTCAACATTTTTAATTGAAAAATGATAGAATCTGAAATAATTCCATTTGATTTCAACATTTTTAATTAAAACATACAGAATCTGATATAATTCCTTTTGATTTCAACATTTGTGATAGAATAAGAACAGAATATGATATAATTCCATTTGATGTATACATTTTTATTGGAAAAATAACAGAATCTAATATTATTCCATTGATTTCAACATTTGTAATTGAAAAATAACAGAATCTGATATAATTCCATTTGATTTCAACATTTGTAATAGAAAAATAACAGAATCTGATATATTTCCATTTGATTTCAACATTTGTAATAGAAAAATAACAAAATCTGATATAATTCCATTTGATTTCAATATTTGTAATAGAAAAATAACAAAATCTGATATAATTCCATCTGATTTCAACATTTTTAATTGAAAAATGATAGAATCTGAAATAATTCCATTTGATTTCAACATTTTTAATTAAAACATACAGAATCTGATATAATTCCTTTTGATTTCAACATTTGTGATAGAATAAGAACAGAATCTGATATAATTCCATTTGATGTATACATTTTTATTTGAAAAATAACAGAATCTAATATAATTCCATTGATTTCAACATTTTCAATTGAAAAATAACAGAATCTGATATAATTCCATTTGATTTCAACATTTGTAATAGAAAAATAACAGAATCTGATATAATTCCATTTGATTTCAACATTTGTAATGGAAAAATAAGAGAATCTGACATAATTCCATTTGATTTCAACATTTTCCATTGAAAAAAAACAGAATCTGATATAATTCCATTTGATTTCAACATTTTTATTTGAAAAATAACAGAATCTGATATTCCTTTTGATTTTAACATTTTTAATGGAAAAATAACAGAATCTAATATAATAACATTTGATTTCAACATTTTTAATTGTAAAATAACAGAATCTGATATAATTCCATTTGATTTCAACATTTTTAATTGAAAAATAACATAATCTGATATAATTGCATTTGATTTCAACATTTTTAATTGAAAAATAACAGAATCTGATATTATTCCATTTGATTTCAACATTTTTAATTGAACAATAACAGAATATGGTATAATTCCATTTCATTTCAACTTTTTTAATTGAAAAATAACAGAATCTGATATAATTCCATTTGATTTCAACATTTTTAATTGAAAAATAACAGAATCTGATATAATTCCATTTGATTTCAACATTTGTAATAGAAAAATTACAAAATCTGATATAATTCCATCTGATTTCAACATTTGTAATTGAAAAATCATAGAATCTGAAATAATTCCATTTGATTTCAACATTTTTAATTAAAACATACAGAATCTGATATAATTCCTTTTGATTTCAACATTTGTGATAGAAAAAGAACAGAATCTGATATAATTCCATTTGATGTATACATTTTTATTTGAAAAATAAGAGAATCTGATATAATTCCATTGATTTCAACATTTTTAATTCAAAAATAACAGAATATGATATAATTCCATTTGATTTATACATTTTTATTTGAAAAATAACAGAATCTGATATAATTCCATTTGATTTCAACATTTGTAATAGAAAAATATTAGAATCTGATATTATTCCATTTGATTTCAACATTTGTAATTGAAAAATAACGGAATCTGATATAATTCCATTTGATTTCAATATTTTTAATTGAAAAATAACAGAATCTGATATAATTCCATCTGATTTGAACATTTGTAAGAGAAAAATAACAGAATCTGATATAATTACAATTTATTTCAACATTTTTAATTGAAAAATAACAAAATCTGATATAATTCCATTTGATTTCAACATTTGTCATAGAAAAATAACAAAATCTGATATAATTCCATTTGATTTCAACATTTTTAATTAAAACATACAGAATCTAATATAATTCCATTCGATTTCAACATTTTTAATTAAAAAATAACAAAATCTGATATAATTCTATTTGATTTCAACATTTTCTATTAAAAAATAAGAGAATCTGATATAATTCCATTTGATTTCAACATTTTTAATACAAAAATAACAAAATCTGATATAATTCCATTTGATTTATACATTTTTATTTGAAAAATAACAGAATCTGGTATAATTCCATTTGATTTCAACATTTTTATTTGAAAAATAACAAAATCTATATAATTACATTTGATTTCATCATTTCTAATTGAAAAATAACAAAATCTGATATAATTCCATTTGATTTCAACATTTGTAATAGAAAAATTACAAAATCTGATATAATTCCATCTGATTTCAACATTTTTAAATGAAAAATGATAGAATCTGAAATAATTCCATTTGATTTCAACAGTTTTAATTAAAACATACAGCATCTGATATAATTCCTTTTGATTTCAACATTTGTAATAGAAAAAGAACAGAATCTGATATAATTCCATTTGATGTATACATTTTTATTTGAAAAATAACAGAATCTGATATAATTCCATTGATTTCAACATTTTTAATAGAAAAATAACAGAATCTGATATAATTCCATTTGATTTGAACATTTTTAATTGAAAAATAACAGAATCTGATATAATTTCATTTGATTTCAACATTTCTAATTGAAAAATAACAGAATCTGATATTATTCAATTCGATTTCAACATTTTCAATTGATAAATAACAGAATAAGATATAATTTCATTTGATTTCAACATTTTTAATTCAAAAAAAACAAAATCTGATATAATTCCATTTGATTTCAACATTTGTAATAGAAAAATAACAAAATCTGATATAATTACATCTGATTTCAACATTTTTAATTGAAAAATGATAGAATCTGAAATAATTCCATTTGATTTCAACATTTTTAATTAAAACATACAGAATCTGATATAATTCCTTTTGATTTCAACATTTGTGATAGAATAAGAACAGAATCTGATATAATTCCATTTGATGTATACATTTTTATTTGAAAAATAACAGAATCTCATATAATTCCATTGATTTCAACATTTTTAATTAAAAAGTAACAGAATCTGATATAATTCCATTTGATTTCAACATTTTTAATTGAAAAATAACAGAATCTGATACAATTCAATTTGTTTTTAAGATTTTCTAAAGAAAAATAACAGAATCTTATATAATTCCATTTGATTTCAACATTTTTAATTGAAAAATAACAGAATCTGATATAATTCCAATTGATTTCAATATTTGTAATAGAAAAATAACAGAATCTGATATAATTCCATTTGATTTCAACATTTATAATTCAAAAATAGCAAAATCTGATATAATTCCATTTGATTTCAACATTTTTAATTGAAAAATAACAAAATCTGATATAATTCCATTTGATTTCAACATTTTTAATTGAAAAATGATAGAATCTGAAATAATTCCATTTGATTTCAACATTTTTAATTAAAACATACAGAATCTGATATAATTCCTTTTGATTTCAACATTTGTGATAGAATAAGAACAGAATATGATATAATTCCATATGATGTATACATTTTTATTTGAAAAATAACAGAATCTAATATTATTCCATTGATTTCAACATTTGTAATTGAAAAATAACAGAATCTGATATAATTCCATTTGATTTCAACATTTGTAATAGAAAAATAACAGAATCTAATATATTTCCATTTGATTTCAACATTTGTAATAGAAAATAACAAAATCTGATATAATTCCATTTGATTTCAACATTTTTAATTGAAAAATAACAAAATCTGATATAATTCCATTTGATTTCAATATTTGTAATAGAAAAATAACAAAATCTGATATAATTCCATCTGATTTCAACATTTTTAATTGAAAAATGATAGAATCTGAAATAATTCCATTTGATTTCAACATTTTTAATTAAAACATACAGAATCTGATATAATTCCTTTTGATTTCAACATTTGTGATAGAATAAGAACAGAATCTGATATAATTCCATTTGATGTATACATTTTTATTTGAAAAATAACAGAATCTAATATAATTCCATTGATTTCAACTTTTTTAATTGAAAAATAACAGAATCTGATATAATTCCATTTGATTTCAACATTTGTAATAGAAAAATAACAGAATCTGATATATTTCCATTTGATTTCAACATTTGTAATGGAAAAATAAGAGAATCTGACATAATTCCATTGATTTCAACATTTTCCATTGAAAAATAACAGAATCTGATATAATTCCATTTGATTTCAACATTTTTAATTGAAAAATAACAGAATCTGATATTCCTTTTGATTTCAACATTTTTAATGGAAAAATAACAGAATCTAATATAATAACATTTGATTTCAACATTTTTAATTCCAAAATAACAGAATCTGATATAATGCCATTTGATTTCAACATTTTTAATTGAAAAATAACAGAATCTGATATAATTGCATTTGATTTCAACATTTTTAATTGAAAAATAACAGAATCTGATATTATTCCATTTGATTTCAACATTTTTAATTGAACAATAAGAGAATATGATATAATTCCATTTGATTTCAACTTTTTTAATTGAAAAATAACAGAATCTGATATAATTCCATTTGATTTCAACATTTTTAATTGAAAAATAACAGAATCTGATATAATTCCATTTGATTTCAACATTTATAATAGAAAAATAACAAAATCTGATATAATTCCATCTGATTTCAACATTTGTAATTGAAAAATGATAGAATCTGAAATAATTCCATTTGATTTCAACATTTTTAATTAAAACATACAGAATCTGATATAATTCCTTTTGATTTCAACATTTGTGATAGAAAAAGAACAGAATCTGATATAATTCCAATTGATGTATACATTTTTATTTGAAAAATAAGAGAATCTGATATAATTCCATTGATTTCAACATTTTTAATTCAAAAATAACAGAATATGATATAATTCCATTTGATTTATACATTTTTATTTGAAAAATAACAGAATCTGATATAATTCCATTTGATTTCAACATTTTTAATTGAAAAATATTAGAATCTGATATTATTCCATTTGATTTCAACATTTGTAATTGAAAAATAACAGAATCTGATATAATTCCATTTGATTTCAATATTTTTAATTGAAAAATAACAGAATCTGATATAATTCCAACTGATTTGAACATTTGTAAGAGAAAAATAACAGAATCTGATATAATTACAATTTATTTCAACATTTTTAATTGAAAAATAACAAAATCTGATATAATTCCATTTGATTTCAACATTTGTCATAGAAAAATAACAAAATCTGATATAATTCCATTTGATTTCAACATTTTTAATTAAAACATACAGAATCTAATATAATTCCATTCGATTTCAACATTTTTAATTAAAAAATAACAAAATCTGATATAATTCTATTTGATTTCAACATTTTCTATTAAAAAATAAGAGAATCTGATATAATTCCATTTGATTTCAACATTTTTAATACAAAAATAACAAAATCTGATATAATTCCATTTGATTTATACATTTTTATTTGAAAAATAACAGAATCTGGTATAATTCCATTTGATTTCAACATTTTTATTTGAAAAATAACAAAATCTAATATAATTACATTTGATTTCATCATTTTTAATTGAAAAATAACAAAATCTGATATAATTCCATTTGATTTCAACATTTGTAATAGAAAAATTACAAAATCTGATATAATTCCATCTGATTTCAACATTTTTAAATGAAAAATGATAGAATCTGAAATAATTCCATTTGATTTCAACAGTTTTAATTAAAACATACAGAATCTGATATAATTCCTTTTGATTTCAACATTTGTAATAGAAAAAGAACAGAATCTGATATAATTCCATTTGATGTATACATTTTTATTTGAAAAATAACAGAATCTGATATAATTCCATTGATTTCAACATTTTTAATAAAAAAATCACAGAATCTGATATAATTCCATTTGATTTGAACATTTTTAATTGAAAAATAACAGAATCTGATATAATTTCATTTGATTTCAACATTTCTAATTGAAAAATAACAGAATCTGATATTATTCAATTCGATTTCAACATTTTTAATTGATAAATAACAGAATAAGATATAATTTCATTTGATTTCAACATTTTTAATTCAAAAATAACAAAATCTGATATAATTCCATTTGATTTCAACATTTGTAATAGAAAAATAACAAAATCTGATATAATTCCATCTGATTTCAAAATTTTTAATTGAAAAATGATAGAATCTGAAATAATTCCATTTGATTTCAACATTGTTAATTAAAACATAGAGAATCTGATATAATTCCTTTTGATTTCAACATTTGTGATAGAATAAGAACAGAATCTGATATAATTCCATTTGATGTATACATTTTTACTTGAAAAATAACAGAATCTCATATAATTCCATTGATTTCAACATTTTTAATTAAAAAGTAACAGAATCTGATATAATTCCATTTGATTTCAACATTTGTAATAGAAAAATAAGAGAATCTGACATAATTCCATTTGATTTCAACATTTTCTATTGAAAAATAACAGAATCTGATATAATTCCATTTGATTTCAACATTTTTAATTGAAAAATAACAGAATCTGATATAATTCCATTTGATTTCAACATTTTTAATGGAAAAATAACAGAATCTAATATAATTACATTTGATTTCAACATTTTTAATTGAAAAATAACAGAATCTGATATAATTCCATTTGATTTCAACATTTTTAATTGAAAAATAACAGAATCTGATATAATTCCATTTGATTTCAACATTTCTAATTGAAAAATAACAGAATCTGATATAATTCCATTTGATTTCAACATTTTTAATTCAAAAATAACAAAATCTGATATAATTCCATTTGATTTCAACATTTGTAATAGAAAAATAACAAAATCTGATATAATTCCATCTGATTTCAACATTTTTAATTGAAAAATGATAGAATCTGAAATAATTCCATTTGATTTCAACATTTTTAATTAAAACATACAGAATCTGATATAATTCCTTTTGATTTCAACATTTGTGATAGAAAAAGAAAAGAATCTGATATAATTCCATTTGATGTATACATTTTTATTTGAAAAATAACAGAATCTGATATGATTCCATTGATTTCAACATTTTTAATTGAAAAATAACAGAATCTGATATAATTCCATTTGATTTCAACATTTTTATTTAAAAAATAACAGAATCTGATATAATTCCATTTGATTTCAAATTTTGTAATAGAAAAATAACAAAATCTGATATAATTCCATCTGATTTCAACATTTTTAATTGAAAAATGACAGAATCTGAAATAATTCCATTTGATTTCAACATTTTTAATTAAAACATACAGAATCTGATATAATTCCATTCGATTTCAACATTTTTAATTTAAAAAATAACAAAATCTGATATAATTCCATTTGATTTATACATTTTTATTTGAAAAATAACAGAATCTCATATAATTCCATTTGATTTCAACATTTTTAATTGAAAAATATTAGAATCTGATATAATTCCATTTGATTTCAACATTTTTAATTGAAAAATAACAGAATCTGATATAATTCCATTTGATTTCAACATTTGTAATTAAAAAATAACAGAATCTGTTATAATTTCATTTGATTTCAAAATTTTTAATTGAAAAATAACAGAATCTGATATTATTCCATTTGATTTGAACATTTTTATTTGAAAAATTCCAGAATCTGATATAATTCCATTTGATTTCAACATTTTTAATTGAAAAACAACAGAATCTGATATAATTCCATTTGATTTCAACATTTTTAATTAAAAAATGACAGAATCTGATATAATTCCATTTGATTTCAACATTTGTAATAGAAAAATAACAAAATCTTATATAATTCCATTTGATTTCATCATTTTTAATTGAAAAATAACAAAATCTGATATAATTCCATCTGATTTCAACTCTTTTAATTGAAAAATAACAAAATCTGATATAATTCAATTTGATTTCAATATTTGTAATAGATAAATAACAAAATCTGATATAATTCCATCTGATTTCAACATTTTTAATTGAAAAATGATAGAATCTGATATAATTCCATTTGATTTCAACCTTTTTAATTAAAACATACAGAATCTGATATAATTCCTTTTCATTTCAAAATTTGTGATAGAAAAAGAACAGAATCTGATATAATTCCATTTGATTTCAACATTTTTAATTGAAAAATAAATGAATCTGATATAATTACATTTGATTTCAACATTTTTAATTGAAAAATAACAGAATCTGATATAATTCCATTTGATTTCAATATTTGTAACAGAAAAATAACAGAATCTGATATAATTCCATTTGATTTCAACATTTCTAATTGAAAAATAACAAAATCTGATATAATTCCATTTAATTTCAACATTTTTAATTGAAAAATAACAAAATCTGATATAATTCCATTTGATTTCAACATTTGTAATAGAAAAATAACAGAATCTGATATAATTCCATTTGATTTCAACATTTTTAATTGAAAAATAACAAAATCTGATATAATTCCATTTGATTTCAACATTTGTGATAGAAATATAAAAGAATCTGATATAATTCCATTTGATTTCAACATTTTTAATTGAAAAATAACAGAATCTGATGTAATTTCATTTGATTTCAACATTTTTCATTGAAAAATAACAGAATCTGATATTATTTCATTCGATTTCAACATTTTTAATTGAAAAATAACAGAATATGATATAATTCCATTTGATTTCAACATTTTTGATTGAAACATAACAGAATCTGATATAATTCCATTTGATTTCAACATTTCTAATTGAAAAATAACAGAATCTGATATAATTCCAATTGATTTCAACATTTTTAATTGAAAAATAACAGAATCTGATATAATTGAATTTGTTTTCAAGATTTTCTAAAGAAAAATAACAGAATCTGATATAATTCCATTTGATTTCAACATTTTTAATTGAAAAATAACAGAATCTGATATAATTCCATTTGATTTCAACATTTTTAATTGAAAAATAACAGAATCTGATATAATTTCATTTGATTTCAACATTTTTCATTGAAAAATAACAGAATCTGATATAATTCCATTTGATTTCAACATTTTTAATTGAAAAATAACAGAATATGATATAATTCCATTTGATTTCAACATTTTTGATTGAAAAATAACAGAATCTGATATAATTCCATTTGATTTCAACATTTCTAATTGAAAAATAACAGAATCTGATATAATTCCAATTGATTTCAACATTTTTAATTGAAAAATAACAGAATCTGATATAATTCCATTTGATTTCAATATTTGTAATATGAAAAATAACAGAATCTGATATAATTCCATTTGATTTCAACATTTTTATTTGAAAAATAACAGAATCTGATATAATTCCATTTGATTTCAAATTTTGTAATAGAAAAATAACAAAATCTGATATAATTCCATCTGATTTCAACATTTTTAATTGAAAAATGACAGAATCTGAAATAATTCCATTTGATTTCAACATTTTTAATTAAAACATACAGAATCTGATATAATTCCATTCGATTTCAACATTTTTAATTTAAAAAATAACAAAATCTGATATAATTCCATTTGATTTATACATTTTTATTTGAAAAATAACAGAATCTCATATAATTCCATTTGATTTCAACATTTTTAATTGAAAAATATTAGAATCTGATATAATTCCTTTTTATTTCAACATTTTTAATTGAAAAATAACAGAATCTGATATAATTCCATTTGATTTCAACATTTGTAATTAAAAAATAACAGAATCTGTTATAATTTCATTTGATTTCAAAATTTTTAATTGAAAAATAACAGAATCTGATATTATTCCATTTGATTTGAACATTTTTATTTGAAAAATTCCAGAATCTGATATAATTCCATTTGATTTCAACATTTTTAATTGAAAAACAACAGAATCTGATATAATTCCATTTGATTTCAACATTTTTAATTAAAAAATGACAGAATCTGATATAATTCCATTTGATTTCAACATTTGTAATAGAAAAATAACAAAATCTTATATAATTCCATTTGATTTCATCATTTTTAATTGAAAAATAACAAAATCTGATATAATTCCATCTGATTTCAACTTTTTTAATTGAAAAATAACAAAATCTGATATAATTCAATTTGATTTCAATATTTGTAATAGATAAATAACAAAATCTGATATAATTCCATCTGATTTCAACATTTTTAATTGAAAAATGATAGAATCTGATATAATTCCATTTGATTTCAACCTTTTTAATTAAAACATACAGAATCTGATATAATTCCGTTTCATTTCAAAATTTGTGATAGAAAAAGAACAGAATCTGATATAATTCCATTTGATTTCAACATTTTTAATTGAAAAATAACAGAATCTAATATAATTCCATTTGATTTCAAAATTTTTAATTCAAAAATAACTAAATCTCATATAATTCCATTTGATTTATACATTTTTATTTGAAAAATAAGAGAATCTGATATAATTCCATTTGATTTCAACATTTTTAATAGAAAAATAATAGAATCTGATGTAATTCCATTTGATTTCAACATTTGTAATAGAAAAATAACAGAATCTGATATAATTCCATTTGATTTCAATATTTTTAATTGAAAAATAACAGAATCTGATATAATTCCATTTGATTTCAACATTTTTAATTGAAACATACAGAATATGATATAATTCCATTTGATTTCAACATTTGTAATAGGAAAATAACAGAATCTAATATAATTCCATCTGATTTCAACATTTTTAATTAAAAAATATCAAAATCTGATATAATTCTAATGGATTTCAACATTTTTAATTGAAAAATAACAGAATCTGATATAATTCCATTTGATTTCAACATTTGTAATAGGAAAATAACAGAATCTAATATAATTCCATCTGATTTCAACATTTTTAATTAAAAAATATCAAAATCTGATATAATTCTAGTGGATTTCAACATTTTTAATTGAAAAATAACAGAATCTGATATAATTCCATTTGATTTCAAGATTTGTAATTGAAAAATAACAGAATCTGATATAATTCCATGTGATTTTCAACATTTTGAATTGAAAAAAAAAGAATCTGATATAATTCCATTTGATTTCAACATTTTTAATTCAAAAATAACAAAATCTGATATAATTCCATTTGATTTCAACATTTGCAATAGAAAAATAACAGAATCTGATATAATTCCATTTGATTTCAACATTTTTAATTAAAAAATAACAGAATCTGATATAATTCCATTTGATTTCAACATTTGTAATAGAAAAATGACAGAATCTAAAATAATTCCATTTGATTTCAACATTTGTAATAGAAAAATAACTGAATCTGATATAATTCCATTTGATTTCAACATTTTCAATTGAAAAATAACAGAAGCTTATATAATTCCATTTGATTTCAACATTTTTAATTCCAAATTAACAAAATCTGATATAATTCCATTTGATTTATACATTTTTATTTGAAAAATAACAAAATCTGATATAATTACATTTGATTTCAACATTTGTAATTTAAAAATAACAGAATCTGATATAATTCCATGTCATTTCAAAATTTTGAATTGAAAAAAAACAGAATCTTAAATAATTCCATTTGATTTCAACATTTTTAAATGAAAAATAAAAGAATCTGATATAATTCCATTTGATTTCAACATTTTTAATTGAAAAATAACAAAATCTGATATAATTCCAATTGATTTCAACATTTTTAATTGAAAAATAACAGAATCTAATATAATATCATTTGATTTCAACATTTGTAATAGGAAAATAACAGAATCTGATATAATTCCATTTGATTTATACATTTTTATTTGAAAAATAACAGAATCTGATATAATTCCATTTGATTTCAACAATTTAATTGAAAAATAAAAGAATCTGATATAATTCCATTTGATTTCAACATTTGCAATAGAAAAATAACAGAATCTGATATAATTCCATTTGATTTAACATTTTTAATTGAAAAATAACAGAATCTGATATAATTCCATTTGATTTCAACATTTGTAATAGAAAAATAACAGAATCTGATATAATTCCATTTGATTTCAACATTTTTAATTGAAAAATAACAGAATCTGATATAATTCCATTTGATTTCAACATTTTTAACTGAAAAATTACAGAATCTGATATAATTCAATTTGTTTTCAAGATTTTCTAAAGAAAAATAACAGAATCTGATATAATTCCATTTGATTTCAACATTTGTTATAGAAAATAACAGAATCTGATATAATTCCATTTGATTTCAACATTTTCAATTGAAAAATAACAGAATCTGATATAATTCCATTTGATTTCAACATTTTTAATTCAAAAATAACAAAATCTGATATAATTCCATTTGATTTATACATTTTTATTTAAAAAAAACAGAATCTGATATAATTCGATTTGATTTCAACATTTGTAATTGAAAAATAATGGAATCTCATATAATACCATTTGATTTCAACATTTGTAATAGAAAAATAACAGAATCTGATATAATTCCATTTGATTTCAACATTTTTAATTGAAAAATAACAGAATCTGATATAATTCCATTTGATTTAAACATTTTTATTTGAAAAATAACAGAATCTGATATAATTCCATTTGATTTCAACATTTTTAATAGAAAAATAACAGAATCTGATATAATTCCATTTGATTTCAACATTTTTAATAGAAAAATAACAAAATCTGATATAATTCCATTTGATTTCAACATTTTTAATTGATATATAACAGAATCTGATATAATATCATTTGACTTCAACATTTGTAATAGAAAAATAACAGAATCTGATATAATTCCATTAGATTTATACATTTTCATTTGAAAAATAACAGAATCTGATATAATTCCATTTGATTTCAACATTTTTAATTGAAAAATAACAGAATCTGATATAATTCCATTTGATTTCAACATTTGTAATAGAAAAATAACAGAATCTGTTATAATTCAATTTGATTTCAACATTTTTAATTGAAAAATAACATAATCTGATATAATTCCATTTGATTTCACATTTTTAATTGAAACATAACAGAATCTGATATAATTCCATTTGATTTCATCATTTTTAATTGAAAAATAACAGAATCTGATATAATTCAATTTCTTTTCAAGATTTTCTAAAGAAAAATAACAGAATCTGATATAATTCCATTTGATTTCAACATTTGTCATAGAAAATAACAGAATCTGATATAATTCCATTTGATTTCAACATTTGTAATAGAAAAATAACAGAATCTGATATAATTCCATTTGATTTATACATTTTTATTTGAAAAGTAAGAGAATCTGATATAATTCCATTTGATTTCAATATTTGTAATAGAAAATAACAGAATCTGATATAATTCCATTTGATTTCAACATTTTTAATTGAAAAATTACAGAATCTGATATAATTCCATTTGATTTCAACATTTGTAATAGAAAAATAACATAATCTGATATAATTCCAATTGATTTCAACATTTTTAATTAAAAAATAACAGAATCTGATATAATTCCATTTGATTTCAACATTTCTAATTGAAACATAACAGAATCGGATATAATTCCATTTGATTTATACATTTTTATTTGAAAAATAACAGAATCTGATATAATTCCATTTGATTTCAACATTTGTAATTGAAAAATAACAGAATCTTATATAATTCCATTTGATTTTAACATTTTTTATTGAAAAATAACAGAATCTGATATAATTCCATTTGATTTCAACATTTTTAATTCAAAAATAACAAAATCTGATATAATTCGGTTTGATTTCAACATTTTTAATTCAAAAATAATGGAATCTGATATAATTCCATTTGATTTCAACATTTTTATTTGAAAAATAACAGAATCTGATATAATTCCATTTGATTTCAACATTTTTAATTGAAAAACAACAGAATCTGATATAATTCCATTTGATTTCAACATTTTTAATTAAAAAATGACAGAATCTGATATAATTCCATTTGATTTCAACATTTGTAATAGAAAAATAACAAAATCTTATATAATTCCATTTGATTTCAAATTTTGTAATAGAAAAATAACAAAATCTGATATAATTCCATCTGATTTCAACATTTTTAATTGAAAAATGACAGAATCTGAAATAATTCCATTTGATTTCAACATTTTTAATTAAAACATACAGAATCTGATATAATTCCATTCGATTTCAACATTTTTAATTTAAAAAATAACAAAATCTGATATAATTCCATTTGATTTATACATTTTTATTTGAAAAATAACAGAATCTCATATAATTCCATTTGATTTCAACATTTTTAATTGAAAAATATTAGAATCTGATATAATTCCTTTTTATTTCAACATTTTTAATTGAAAAATAACAGAATCTGATATAATTCCATTTGATTTCAACATTTGTAATTAAAAAATAACAGAATCTGTTATAATTTCATTTGATTTCAAAATTTTTAATTGAAAAATAACAGAATCTGATATTATTCCATTTGATTTGAACATTTTTATTTGAAAAATTCCAGAATCTGATATAATTCCATTTGATTTCAACATTTTTAATTGAAAAACAACAGAATCTGATATAATTCCATTTGATTTCAACATTTTTAATTAAAAAATGACAGAATCTGATATAATTCCATTTGATTTCAACATTTGTAATAGAAAAATAACAAAATCTTATATAATTCCATTTGATTTCATCATTTTTAATTGAAAAATAACAAAATCTGATATAATTCCATCTGATTTCAACTTTTTTAATTGAAAAATAACAAAATCTGATATAATTCAATTTGATTTCAATATTTGTAATAGATAAATAACAAAATCTGATATAATTCCATCTGATTTCAACATTTTTAATTGAAAAATGATAGAATCTGATATAATTCCATTTGATTTCAACCTTTTTAATTAAAACATACAGAATCTGATATAATTCCTTTTCATTTCAAAATTTGTGATAGAAAAAGAACAGAATCTGATATAATTCCATTTGATTTCAACATTTTTAATTGAAAAATAACAGAATTTAATATAATTCCATTTGATTTCAAAATTTTTAATTCAAAAATAACTAAATCTGATATAATTCCATTTGATTTATACATTTTTATTTGAAAAATAAGAGAATCTGATATAATTCCATTTGATTTCAACATTTTTAATAGAAAAATAATAGAATCTGATGTAATTCCATTTGATTTCAACATTTGTAATAGAAAAATAACAGAATCTGATATAATTCCATTTGATTTCAATATTTTTAATTGAAAAATAACAGAATCTGATATAATTCCATTTGATTTCAACATTTTTAATTGAAACATACAGAATATGATATAATTCCATTTGATTTCAACATTTGTAATAGGAAAATAACAGAATCTAATATAATTCCATCTGATTTCAACATTTTTAATTAAAAAATATCAAAATCTGATATAATTCTAATGGATTTCAACATTTTTAATTGAAAAATAACAGAATCTGATATAATTCCATTTGATTTCAACATTTGTAATAGGAAAATAACAGAATCTAATATAATTCCATCTGATTTCAACATTTTTAATTAAAAAATATCAAAATCTGATATAATTCTAGTGGATTTCAACATTTTTAATTGAAAAATAACAGAATCTGATATAATTCCATTTGATTTCAAGATTTGTAATTGAAAAATAACAGAATCTGATATAATTCCATGTGATTTTCAACATTTTGAATTGAAAAAAAAAGTATCTGATATAATTCCATTTGATTTCAACATTTTTAATTCAAAAATAACAAAATCTGATATAATTCCATTTGATTTCAACATTTGCAATAGAAAAATAACAGAATCTGATATAATTCCATTTGATTTCAACATTTTTAATTAAAAAATAACAGAATCTGATATAATTCCATTTGATTTCAACATTTGTAATAGAAAAATGACAGAATCTAAAATAATTCCATTTGATTTCAACATTTGTAATAGAAAAATAACTGAATCTGATATAATTCCATTTGATTTCAACATTTTCAATTGAAAAATAACAGAAGCTTATATAATTCCATTTGATTTCAACATTTTTAATTCCAAATTAACAAAATCTGATATAATTCCATTTGATTTATACATTTTTATTTGAAAAATAACAAAATCTGATATAATTACATTTGATTTCAACATTTGTAATTTAAAAATAACAGAATCTGATATAATTCCATGTCATTTCAAAATTTTGAATTGAAAAAAAACAGAATCTTAAATAATTCCATTTGATTTCAACATTTTTAAATGAAAAATAAAAGAATCTGATATAATTCCATTTGATTTCAACATTTTTAATTGAAAAATAACAAAATCTGATATAATTCCAATTGATTTCAACATTTTTAATTGAAAAATAACAGAATCTAATATAATATCATTTGATTTCAACATTTGTAATAGGAAAATAACAGAATCTGATATAATTCCATTTGATTTATACATTTTTATTTGAAAAATAACAGAATCTGATATAATTCCATTTGATTTCAACAATTTAATTGAAAAATAAAAGAATCTGATATAATTCCATTTGATTTCAACATTTGCAATAGAAAAATAACAGAATCTGATATAATTCCATTTGATTTAACATTTTTAATTGAAAAATAACAGAATCTGATATAATTCCATTTGATTTCAACATTTGTAATAGAAAAATAACAGAATCTGATATAATTCCATTTGATTTCAACATTTTTAATTGAAAAATAACAGAATCTGATATAATTCCATTTGATTTCAACATTTTTAACTGAAAAATTACAGAATCTGATATAATTCAATTTGTTTTCAAGATTTTCTAAAGAAAAATAACAGAATCTGATATAATTCCATTTGATTTCAACATTTGTTATAGAAAATAACAGAATCTGATATAATTCCATTTGATTTCAACATTTTCAATTGAAAAATAACAGAATCTGATATAATTCCATTTGATTTCAACATTTTTAATTCAAAAATAACAAAATCTGATATAATTCCATTTGATTTATACATTTTTATTTAAAAAAAACAGAATCTGATATAATTCGATTTGATTTCAACATTTGTAATTGAAAAATAATGGAATCTCATATAATACCATTTGATTTCAACATTTGTAATAGAAAAATAACAGAATCTGATATAATTCCATTTGATTTCAACATTTTTAATTGAAAAATAACAGAATCTGATATAATTCCATTTGATTTAAACATTTTTATTTGAAAAATAACAGAATCTGATATAATTCCATTTGATTTCAACATTTTTAATAGAAAAATAACAGAATCTGATATAATTCCATTTGATTTCAACATTTTTAATAGAAAAATAACAAAATCTGATATAATTCCATTTGATTTCAACATTTTTAATTGATATATAACAGAATCTGATATAATATCATTTGACTTCAACATTTGTAATAGAAAAATAACAGAATCTGATATAATTCCATTAGATTTATACATTTTCATTTGAAAAATAACAGAATCTGATATAATTCCATTTGATTTCAACATTTTTAATTGAAAAATAACAGAATCTGATATAATTCCATTTGATTTCAACATTTGTAATAGAAAAATAACAGAATCTGTTATAATTCAATTTGATTTCAACATTTTTAATTGAAAAATAACATAATCTGATATAATTCCATTTGATTTCACATTTTTAATTGAAACATAACAGAATCTGATATAATTCCATTTGATTTCATCATTTTTAATTGAAAAATAACAGAATCTGATATAATTCAATTTCTTTTCAAGATTTTCTAAAGAAAAATAACAGAATCTGATATAATTCCATTTGATTTCAACATTTGTCATAGAAAATAACAGAATCTGATATAATTCCATTTGATTTCAACATTTGTAATAGAAAAATAACAGAATCTGATATAATTCCATTTGATTTATACATTTTTATTTGAAAAGTAAGAGAATCTGATATAATTCCATTTGATTTCAATATTTGTAATAGAAAATAACAGAATCTGATATAATTCCATTTGATTTCAACATTTTTAATTGAAAAATTACAGAATCTGATATAATTCCATTTGATTTCAACATTTGTAATAGAAAAATAACATAATCTGATATAATTCCAATTGATTTCAACATTTTTAATTAAAAAATAACAGAATCTGATATAATTCCATTTGATTTCAACATTTCTAATTGAAACATAACAGAATCGGATATAATTCCATTTGATTTATACATTTTTATTTGAAAAATAACAGAATCTGATATAATTCCATTTGATTTCAACATTTGTAATTGAAAAATAACAGAATCTTATATAATTCCATTTGATTTTAACATTTTTTATTGAAAAATAACAGAATCTGATATAATTCCATTTGATTTCAACATTTTTAATTCAAAAATAACAAAATCTGATATAATTCGGTTTGATTTCAACATTTTTAATTCAAAAATAATGGAATCTGATATAATTCCATTTGATTTCAACATTTGTCATAGAAAAATAACAGAATCTGTTATAATTCCATTTTATTTCAACATTTTTAATTGAAAAATAACAGAATCTGATATAATTCCATTTGATTTCAACATTTTTAATTGAAACATAACAGAATCTGATATAATTCCATTTGCTTTCATCATTTGTAATAGAAAAATAACAGAATCTGATATAATTCCATTTGATTTCAAAATTTGTATTAGAAAAATAACAAAATCTGATATGATTGAATTTGATTTCAACATTTTTAATTGAAAAATAACAGAATCTGATATAATTCCATTTGATTTCAACATTTTTAAATGAAAAATAACAGTATCTGATATAATTCCATCTGATTTCAACATTTTTAATTCAAAAATAACAAATTCGGATATAATTCCATTTGATTTATACATTTTTATTTGAAAAATAACAGAATCTGATATAATTCCATCTGATTTCAACATTTTTAATTAAAAAATAACAAAATCTGATATAATTCTAATGGATTTCAACATTTTTCATTGAAAAATAACAGAATCTGATATAATTCCATTTGATTTCAACATTTGTAATAGAAAAATAACAGAATCTGATATAATTCCATTTGATTTCAGCATTTTTAATAGAAAAATAACATAATCTGATATAATTCCAATTGATTTCAACATTCTTAATTAAAAAATAATAGAATCTGATATAATTCCATTTGATTTCAACATTTTTAATTGAAAAATAACAGAATATGATATAATTCCATTTGATTTCAACATTTTTGATTGAAACATAACAGAATCTGATATAATTCCATTTGATTTCAACATTTCTAATTGAAAAATAACAGAATCTGATATAATTCCAATTGATTTCAACATTTTTAATTGAAAAATAACAGAATCTGATATAATTGAATTTGTTTTCAAGATTTTCTAAAGAAAAATAACAGAATCTGATATAATTCCATTTGATTTATACATTTTTATTTGAAAAATAAGAGAATCTGATATAATTCCATTTGATTTCAACATTCTTAATTAAAAAATAATAGAATCTGATATAATTCCATTTGATTTCAACATTTTTAATTGAAAAATAACAGAATCTGATATAATTCCATTTGATTTCAACATTTTTAATTGAAAAATAACAGAATCTGATATAATTCCATTTGATTTCAACATTTTTAATTGAAAAATAACAGAATCTGATATAATTTCATTTGATTTCAACATTTTTCATTGAAAAATAACAGAATCTGATATAATTCCATTTGATTTCAACATTTTTAATTGAAAAATAACAGAATATGATATAATTCCATTTGATTTCAACATTTTTGATTGAAAAATAACAGAATCTGATATAATTCCATTTGATTTCAACATTTCTAATTGAAAAATAACAGAATCTGATATAATTCCAATTGATTTCAACATTTTTAATTGAAAAATAACAGAATCTGATATAATTCCATTTGATTTCAATATTTGTAATATGAAAAATAACAGAATCTGATATAATTCCATTTGATTTCAACATTTTTATTTGAAAAATAACAGAATCTGATATAATTCCATTTGATTTCAAATTTTGTAATAGAAAAATAACAAAATCTGATATAATTCCATCTGATTTCAACATTTTTAATTGAAAAATGACAGAATCTGAAATAATTCCATTTGATTTCAACATTTTTAATTAAAACATACAGAATCTGATATAATTCCATTCGATTTCAACATTTTTAATTTAAAAAATAACAAAATCTGATATAATTCCATTTGATTTATACATTTTTATTTGAAAAATAACAGAATCTCATATAATTCCATTTGATTTCAACATTTTTAATTGAAAAATATTAGAATCTGATATAATTCCTTTTTATTTCAACATTTTTAATTGAAAAATAACAGAATCTGATATAATTCCATTTGATTTCAACATTTGTAATTAAAAAATAACAGAATCTGTTATAATTTCATTTGATTTCAAAATTTTTAATTGAAAAATAACAGAATCTGATATTATTCCATTTGATTTGAACATTTTTATTTGAAAAATTCCAGAATCTGATATAATTCCATTTGATTTCAACATTTTTAATTGAAAAACAACAGAATCTGATATAATTCCATTTGATTTCAACATTTTTAATTAAAAAATGACAGAATCTGATATAATTCCATTTGATTTCAACATTTGTAATAGAAAAATAACAAAATCTTATATAATTCCATTTGATTTCATCATTTTTAATTGAAAAATAACAAAATCTGATATAATTCCATCTGATTTCAACTTTTTTAATTGAAAAATAACAAAATCTGATATAATTCAATTTGATTTCAATATTTGTAATAGATAAATAACAAAATCTGATATAATTCCATCTGATTTCAACATTTTTAATTGAAAAATGATAGAATCTGATATAATTCCATTTGATTTCAACCTTTTTAATTAAAACATACAGAATCTGATATAATTCCTTTTCATTTCAAAATTTGTGATAGAAAAAGAACAGAATCTGATATAATTCCATTTGATTTCAACATTTTTAATTGAAAAATAACAGAATCTAATATAATTCCATTTGATTTCAAAATTTTTAATTCAAAAATAACTAAATCTGATATAATTCCATTTGATTTATACATTTTTATTTGAAAAATAAGAGAATCTGATATAATTCCATTTGATTTCAACATTTTTAATAGAAAAATAATAGAATCTGATGTAATTCCATTTGATTTCAACATTTGTAATAGAAAAATAACAGAATCTGATATAATTCCATTTGATTTCAATATTTTTAATTGAAAAATAACAGAATCTGATATAATTCCATTTGATTTCAACATTTTTAATTGAAACATACAGAATATGATATAATTCCATTTGATTTCAACATTTGTAATAGGAAAATAACAGAATCTAATATAATTCCATCTGATTTCAACATTTTTAATTAAAAAATATCAAAATCTGATATAATTCTAATGGATTTCAACATTTTTAATTGAAAAATAACAGAATCTGATATAATTCCATTTGATTTCAACATTTGTAATAGGAAAATAACAGAATCTAATATAATTCCATCTGATTTCAACATTTTTAATTAAAAAATATCAAAATCTGATATAATTCTAGTGGATTTCAACATTTTTAATTGAAAAATAACAGAATCTGATATAATTCCATTTGATTTCAAGATTTGTAATTGAAAAATAACAGAATCTGATATAATTCCATGTGATTTTCAACATTTTGAATTGAAAAAAAAAGAATCTGATATAATTCCATTTGATTTCAACATTTTTAATTCAAAAATAACAAAATCTGATATAATTCCATTTGATTTCAACATTTGCAATAGAAAAATAACAGAATCTGATATAATTCCATTTGATTTCAACATTTTTAATTAAAAAATAACAGAATCTGATATAATTCCATTTGATTTCAACATTTGTAATAGAAAAATGACAGAATCTAAAATAATTCCATTTGATTTCAACATTTGTAATAGAAAAATAACTGAATCTGATATAATTCCATTTGATTTCAACATTTTCAATTGAAAAATAACAGAAGCTTATATAATTCCATTTGATTTCAACATTTTTAATTCCAAATTAACAAAATCTGATATAATTCCATTTGATTTATACATTTTTATTTGAAAAATAACAAAATCTGATATAATTACATTTGATTTCAACATTTGTAATTTAAAAATAACAGAATCTGATATAATTCCATGTCATTTCAAAATTTTGAATTGAAAAAAAACAGAATCTTAAATAATTCCATTTGATTTCAACATTTTTAAATGAAAAATAAAAGAATCTGATATAATTCCATTTGATTTCAACATTTTTAATTGAAAAATAACAAAATCTGATATAATTCCAATTGATTTCAACATTTTTAATTGAAAAATAACAGAATCTAATATAATATCATTTGATTTCAACATTTGTAATAGGAAAATAACAGAATCTGATATAATTCCATTTGATTTATACATTTTTATTTGAAAAATAACAGAATCTGATATAATTCCATTTGATTTCAACAATTTAATTGAAAAATAAAAGAATCTGATATAATTCCATTTGATTTCAACATTTGCAATAGAAAAATAACAGAATCTGATATAATTCCATTTGATTTAACATTTTTAATTGAAAAATAACAGAATCTGATATAATTCCATTTGATTTCAACATTTGTAATAGAAAAATAACAGAATCTGATATAATTCCATTTGATTTCAACATTTTTAATTGAAAAATAACAGAATCTGATATAATTCCATTTGATTTCAACATTTTTAACTGAAAAATTACAGAATCTGATATAATTCAATTTGTTTTCAAGATTTTCTAAAGAAAAATAACAGAATCTGATATAATTCCATTTGATTTCAACATTTGTTATAGAAAATAACAGAATCTGATATAATTCCATTTGATTTCAACATTTTCAATTGAAAAATAACAGAATCTGATATAATTCCATTTGATTTCAACATTTTTAATTCAAAAATAACAAAATCTGATATAATTCCATTTGATTTATACATTTTTATTTAAAAAAAACAGAATCTGATATAATTCGATTTGATTTCAACATTTGTAATTGAAAAATAATGGAATCTCATATAATACCATTTGATTTCAACATTTGTAATAGAAAAATAACAGAATCTGATATAATTCCATTTGATTTCAACATTTTTAATTGAAAAATAACAGAATCTGATATAATTCCATTTGATTTAAACATTTTTATTTGAAAAATAACAGAATCTGATATAATTCCATTTGATTTCAACATTTTTAATAGAAAAATAACAGAATCTGATATAATTCCATTTGATTTCAACATTTTTAATAGAAAAATAACAAAATCTGATATAATTCCATTTGATTTCAACATTTTTAATTGATATATAACAGAATCTGATATAATATCATTTGACTTCAACATTTGTAATAGAAAAATAACAGAATCTGATATAATTCCATTAGATTTATACATTTTCATTTGAAAAATAACAGAATCTGATATAATTCCATTTGATTTCAACATTTTTAATTGAAAAATAACAGAATCTGATATAATTCCATTTGATTTCAACATTTGTAATAGAAAAATAACAGAATCTGTTATAATTCAATTTGATTTCAACATTTTTAATTGAAAAATAACATAATCTGATATAATTCCATTTGATTTCACATTTTTAATTGAAACATAACAGAATCTGATATAATTCCATTTGATTTCATCATTTTTAATTGAAAAATAACAGAATCTGATATAATTCAATTTCTTTTCAAGATTTTCTAAAGAAAAATAACAGAATCTGATATAATTCCATTTGATTTCAACATTTGTCATAGAAAATAACAGAATCTGATATAATTCCATTTGATTTCAACATTTGTAATAGAAAAATAACAGAATCTGATATAATTCCATTTGATTTATACATTTTTATTTGAAAAGTAAGAGAATCTGATATAATTCCATTTGATTTCAATATTTGTAATAGAAAATAACAGAATCTGATATAATTCCATTTGATTTCAACATTTTTAATTGAAAAATTACAGAATCTGATATAATTCCATTTGATTTCAACATTTGTAATAGAAAAATAACATAATCTGATATAATTCCAATTGATTTCAACATTTTTAATTAAAAAATAACAGAATCTGATATAATTCCATTTGATTTCAACATTTCTAATTGAAACATAACAGAATCGGATATAATTCCATTTGATTTATACATTTTTATTTGAAAAATAACAGAATCTGATATAATTCCATTTGATTTCAACATTTGTAATTGAAAAATAACAGAATCTTATATAATTCCATTTGATTTTAACATTTTTTATTGAAAAATAACAGAATCTGATATAATTCCATTTGATTTCAACATTTTTAATTCAAAAATAACAAAATCTGATATAATTCGGTTTGATTTCAACATTTTTAATTCAAAAATAATGGAATCTGATATAATTCCATTTGATTTCAACATTTTTATTTGAAAAATAACAGAATCTGATATAATTCCATTTGATTTCAAATTTTGTAATAGAAAAATAACAAAATCTGATATAATTCCATCTGATTTCAACATTTTTAATTGAAAAATGACAGAATCTGAAATAATTCCATTTGATTTCAACATTTTTAATTAAAACATACAGAATCTGATATAATTCCATTCGATTTCAACATTTTTAATTTAAAAAATAACAAAATCTGATATAATTCCATTTGATTTATACATTTTTATTTGAAAAATAACAGAATCTCATATAATTCCATTTGATTTCAACATTTTTAATTGAAAAATATTAGAATCTGATATAATTCCTTTTTATTTCAACATTTTTAATTGAAAAATAACAGAATCTGATATAATTCCATTTGATTTCAACATTTGTAATTAAAAAATAACAGAATCTGTTATAATTTCATTTGATTTCAAAATTTTTAATTGAAAAAAAACAGAATCTGATATTATTCCATTTGATTTGAACATTTTTATTTGAAAAATTCCAGAATCTGATATAATTCCATTTGATTTCAACATTTTTAATTGAAAAACAACAGAATCTGATATAATTCCATTTGATTTCAACATTTTTAATTAAAAAATGACAGAATCTGATATAATTCCATTTGATTTCAACATTTGTAATAGAAAAATAACAAAATCTTATATAATTCCATTTGATTTCATCATTTTTAATTGAAAAATAACAAAATCTGATATAATTCCATCTGATTTCAACTTTTTTAATTGAAAAATAACAAAATCTGATATAATTCAATTTGATTTCAATATTTGTAATAGATAAATAACAAAATCTGATATAATTCCATCTGATTTCAACATTTTTAATTGAAAAATGATAGAATCTGATATAATTCCATTTGATTTCAACCTTTTTAATTAAAACATACAGAATCTGATATAATTCCTTTTCATTTCAAAATTTGTGATAGAAAAAGAACAGAATCTGATATAATTCCATTTGATTTCAACATTTTTAATTGAAAAATAACAGAATCTAATATAATTCCATTTGATTTCAAAATTTTTAATTCAAAAATAACTAAATCTGATATAATTCCATTTGATTTATACATTTTTATTTGAAAAATAAGAGAATCTGATATAATTCCATTTGATTTCAACATTTTTAATAGAAAAATAATAGAATCTGATGTAATTCCATTTGATTTCAACATTCGTAATAGAAAAATAACAGAATCTGATATAATTCCATTTGATTTCAATATTTTTAATTGAAAAATAACAGAATCTGATATAATTCCATTTGATTTCAACATTTTTAATTGAAACATACAGAATATGATATAATTCCATTTGATTTCAACATTTGTAATAGGAAAATAACAGAATCTAATATAATTCCATCTGATTTCAACATTTTTAATTAAAAAATATCAAAATCTGATATAATTCTAATGGATTTCAACATTTTTAATTGAAAAATAACAGAATCTGATATAATTCCATTTGATTTCAACATTTGTAATAGGAAAATAACAGAATCTAATATAATTCCATCTGATTTCAACATTTTTAATTAAAAAATATCAAAATCTGATATAATTCTAGTGGATTTCAACATTTTTAATTGAAAAATAACAGAATCTGATATAATTCCATTTGATTTCAAGATTTGTAATTGAAAAATAACAGAATCTGATATAATTCCATGTGATTTTCAACATTTTGAATTGAAAAAAAAAGAATCTGATATAATTCCATTTGATTTCAACATTTTTAATTCAAAAATAACAAAATCTGATATAATTCCATTTGATTTCAACATTTGCAATAGAAAAATAACAGAATCTGATATAATTCCATTTGATTTCAACATTTTTAATTAAAAAATAACAGAATCTGATATAATTCCATTTGATTTCAACATTTGTAATAGAAAAATGACAGAATCTAAAATAATTCCATTTGATTTCAACATTTGTAATAGAAAAATAACTGAATCTGATATAATTCCATTTGATTTCAACATTTTCAATTGAAAAATAACAGAAGCTTATATAATTCCATTTGATTTCAACATTTTTAATTCCAAATTAACAAAATCTGATATAATTCCATTTGATTTATACATTTTTATTTGAAAAATAACAAAATCTGATATAATTACATTTGATTTCAACATTTGTAATTTAAAAATAACAGAATCTGATATAATTCCATGTCATTTCAAAATTTTGAATTGAAAAAAAACAGAATCTTAAATAATTCCATTTGATTTCAACATTTTTAAATGAAAAATAAAAGAATCTGATATAATTCCATTTGATTTCAACATTTTTAATTGAAAAATAACAAAATCTGATATAATTCCAATTGATTTCAACATTTTTAATTGAAAAATAACAGAATCTAATATAATATCATTTGATTTCAACATTTGTAATAGGAAAATAACAGAATCTGATATAATTCCATTTGATTTATACATTTTTATTTGAAAAATAACAGAATCTGATATAATTCCATTTGATTTCAACAATTTAATTGAAAAATAAAAGAATCTGATATAATTCCATTTGATTTCAACATTTGCAATAGAAAAATAACAGAATCTGATATAATTCCATTTGATTTAACATTTTTAATTGAAAAATAACAGAATCTGATATAATTCCATTTGATTTCAACATTTGTAATAGAAAAATAACAGAATCTGATATAATTCCATTTGATTTCAACATTTTTAATTGAAAAATAACAGAATCTGATATAATTCCATTTGATTTCAACATTTTTAACTGAAAAATTACAGAATCTGATATAATTCAATTTGTTTTCAAGATTTTCTAAAGAAAAATAACAGAATCTGATATAATTCCATTTGATTTCAACATTTGTTATAGAAAATAACAGAATCTGATATAATTCCATTTGATTTCAACATTTTCAATTGAAAAATAACAGAATCTGATATAATTCCATTTGATTTCAACATTTTTAATTCAAAAATAACAAAATCTGATATAATTCCATTTGATTTATACATTTTTATTTAAAAAAAACAGAATCTGATATAATTCGATTTGATTTCAACATTTGTAATTGAAAAATAATGGAATCTCATATAATACCATTTGATTTCAACATTTGTAATAGAAAAATAACAGAATCTGATATAATTCCATTTGATTTCAACATTTTTAATTGAAAAATAACAGAATCTGATATAATTCCATTTGATTTAAACATTTTTATTTGAAAAATAACAGAATCTGATATAATTCCATTTGATTTCAACATTTTTAATAGAAAAATAACAGAATCTGATATAATTCCATTTGATTTCAACATTTTTAATAGAAAAATAACAAAATCTGATATAATTCCATTTGATTTCAACATTTTTAATTGATATATAACAGAATCTGATATAATATCATTTGACTTCAACATTTGTAATAGAAAAATAACAGAATCTGATATAATTCCATTAGATTTATACATTTTCATTTGAAAAATAACAGAATCTGATATAATTCCATTTGATTTCAACATTTTTAATTGAAAAATAACAGAATCTGATATAATTCCATTTGATTTCAACATTTGTAATAGAAAAATAACAGAATCTGTTATAATTCAATTTGATTTCAACATTTTTAATTGAAAAATAACATAATCTGATATAATTCCATTTGATTTCACATTTTTAATTGAAACATAACAGAATCTGATATAATTCCATTTGATTTCATCATTTTTAATTGAAAAATAACAGAATCTGATATAATTCAATTTCTTTTCAAGATTTTCTAAAGAAAAATAACAGAATCTGATATAATTCCATTTGATTTCAACATTTGTCATAGAAAATAACAGAATCTGATATAATTCCATTTGATTTCAACATTTGTAATAGAAAAATAACAGAATCTGATATAATTCCACTTGATTTATACATTTTTATTTGAAAAGTAAGAGAATCTGATATAATTCCATTTGATTTCAATATTTGTAATAGAAAATAACAGAATCTGATATAATTCCATTTGATTTCAACATTTTTAATTGAAAAATTACAGAATCTGATATAATTCCATTTGATTTCAACATTTGTAATAGAAAAATAACATAATCTGATATAATTCCAATTGATTTCAACATTTTTAATTAAAAAATAACAGAATCTGATATAATTCCATTTGATTTCAACATTTCTAATTGAAACATAACAGAATCGGATATAATTCCATTTGATTTCAACATTTTTAATTGAAAAACAACAGAATCTGATATAATTCCATTTGATTTCAACATTTTTAATTAAAAAATGACAGAATCTGATATAATTCCATTTGATTTCAACATTTGTAATAGAAAAATAACAAAATCTTATATAATTCCATTTGATTTCATCATTTTTAATTGAAAAATAACAAAATCTGATATAATTCCATCTGATTTCAACTTTTTTAATTGAAAAATAACAAAATCTGATATAATTCAATTTGATTTCAATATTTGTAATAGATAAATAACAAAATCTGATATAATTCCATCTGATTTCAACATTTTTAATTGAAAAATGATAGAATCTGATATAATTCCATTTGATTTCAACCTTTTTAATTAAAACATACAGAATCTGATATAATTCCTTTTCATTTCAAAATTTGTGATAGAAAAAGAACAGAATCTGATATAATTCCATTTGATTTCAACATTTTTAATTGAAAAATAAATGAATCTGATATAATTACATTTGATTTCAATATTTTTAATTGAAAAATAACAGAATCTGATATAATTCCATTTGATTTCAATATTTGTAACAGAAAAATAACAGAATCTGATATAATTCCATTTGATTTCAACATTTCTAATTGAAAAATAACAAAATCTGATATAATTCCATTTAATTTCAACATTTTTAATTGAAAAATAACAAAATCTGATATAATTCCATTTGATTTCAACATTTGTAATAGAAAAATAACAGAATCTGATATAATTCCATTTGATTCCAACATTTTTAATTGAAAAATAACAAAATCTGATATAATTCCATTTGATTTCAACATTTGTGATAGAAATATAAAAGAATCTGATATAATTCCATTTGATTTCAACATTTTTAATTGAAAAATAACAGAATCTTATGTAATTTCATTTGATTTCAACATTTTTCATTGAAAAATAACAGAATCTGATATTATTTCATTCGATTTCAACATTTTTAATTGAAAAATAACAGAATATGATATAATTCCATTTGATTTCAACATTTTTGATTGAAACATAACAGAATCTGATATAATTCCATTTGATTTCAACATTTCTAATTGAAAAATAACAGAATCTGATATAATTCCAATTGATTTCAACATTTTTAATTGAAAAATAACAGAATCTGATATAATTGAATTTGTTTTCAAGATTTTCTAAAGAAAAATAACAGAATCTGATATAATTCCATTTGATTTATACATTTTTATTTGAAAAATAAGAGAATCTGATATAATTCCATTTGATTTCAACATTCTTAATTAAAAAATAATAGAATCTGATATAATTCCATTTGATTTCAACATTTTTAATTGAAAAATAACAGAATCTGATATAATTCCATTTGATTTCAACATTTTTAATTAAAAAATGACAGAATCTGATATAATTCCATTTGATTTCAACATTTGTAATAGAAAAATAACAGAATCTGATATAATTCCATTTGATTTCAACATTTTTAATTGAAAAATAACAGAATCTGATATAATTCCATTTGATTTCAACATTTTTAATGGAAAAATAACAGAATCTGATATAATTCCATTTGATTTCAACATTTTTAATTGAAAAATAACAGAATATGATATAATTCCATTTGATTTCAACATTTTTGATTGAAAAATAACAGAATCTGATATAATTCCATTTGATTTCAACATTTCTAATTGAAAAATAACAGAATCTGATATAATTCCAATTGATTTCAACATTTTTAATTGAAAAATAACAGAATCTGATATAATTCCATTTGATTTCAATATTTGTAATATGAAAAATAACAGAATCTGATATAATTCCATTTGATTTCAACATTTATAATTCAAAAATAACAAAATCTGTTATAATTCCATTTGATTTCAACATTTGTAATAGAAAAATAACAAAATCTGATATAATTCCATTTGATTTCAACATTTTTCATTGAAAAATAACAGAATCTGATATAATTCCATTTGATTTCAACATTTTTAATTAAAACATACAGAATCTGATATAATTCCCTTCGATTTCAACATTTGTGATAGAAATATAAAAGAATCTGATATAATTCCATTTGATTTCAACATTTTCAATTGAAAAATAACAGAATCTGATATAATTCCATTTGATTTCAACATTTTTAATTGAAAAATAACAGTATCTGATATAATTGAATTTGTTTTCAAGATTTTCTAAAGAAAAATAACAGAATCTGATATAATTCCATTTGATTTCAACATTTTTAATTAAAAAATAACAGAATCAAATATAATTCTAATGGATTTCAACATTTTTAATTGAAAAATAACAAAATCTGATATAATTCCATTTGATTTCAACATTTGTAATAGAAAAATTATAGAATCTGATATAATTCCATGTGATTTCAACATTTTTAATTGACAAATAACAGAATCTGAAATAATTCCATTTGATTTCAAGTTTTGTAATAGAAAAATAACAGAATCTGATATAATCCCATTTGATTTCAACCTTTGTAATAGAAAAATAACAGAATCTGATATAATTCCAACTGATTTCAACTTTTTTAATTGAAAAATAAAATCTGATACAATTCCATTTGATTTCAACATTTGTAATAGAAAAATAACAAAATCTGATATAATTCCATCTGATTTCAACATTTTTAATTGAAAAATGATAGAATCTGATATAATTCCATTTGATTTCAACCTTTTTAATTAAAACATACAGAATCTGATATAATTCCTTTTGATTTCAAAATTTGTGATAGAAAAAGAACAGAATCTGATATAATTCCATTTGATTTCAACATTTTTAATTGAAAAATAAATGAATCTGATATAATTACATTTGATTTCAACATTTTTAATTGAAAAATAACAGAATCTGATATAATTCCATTTGATTTCAATATTTGTAACAGAAAAATAACAGAATCTGATATAATTCCATTTGATTTCAACATTTCTAATTGAAAAATAACAAAATCTGATATAATTCCATTTAATTTCAACATTTTTAATTGAAAAATAACAAAATCTGATATAATTCCATTTGATTTCAACATTTGTAATAGAAAAATAACAGAATCTGATATAATTCCATTTGATTTCAACATTTTTAATTGAAAAATAACAAAATCTGATATAATTCCATCTGATTTCAACATTTTTAATTGAAAAATGATAGAATCTGAAATAATTCCATTTGATTTCAACATTTTTAATTAAAACATACAGAATCTGATATAATTCCTTTTGATTTCAACATTTGTGATAGAAAAATAACAGAATCTGATATAATTCCATTTGATGTATACATTTTTATTTGAAAAATAACAGAATCTGATATAATTCCATTTGATTTCAACATTTTCATTTGAAAAATAATAGAATCTGATATAATTCCATTTGATTTCAACATTTGTAATAGAATAATAACAAAATCTGATATAATTCCATCTGATTTCAACATTTTTAATTGAAAAATGACAGAATCTGAAATAATTCCATTTGATTTCAACATTTTTAATTAAAACATACAGAATCTGATATAATTCCATTCGATTTCAACATTTTTAATTTAAAAAATAACAAAATCTGATATAATTCCATGTGATTTATACATTTTTTTTTGAAAAATAACAGAATCTGATATAATTCCATTTGATTTGAACATTTTTAATTGAAAAATATTAGAATCTGATATAATTCCATTTGATTTCAACCTTTTTAATTAAAACATACAGAATCTGATATAATTCCATTTGATTTCAAAATTTGTGATAGAAAAAGAACAGAATCTGATATAATTCCATTTGATTTCAACATTTTTAATTGAAAAATAAATGAATCTGATATAATTACATTAGATTTCAACATTTTTAATTGAAAAATAACAGAATCTGATATAATTCCATTTGATTTCAATATTTGTAACAGAAAAATAACAGAATCTGATATAATTCCATTTGATTTCAACATTTTTAATTGAAAAATAACAGAATCTGATATAATTCCATTTGATTTCAACATTTTTAATTGAAAAATAACAAAATCTAATATAATTACAGTTGATTTCAACATTTTTAATTGAAAAATAACAGAATCTGATATAATTCCATTTGATTTCAACATTTTTAATTGAAAAATAATAGAATCTGATATAATTTCTTTTGATTTCAACATTTTTAATAGAAAAATAAAAGAATCTGATATAATTCCATTTGATTTCAACATTTTTAATTGAAAAATAACAGAATCTGATATAATTCCATCTGATTTGAACATTTGTATTAGAAAAAAAACAGAATCTGATATAATTCCATTTGATTTCAATATTTGTAATAGAAAAAAAACAGAATCTGATATAATTCCATTTGATTTCAACATTTTTAGTTGAAAAATAAAAGAATCTGATATAATTCCATTTGATTTCAACATTTTGAATTAAAAAATGACAGAATCTGATATAATTCCATTTGATTTAAACATTTGTAATAGAAAAATAACAAAATCTTATATAATTCCATTTGATTTCAACATTTTTAATTGAAAAATAACAAAATCTGATATCATTCCATTTGATTTCAACATTTGTAATAGAAAAATAACAAAATATGATATAATTCCATCTGATTTCAACATTTTTAATGTAAAAATAACAGAATCTAATATAATTACATTTGATTTCAACATTTTTAATTGAAAAATAACAGAATCTGATATAATTCCATTTGATTTCAACATTTTTAATTGAAAAATAACAGAATCTGATATAATTTCATTTGATTTCAACATTTTTCATTGAAAAATAACAGAATCTGATATTATTCCATTCGATTTCAACATTTTTAATTGAAAAATAACAGAATATGATATAATTCCATTTGATTTCAACATTTTTGATTGAAAAATAACAGAATCTGATATAATTCCATTTGATTTCAACATTTCTAATTGAAAAATAACAGAATCTGATATAATTCCAATTGATTTCAACATTTTTAATTGAAAAATAACAGAATCTGATATAATTCCATTTGATTTCAATATTTGTAACAGAAAAATAACAGAATCTGATATAATTCCATTTGGTTTCAACATTTCTAATTGAAAAATAACAAAATCTGATATAATTCCATTTAATTTCAACATTTTTAATTGAAAAATAACAAAATCTGATATAATTCCATTTGATTTCAACATTTGTAATAGAAAAATAACAGAATCTGATATAATTCCATCTGATTTCAACATTTTTAATTGAAAAATGATAGAATCTGAAATAATTCCATTTGATTTCAACATTTTTAATTAAAACATACAGAATCTGATATAATTCCTTTTGATTTCAACATTTGTGATAGAAAAATAACAGAATCTGATATAATTCCATTTGATGTATACATTTTTATTTGAAAAATAACAGAATCTGATATAATTCCATTTGATTTGAACATTTTCATTTGAAAAATAATAGAATCTGATATAATTCCATTTGATTTCAAATTTTGTAATAGAAAAATAACAGAATCTGATATAATTCCATTTAATTTCAACATTTGTAATTGAAAAATAACAGAATCTGTTATAATTTCATTTGATTTCAACATTTTTAATTGAAAAATACCAGAATCTGATATTATTCCATTTCATTTGAACATTTTTATTTGAAAAATACCAGAATCTGATATAATTCCATTAGATTTCAACATTTTTAATTGAAAAATAACAGAATCTGATATAATTCCATTTGATTTCAACATTTTTAATTAAAAAATGACAGAATCTGATATAATTCCATTTGATTTCAACATTTGTAATAGAAAAATAACAAAATCTTATATAATTCGATTTGATTTCAACATTTTTAATTGAAAAATAACAAAATCTGATATAATTC
The DNA here is from genome assembly GCA_963932145.1 of Acanthosepion lycidas. NCBI lineage: Eukaryota > Metazoa > Mollusca > Cephalopoda > Sepiida > Sepiidae > Acanthosepion > Acanthosepion lycidas. The sequence goes on along the minus strand of OZ010599.1, from coordinate 51,967,122 downwards.
CATTTGATTTCAACATTTGTAATAGAAAAATAACAAAATCTGATATAATTCCATCTGATTTCAACTTTTTTAATTGAAAAATGATAGAATCTGAAATAATTCCATTTGATTTCAACATTTTTAATTAAAACATACAGAATCTGATGTAATTCCATTTGATTTCAACATTTTTAACTAAAAAATAACAAAATCTGATATAATTCCATTTGATTTATACATTTTTAATTGAAAAATAACAGAATCTGGTATAATTCCATCTGATTTGAACATTTGTAATAGAAAAATAACAGAATCTGATATAATTCCATTTGATTTCAACATTTGTAATAGAAAAATAACAGAATCTGATATAATTCCATTTGATTTCAACATTTTTAATTCAAAAAGAACAGAATCTGATATAATTCCATTTGATTTCAACATTATTAATTGAAAAATAACAGAATCTGATATAATTCCATGAGATTTCAACATTTTTAATTGAAAAATAACAGAATCTGATATAATTCCATTTGATTTCAACATTTTTAATTGAAAAATAACAAAATCTGATATAATTCCATGTGATTTCAACATTTTTAATTCAAAAATAACAAAATCTGAAAATAATTGCATTTGATTTAAACATTCATATTTGAAAAATAACAGAATCTGATATAATTCCATTTGATTTCAACATTTATAATTGAAAAATAACAAAATCTGATATTATTCCATTTGATTTCAACATTTTTAATGGAAAAATAACAAAACCTGATCTAATTCCATTTGATTTCAACATTTTTAATGGAAAAATAACAGAATCTGATATAATTCCATTTGATTTCAACATTTTCAATTGAAAAATAACAGAATCTGATATAATTCCATTTGATTTCAACATTTTTAATTAAAACATACAGAATCTGATATAATTCCATTTGATTTCAACATTTTTAATTCAAAAATAACAAAATCTGATATAATTCCATTTGATTTCAACATTTTTAATAGAAAAATAACAGAATCTGATATAATTCCATTTGATTTCAACATTTTTAATTGAAAAATAACAAAATCTGATATAATTCCATTTGATTTCAACATTTGTAATAGAAAAATAACAAAATCTGATATAATTCCATTTGATTTCAACATTTTTAATTGAAAAATAACAGAATCTGATATAATTCCATTTGATTTCAACATTTTTAATTAAAACATACAGAATCTGATATAATTCCATTCGATTTCAACATTTGTGATAGAAAAGTAACAGAATCTGATATAATTCCATTTGATTTCAACATTTTCAATTGAAAAATAACAGAATCTGATATAATTCCATTTGATTTCAACATTTTTAATTGAAAAATAACAGAATCTGATATAATTCCATTTGATTTCAACATTTTTAATTGAAAAATAACAGAATCTGATATAATTCCATGTGATTTCATCATTTTTAATTGACAAATAACAGAATCTGATATAATTCCATTTGATTTCAAGTTTTGTAATAGAAAAATAACAGAATCTGATATAATTCCATTTGATTTCAACCTTTGTAATAGAAAAATAACAGAATCTGATATAATTCCATTTGATTTCAACATTTTTAATTGAAAAATAACAGAATCTGATATAATTCCATTTGATTTCAACATTATTAATTGAAAAATAACAGAATCTGATATAATTCCATGAGATTTCAACATTTTTAATTGAAAAATAACAGAATCTGATATAATTCCATTTGATTTCAATATTTTTAATTGAAAAATAACAGAATCTGATATAATTTTATTTGATTTCAACATTTTTAATTAAAAAACAACAGAATCTGATATAATTCCATTTGATTTCAACATTTGTCATAGAAAAATAACAGAATATGATATAATTCCATTTAATTCAACATTTTTAATTGAATAATAACAAAATCTGATATAATTCCATTTGATTTAAACATTTGTATTTGAAAAATAACAGTATCTGATATAATTCCATTTGATTTCAACATTTATAATTGAAAAATAACAAAATCTGGTATAATTCCATTTGATTTCAACATTTTTAATGGAAAAATAATAAAACCTGATATAATTCCATTTGATTTCAACATATTTAATTGAAAAATAACAGAATCTGATATAATTCCATTTGATTTCAACATTTTTCATTGAAAAATAACAGAATCTGATATAATTCCATTTGATTTCAACATTTTTAATTAAAACATACAGAATCTGATATAATTCCCTTCGATTTCAACATTTGTGATAGAAATATAAAAGAATCTGATATAATTCCATTTGATTTCAACATTTTCAATTGAAAAATAACAGAATCTGATATAATTCCATTTGATTTCAACATTTTTAATTGAAAAATAACAGTATCTGATATAATTGAATTTGTTTTCAAGATTTTCTAAAGAAAAATAACAGAATCTGATATAATTCCATTTGATTTCAACATTTTTAATTAAAAAATAACAGAATCAAATATAATTCTAATGGATTTCAACATTTTTAATTGAAAAATAACAAAATCTGATATAATTCCATTTGATTTCAACATTTGTAATAGAAAAATTATAGAATCTGATATAATTCCATGTGATTTCAACATTTTTAATTGACAAATAACAGAATCTGAAATAATTCCATTTGATTTCAAGTTTTGTAATAGAAAAATAACAGAATCTGATATAATCCCATTTGATTTCAACCTTTGTAATAGAAAAATAACAGAATCTGATATAATTCCAACTGATTTCAACTTTTTTAATTGAAAAATAAAATCTGATATAATTCCATTTGATTTCAACATTTGTAATAGAAAAATAACAAAATCTGATATAATTCCATCTGATTTCAACATTTTTAATTGAAAAATGATAGAATCTGATATAATTCCATTTGATTTCAACCTTTTTAATTAAAACATACAGAATCTGATATAATTCCTTTTGATTTCAAAATTTGTGATAGAAAAAGAACAGAATCTGATATAATTCCATTTGATTTCAACATTTTTAATTGAAAAATAAATGAATCTGATATAATTACATTTGATTTCAACATTTTTAATTGAAAAATAACAGAATCTGATATAATTCCATTTGATTTCAATATTTGTAACAGAAAAATAACAGAATCTGATATAATTCCATTTGATTTCAACATTTCTAATTGAAAAATAACAAAATCTGATATAATTCCATTTAATTTCAACATTTTTAATTGAAAAATAACAAAATCTGATATAATTCCATTTGATTTCAACATTTGTAATAGAAAAATAACAGAATCTGATATAATTCCATTTGATTTCAACATTTTTAATTGAAAAATAACAAAATCTGATATAATTCCATCTGATTTCAACATTTTTAATTGAAAAATGATAGAATCTGAAATAATTCCATTTGATTTCAACATTTTTAATTAAAACATACAGAATCTGATATAATTCCTTTTGATTTCAACATTTGTGATAGAAAAATAACAGAATCTGATATAATTCCATTTGATGTATACATTTTTATTTGAAAAATAACAGAATCTGATATAATTCCATTTGATTTCAACATTTTCATTTGAAAAATAATAGAATCTGATATAATTCCATTTGATTTCAACATTTGTAATAGAATAATAACAAAATCTGATATAATTCCATCTGATTTCAACATTTTTAATTGAAAAATGACAGAATCTGAAATAATTCCATTTGATTTCAACATTTTTAATTAAAACATACAGAATCTGATATAATTCCATTTGATTTCAACATTTTTAATTCAAAAATAACAAAATCTGATATAATTCCATTTGATTTCAACATTTTTAATTGAAAAATAACAGAATCTGATATAATTCCATTTGATTTCAACATTTTTAATTGAAAAATAACAAAATCTGATATAATTCCATTTGATTTCAACATTTGTAATAGAAAAATAACAAAATCTGATATAATTCCATTTGATTTCAACATTTTTAATTGAAAAATAACAGAATCTGATATAATTCCATTTGATTTCAACATTTTTAATTAAAACATACAGAATCTGATATAATTCCATTCGATTTCAACATTTGTGATAGAAAAGTAACAGAATCTGATATAATTCCATTTGATTTCAACATTTTCAATTGAAAAATAACAGAATCTGATATAATTCCATTTGATTTCAACATTTTTAATTGAAAAATAACAGAATCTGATATAATTCCATTTGATTTCAACATTTTTAATTGAAAAATAACAGAATCTGATATAATTCCATGTGATTTCATCATTTTTAATTGACAAATAACAGAATTTGATATAATTCCATTTGATTTCAAGTTTTGTAATAGAAAAATAACAGAATCTGATATAATTCCATTTGATTTCAACCTTTGTAATAGAAAAATAACAGAATCTGATATAATTCCATTTGATTTCAACATTTTTAATTGAAAAATAACAGAATCTGATATAATTCCATTTGATTTCAACATTATTAATTGAAAAATAACAGAATCTGATATAATTCCATGAGATTTCAACATTTTTAATTGAAAAATAACAGAATCTGATATAATTCCATTTGATTTCAATATTTTTAATTGAAAAATAACAGAATCTGATATAATTTTATTTGATTTCAACATTTTTAATTAAAAAACAACAGAATCTGATATAATTCCATTTGATTTCAACATTTGTCATAGAAAAATAACAGAATATGATATAATTCCATTTAATTCAACATTTTTAATTGAATAATAACAAAATCTGATATAATTCCATGTGATTTCAACATTTTTAATTCAAAAATAACAAAATCTGATATAATTCCATTTGATTTAAACATTTGTATTTGAAAAATAACAGTATCTGATATAATTCCATTTGATTTCAACATTTATAATTGAAAAATAACAAAATCTGGTATAATTCCATTTGATTTCAACATTTTTAATGGAAAAATAATAAAACCTGATATAATTCCATTTGATTTCAACATATTTAATTGAAAAATAACAGAATCTGATATAATTCCATTTGATTTCAACATTTTTAATTGAAAAATAACAGAATCTGATATATATCCATTTGATTTCAACATTTGTGTTAGAAAAATAACAGAATCTGATATAATTCCATTTGATTTCAACATTTTTAATTGAAAAATAACAGAATCTGATATAATTCCATTTGACTTCAACATTTTTAATTGAAAAATAACAGAATCTGATATAATTCAATTTGTTTTCACCATTTTTAATTGAAAAATAACAGAATCTGATATAATTCCATTTGATTTCATCATTTTTAATTCAAAAATAACAAAATCTGATATAATTCCATTTGATTTCAACATTTGTAATAGAAAAATAACAGAATCTGATATAATTCCATTTTATTTCAACATTTTTAATTGAAAAATAACAGAATGTGATATAATTCCAATTGATTTCAAAATTTTTAATTAAAAAATAACAGAATCTGATATAATTCCATTTGATTTCAACATTTGTAATAGCAAAATGACAGAATCTGATATAATTCCATTTGATTTCAACATTTTTAATTGAAAAATAACAGAATGTGGTATAATTCCAATTGATTTCAACATTTCATTTAAAAAATAACAGAATCTGATATAATTCCATTTGATTTCAACCTTTTTAATTGAAAAATAACAAAATTTGATATAATTCCATTTGTGACGGGTACACACCTGGCCCAGGGTCGAATCCTTTGGTTACGGCGCCAACTGTGACATCGCTCCTCCTGGTCGCTCCTCCTGGTCCCAAGCGTGCCGCTCCAACCTCTTGGTTAGATGATCACCAGCCTCGCCTTTCCCAACCCGCTTCCAATACCTGGTTGCTAAAGCAACTGTACTGATCTCCGGTCTGTCTACCCACGCTGTGTTTAGATCTTAGACAGACGGGACCAGCAGGGATTGGGCTGTATGCAAGTTGAGTCCGACGGGGGTGGCAAAACACAAGTAAAAGAAAAAAAAACTCACGAGACAAAAAAATTACTGATAAAAAAAAAAGGGTGACATCCTTTTATATCTAATATCCGTTACATAAAGAAAAATTGTTCTCATTCCCGACCCGCTCTGTGGACTATGGCACCAAGCTTCTATCATACAACTTAACGATTTCGAATTGTCTACTCTCTAGAATTGTGTATGTCGGAGTGTGGTTTAGTTCGACACTGGGGCTAATTTCTATCAATCATTCGCAGTTGATTCTTCTCTTCGACTTGAGTTGTATTTATTCACTTCGATCTGGTTGGGTCGAATTCTGTTCTCGGCTGGGCTTGATTTTAACTTCTTCTTCTTCTTCCGTTCAGTAACTCTTTGGCCTTGTCTTCGACTTGGCTGCAACTTCTCCGCGGCTTTCGAGTAATCTTCTCCTTCGTCGACTTAGATAGAACTTCTCTTGTCTTTGACTTGGGCCGGAAGGATTTCTTGTTTTCGACTTGGGCTGGAAGGATTTCTTGTTTTCGACTTGGGCTGGAAGGATTTCTTGCCGCAACTCAGCCGCAACTCTCTGTCGTCCGAGGTGATCTCTTCTCGCTGCCGTCCGGGGCTGAACTCATCTTTTTGTCGATTGGGGTCCTGCTTTTATTGACGCCGCAGCAAACCGGGGTGGGTCTGTCGGCGTCAGGGCTCTCTCGATAATCCCAAAAGTCGCATTAGTTCTGATTTCCCATTATCGCTATTATTTTCACCCCTACTTCCTCACAGTGCCTCTGGGGGGAAGACGCATACCCATCTCTCCCGGTCTCTCGTATGTCAGGTGACCGTTTTCGACCAATGGTTCTTGATCGAGCATTCTCACTCCTCTTTCCGCATATCACGTGACCGCTTTCGGCTAATGAGACTGTGGTGGGACGCCTCCCGTCTCCAATCGGGCGTGGCTTACATCGTTCTTGTTCTAAAAAAAACAAAATCTAATTTGGCCTTTTTCACACGTACGAAAAATGATAATCTTGGCTTTTTCTCACCTGGGTTCTGTCAAAACAGCCTGCCGCTAATTAGATGTGACTTCAGGAAAGAATATTGGCGCTATCTGTGAGCCGAGACAATCGTTTTCTTTCCTTCTTTGTTTTTGGTCAGACCTGATAGTCAAAAATCTTAATTATCTGAATTGAAAATGTCTCCACTTCATCATCGTGGGGTTCCAATTTTTAACAGGTCAGAATCTGTATACAGTTCCACCGGTCACCCCCCCCCCAACACAAAAAAACACCTTTCCTCCGATTAAAATTTCGTTTCCATTGTTCTAAAAAATCTTTATTGTTTCAGCCAACCTTAACAACTTCCATCCTACGCGGACATGGAATTAGTTCAAGTGCTTGACCTGATAATTTTGACACTTGTTAGGTGCTGGTCGTACGTGTGTGTTTTCGCTTACGACCTGGTTTCGTATTATGTTTCTGTCTTTCCTCTTCTTTTTGTTTTATTTTATTATCTCCAAACTCTATTTCTTCAAACAAATATAACAATTTCTATTTCCCTGGATTTCGGTCAGGTAATTTGACCTGATATATTTTGACACCTGTCTTGTCTTAGTTTTACTTATGACCGGGTTTTGTATTATCTATTCCTCTTTCTCTTTCTTTTTATTATTTTTTTTTCTTCTTCTCTTTGGATCGCCTAAATACAGTTAGAGAATTATTCTCAAAACTCAATTATTCTTCGTTTCTAAATAACTAACAACTGGTTAATAAACCGAATAAAAATTAAATCATATTTCTATGAATATCTCTTTTTAGTCTTTCTAAAAATGCAGGGTGCCACAATCCTCCCCTAACCGATTTGTCATTTACCCGTAAATGACACCTAAACCCAATTACATCATTTAACATGCACCATGCATTTGTCTCATGCAATTCTATTCTACTTTCTTACATGCAAGGTTAATGTTCTTTTCACCTTCTTTTGTTCTACATGCAATGTAATGTTCCTTTCATCTTTTTTTTTTTTTTCTACATGCAATGTAATGTTCTTTCCATCTTCTTTTGTTCTACATGCAATGTAATGTTCTTTTCATCTTCTTTTGTTCTACATGCAATGTAATGTTCTTTTTCATCTTCTTTTGTTCTACATGCAATGTAATGTTCTTTTCATCTTCTTTTGTTCTACATGCAAGGGTAATGTTCTTTTTCATCTTCTTTTGTTCTACATGCAAGGGTAATGTTCTTTTTTCATTTTTTTTTTTTTTGTTCTACATGCAAAAGTAATATGTGCGTGTGTCTGTGGGTGCAGATGTGTTTACTATGGTTTGTTCTTCTTGGTCAATGTTTTCCTCTCCGCTGTGGGAGGTTTTTCCGCCGCACGTGGTGGTCTCACGCCAGCCTCCTCCGTTGGTCTTTCAGCAATTTCTTCGCCCGTCCTGTCTGAGCGAGGAACACTGCTCGGCATCTCCCTCTCGTGTTGCTGCACGCTCACTAGATTGTCGTTCGCTAATCTCCTCTTACTCTTAACCTTCCATATTAATACACCCCCGATGGCTATAACTAGGAATGTACCCATTACTATTGACCAACTTATCGCGATCTGCTCATCGTCTTCCCAAGCCACATCTTCATTTCCCAACGCACTTAACTTGTCTCTCAATTGATCCATATCGATCTTTTCTATTGGCTTCATTAATACTGGCATCTTATTTAAGGTAACATTAGAGAATCTCTTCACTATCGGCTCCCAATATTCTGTACAATTGACTAAGCCTCTACCAATCATCTCTATGATTGAATCTTTCTCTTCATATCTTTCTTCTTCCTGGTAATAGGGGGGTAAGGAAATGGATATTCCAACCGCCGAACATCCCATGGGTAGCGTCACCAGGGATAACGGTGGTCTTATTCTTAATGTCCTTGTGGACTCTCCCCCACATACCCTAGACAAGCTGATATGTCTCTGTCTGAAACACTGATAGCTTGTGGTAATGCCGTGTTTGTTAATACCTCCACTTGGCAGATTCTTTTGATTCCTTCCCTTTTCCCAGCAAACAATTCTAGTATGCACATTCTGCGATTACCAGTTTTATAGATAGGGCTTAACGAGGTACAAGTCCCTAGAGCATCATCTCTACACCTTCCAGCTTCTTCAGCTGATAGCAACATGAATTTCGTTCTCCCCGAATTTAAAGCTATGTAGTCTGCTTCCACCTTGTACCTTGCTATCATTCCTAAACCTTGATCTCTTCTGGGGTAGGGGATGGGTAAGTTTATAACCTGGTATATCTCGAATACACTCTCGCTATCTAACAACGGAACAGATATCACAACCAATAGTCGCCTATTTTCTAACAAGGTCACACATCCTAGTGCATTATAATATTTCCACAATTCTTTGGTGGGGTCCACCGGCAGCCTTAAATGGTGGGGTAACTCGGCCTGTATTCCGAGTAGCGCTTCCCTTAGGTGACCCGGGTTTACTATGCTTGGGGAGAGGTGTCCTAATGACAGCATGTCTAATTGCGCCCTCACGTGTTCCACCAAGGTCGTCAACGACTGACTCGTTTGTCGTACCTTATTCGTAATTGTCATCAGCTGGAAATATTTTTTGCATGAATCCGCTCATTTCCTGTAATTCAATCATTACAGTTTCTGTATTATTAATTACCTCTTGTCTCAACCTCGCCAGGTTGTCTATTAACCAATTGATTCTGGCTCTATTTTTGGACACCTCTAACCTTGTCACATTTAATATTGTCACACTCTCCCTTGCCACCTGGGCAAGCGTCCTCTGGTTTACCTCCACTTCTCCCAGTTTCCTTCTTATGAATTTAACGTCGTCTTCAGTCACTGTTCCAAACAGGACACTCAATGCCTTTCCCACAATCGGGACTACGGATCTCCTTTCCCGCGTCTGCAGTAACTCTATTCCCTGCAGGTAGTTTTGCATGTCTTTCCATTGAGCCTCTATCATAGTGGCTTCTGATTCTAGAGAGTGCAATAAACTGAGATACCCTTTTTGCTTGGGATAATCTTGTCCTACTTTCAACCGGGCTGCATCCAGTTGCGTTAGCTCGTTTCCTAACTTATTTAGTAGCGACTCATACGGGTTCAAATCTATCACGAATGTGACCAACCACTTAGACCTGGTTACTATTACTTCGCTCGTTTTTTTAAAAATGGTGTTTCGGCTGCGCTTCCCAGCTTCCGCCATCGTCACCATCAGCGTGGCTACCACCATCATCGTCATAACCAACCCTTTCATCTTGATCATTCCTGAAAGGTAACGAAATTCTTTTGTTGTTATTCTTCACAACTACTTCGTGTCGCTCAACTCATCACTCAATTATTTTATAACTTCTTACTAAGTTCAGCTCTTCCCTCCTCTAACTAACCTCTAGCGGACAGAATGGTCTGGTCAGGTGTGCGTGGCGCCCACTCTAAAGGTTGTACTTCATGACACCACTGGTGATCAATCAACAATGCCAATGATCTTCTCCCGTCCCTTGTGAGGTGCAGCCCGCGACTCCATCCCCTCCACTCACATCTACCATAGTCAGCCAATAGGATTTTGGATGAGCCAGTGTCGTTATCTGTCGACACTAAATGCTTGTATTCTGCACAGCCCTTTTGTTCTACTGAGATTTGGGGTTCTTCTCCCTCCCTGATCTCATCTTCTGAGGTGATTCCTGTTCAACCTCTAACCTTCTTTCTGTGTCTAACTTCCGTCCAGGAGGGTTTTTTTTTGTCCTCTTCTTCATCTCCTGATTCTTCTTTCTGTTTAGAGTCTTCGCCTTGAATGTCCTCAATACCTTTCGACTCTATGTCTAAATTTCTCCTGTTCCTTATCCTTTCCTTGAGCTGGGAAAGGGGTATTCGATCCTCCTCCTCCCACTCGCTGGGTCCTTCGTCCTGTTCAGGGTGCCTCTTTTTAGAGCCTTCGACTGCTTGATTGGACCTCCTCGTCTTTTTCTTCCTTTTCTTCGGACATGGGGGTGTGATGGCGATCTCACGGGGTCTTCTCTGTACCGATTCAGTCGACGACTGAACATCGCCAATCCCCGCTGAGGGTTCCAACTCTGTCACTCGGACTGCTTCGTTTATCTGGCCAAGTCGACCTATCTCCGCATCCTCCTCGGAGTCTTCTTCCGTTTCCATTTCTTCCGGTTCAACCAGAGTTACTTTCCTTTTCCTTGTCTTCTTAGGCCTCGGCTCGCTCATTTCCAGGTTAGCTATTTCAGCCTTCTTCAGATCATTGGCATGAACCCTCCTCGCTCGTCCTGCCACTTGATCCCATATTACATATGATACTGGGCCCGTCTGCTCTACTATCCGGTAGTACGGTTCCCATCTTTGGTCCAGCTTTCCCTCTCTCTGGTGGATTTTATAGTAGACAGGGTCTCCAACCTTCAATTCTACTACCTTTCTTTCAGCATTCACCCTCTCATTTCTTTTCTTCTGGGCCCTCTTTATTCTTCTTCTGGCCTGTACAAATATCTTATGTTGCTGTTCCAGCAATAGTTGATGATGATCTTCTCCCATATACCTTCTTCGGGGCTTCAGTAGGTTATCCACAGGCAGGACCACGTCTCTGCCAAACAACAAAAAGTAAGGAGAAAATCTGGAGGTTTCGTTTATCGTAAACCTCACGGCCGCCAGAGCCTGCGTCAAATACAAGTCCCAATTTCCAGTGTTTTCTCTGACCAGCTTGGCCAATACATCTCCCAAGGTTTTATGAAACCTTTCCACTTTAGCATTTCCCTGGGGGTGATATGGGGATGTTTTTATGTGCTCTACATTCAAACCTGTCAAAACTTCTCTCATGATGCTGTTCACATTCTCCGTGCCATTGTCTGTTACCAATTGCACAGGGGCACCATACCTAGGGAAGATTTCACTTATTATCAACCCGGCCACAGTTCTGGCCTTCTTGTCTGGTACTGCAAATGCTTCAGGCCAATTTGTTAGCCAATCGACAAAACTCACTATATAGTTGTTTCCTTGTGCAGTTTCTCCATATGGTCCTGATACATCCATACTCACCTTCTCGAAGGGAAAGTTTGGTACGTCTGTTTCCTCCAAGGGTGCCATTTCCTGCCTTCTGCTCTGCGACTGGCACACTACACAACTCCGAACATAGTTAGTGACCTCTCCGTACAGTTTGGGCCAATAGTACTTTCTTCCTATGAGATCACATGTCCTATCAATTCCCATGTGACCCAACCTCTCGTGGCACTGCTCCAATATCTCTGGTCTTAAACTTTTGGGCACATACAACTTGGGCTTGACTTCTTCATCCCTGCCTGAGAGATAATACAGCCTTTCCTCTATTATGGCATACTTGGTGGTCTCTCCTGCCTTCACCTTCTCTCTCAGAGCAGCTATTTCACTGTCTGCTTGCTCCTTCTCAATTCCTTCTGTCCAGTAGGGATCGGTTATTATCTGGGCGTCCCCTTCTTCGTCCGATTCTAACATGGGGCGATCTTTTAGCTTATTAGAGTTAATTACTCCTATTCTATAGGCTTTATCATCTACTCCCTGTTCTACCTTTACAGATCTTTCTTCCAGTTGTTTCGGTATTCTTGAGAGTAAATCTGCGCACGTGTTTTCCTTTCCTGCCAAATACTCTATCTTACAGTGGTAGCCACTTAACTTAAGTGCCCACTGTTGAATTTTCTTATTATTTGTCCACTCTGCCTGCAATAGGTACTGCAAATGTTTGTGGTCTGTTTTTATAGTAAAGACCGCACCATTTAAATAGTAGTCCAGTTTTTGGAGAGCATACATGATGGCATATGCTTCTCTTTCTATTACTGGCCACCTCTGTTGTGTCTCTGAGAGCTTATGGGAGAGGAAGTATATCGGTACTTTCTCTGGTATGCCAGGCACTGGTCCTTCCTTATCAGGACACGGCTGGGTAAGTACTGCCCCTACACACTGCTCACTGGCATCCGTGTATAATATCATGGGCTTGCTGAGGTCTGGGTACGTCAGCAGTGGGACGGTTGTCAACTGTCCCTTTAGCGAATCAAATGCTCGTTGACAGTCCTCTGTCCACTTGAACCTAGCGTATTTCTTCGTCAGGGCTACTAGTGGTATGGCAATTCTTGAAAATGCCGGGACGAAGCGTCGGTAGTAGCCTATAGCTCCTATAAAACCTCTTACCTGTCTCACTGTCTTAGGCTCTGGCATTTCCCTTATGACCTTTACCTTATCCATGTCGGGTTTAATACCGTCTCCGTTTATGACGAAGCCTAAATACCTAGTTTCTTCCTTCAGAAACTGACACTCTGACAAATTTAATTTTAATCCGTGTTTCCTCAATCTTCCCAACACCTGTCCTAAATGAAAAAAGTGTTGTTCCACTGTCTCCGAAAATATCAAGATATCGTCCAAATACGCCATGGCAAAGCTCTCGTATCCTCCTAACACTATTGACATTAGCTGTTGGAAGACTCCCGGGGCATTAGCTAGACCGAATGGCATCACCCTGAACTGAAACAGTCCCAGGTGACACACAAATGCGGCCTTCTCCTTGTCAGCCTCATCCAGGGCTACTTGCCAATACCCGGACCTCAAGTCCAACGTAGAGAAGTACTTTGCCTTCCCTAATAATGCCAAAATGTCGTCTATCAATGGCAATGGCACCGCCAACGGCTTCGATACAGAATTTAGCTTCCTAAAATCTACACAGAAACGATGCCCGCCATCTTTCTTACCTACTATTACTATTGGGAAGCTCCAAGGGGAGATCGATCTTTCGATCATCCCAGCTTCCAACATTTCCTCTACTGCCTCTTCTACAAGTGGTCTTTTATGTATAGGTGTCCGGTAGGGTTTCAATTTCACAGGGGGGTGGTCTCCGGTGTCGATTTTCATTTCGACTGTGTGGGTCTGACCTAGCTCCTTGTCTGACTGGGCCACCACATCTCGATTGTTCTTTAACAGACCCCCCACTCTGGCTCTAAATTGATCCGGTGCTAATATATCCTCATCTAAGATTCCCTCTGTTTGCTCTACTAGCTTCCTTCGTTCCTCCTCGAATCTCACCCGACTCAGAGTTCGTAGGGGAAGTGCTCTCCCTATCTTCTCCCCTCTCCTAACCTTTATAGTCTTTTGGGCCTGGTTCACCATCATTATGGGCACCAACTCGGCTGCCTCCACTACCGTTTCGCACAGGGTTACCTCGTTATCTTCTAGGCCCTTTCCTTCTACAGGGACCAACTGCAGGGGTCTTCTCCATACCCTTTTTCCTGACATTAACCTACCCTTTCCCGACACTGCGGTTCTAGGAGGTAACTTTACATCTTCCTCCACCACTATGGTTATCTCTTCCTCTGGTGGGCATCCCAATGGCGTTCTCTCGCCGTTCACCACCAACACAGTAGGATTAAACTCAATCTGGGCCCTCTGGCTCCGGAGCCAATCTTCTCCCAAGATTGCCTCCGTACACAGGTCGGGGGTTACGTAAAAATTTTGGGTGCTTTTTACTTTCCCAATCCTCACCGGGAGCCTCACCATCCCTTTTATCTTCAGGGGGGCTCCATCTGCTTCCCGTAACCTTCTCTTCCGTTTCACCCGCCTGTATGTTTCCTCTCTCATCAATGACACAGATGCTCCTGTGTCCACCAGAGCCCTCATCTCCCTACCCCCTATCTCTGCTCTACAGGATAGTTCTTTCTCTTGCGTTAGCGAAGAGAACACTTGAGCTTTCTTCTTCCTGGGTCTCCACCCTTGGGTCAACCCAGCCATGGGTGCCGGTAGTAATAAATCACCTTCATTTTTCTCATGAGGTGGAGTTCTGCGCCCCCTGCACCTGGGCGACCCCGGCCGGACCTCTCCCGGTCTCCCGCGTTCGTTTCTAAGGATACAGTTTCTCTTCAGGTGTCCTGGCCTCCTGCAAAACCAGCACCTTCTTGTTGGACAGCTTGCCGCAAAGTGGTTCGCCCGACCACATGTCCAACATTTTGCTCTTTTCCTTTTCAACTGGGTTGGCCTTGTGTCTATTCCCGGGGGAACCCGTCCTCTATTCAAGCGGTTCGCCCGTCCACTGGTCCAAGTTTTTATTTCTCTTCTTTTTAACTGGGCCACCCTCCCTCTTAATTCCGGGGTGGCCCGCTGGCTTTTCCCTGGGCCGGTCTCTTGGGCTCAGCCTTCTTTGTTAATATCGGTGGGGCACCCTTCCTCAGCCCGCACCACTTGGCCAGGTGTCCTTTCTTACCACACCTGGTGCATCTGTCCTGATCGAAGTCTGGGGGTAACCCCCACTTCGTCGGACATTCCGCCGCCCTGTGGTCCTCGTGCCCACAGGTCCAGCAGACCAGCCCGTATCGACCCGGCGTGGGCTTATAAAAGCCATGCCTGGTCGACCATGCTTTTCTATTGGGGTCCTCCTCCCATAATTCTGCCCGATCCACCTCATCCTTAACCCTCTGATTCCACGCGGGGGGTCTTCCGCCTACCCCCCTCTTTCCAGCCTCCTGACTTGGCATCTGCTTCTTCCCACACCTCTTCACTTTATCCCACACGGCCTGGCTCTCCCTGGCCAGCTCCACCGCTGCCGACAGTCTGAGCGGTCCTTCCTTCAGTACGTCGCTCAGCGCCTCTATATACAGGTCCGCCAGTTGGGCCTGCATAACTGCATTATCCCTGACCACTTCGGGGAATGCCAACGATGATAGCTTCCCCGCTCGGGTCCCTAATTCTCCCGGGGTTTCATCCCGTAGCTGTGTCAGTTTTAAAAGGGCCCTCATGGCCTCTATGGCCGTACCTTCGTCGGCGAACTCTTTGGTTAGCAGTCTTTTTATCTCTTCCCAAGACAAGCAGGGTTGATTTTCCAAGAGCCCCCTCACGAACTCAGACGCTTTTCCCTTTGTGGCATCGTATGCCAAATACAGGGTTTCTTGGTCCGAAAGCTCGTAGATGATTCGGCTCTTCTCAAGGATTGCCAGCCAGTTTTTAAACTCCTTCCCGCTGCCATCAAATACTGGGACCCTCGGTCCACCTAACAGCTTCCTTAAATCCACTGACAACCACCGCCTTACTTCCTCTTCACCCCCCACTGCTCTATCCGAATCACAGTCCGACATGTCTACAGAGAAAGACAATCTATGCAGCAACAATCGAGGTTGGGAAATAAAATAAGGTGTCCTACCTTGCAGACGATTCTGTTCTTGTTCCTTTCGGTCCCGGTCGTTTTGAGTTCCATTTGAATTTTCAGCAACGGCGGTCGATCGATGTGACGTGACGCGGCTGTCTCAGGGTTGATCCTGTTCGTCACGGCACCAATTGTGACGGGTACACACCTGGCCCAGGGTCGAATCCTTTGGTTACGGCGCCAACTGTGACGTCGCTCCTCCTGGTCGCTCCTCCTGGTCCCAAGCGTGCCGCTCCAACCTCTTGGTTAGATGATCACCAGCCTCGCCTTTCCCAACCCGCTTCCAATACCTGGTTGCTAAAGCAACTGTACTGATCTCCGGTCTGTCTACCCACGCTGTGTTTAGATCTTAGACAGACGGGACCAGCAGGGATTGGGCCGTATGCAAGTTGAGTCCGACGGGGGTGGCAAAACACAAGTAAAAGAAAAAAAAAACTCACGAGACAAAAAAATTACTGATAAAAAAAAAAGGGTGACATCCTTTTATATCTAATATCCGTTACATAAAGAAAAATTGTTCTCATTCCCGACCCGCTCTGTGGACTATGGCACCAAGCTTCTATCATACAACTTAACGATTTCGAATTGTCTACTCTCTAGAATTGTGTATGTCGGAGTGTGGTTTAGTTCGACACTGGGGCTAATTTCTATCAATCATTCGCAGTTGATTCTTCTCTTCGACTTGAGTTGTATTTATTCACTTCGATCTGGTTGGGTCGAATTCTGTTCTCGGCTGGGCTTGATTTTAACTTCTTCTTCTTCTTCCGTCCAGTAACTCTTTGGCCTTGTCTTCGACTTGGCTGCAACTTCTCCGCGGCTTTCGAGTAATCTTCTCCTTCGTCGACTTAGATAGAACTTCTCTTGTCTTTGACTTGGGCCGGAAGGATTTCTTGTTTTCGACTTGGGCTGGAAGGATTTCTTGTTTTCGACTTGGGCTGGAAGGATTTCTTGCCGCAACTCAGCCGCAACTCTCTGTCGTCCGAGGTGATCTCTTCTCGCTGCCGTCCGGGGCTGAACTCATCTTTTTGTCGATTGGGGTCCTGCTTTTATTGACGCCGCAGCAAACCGGGGTGGGTCTGTCGGCGTCAGGGCTCTCTCGATAATCCCAAAAGTCGCATTAGTTCTGATTTCCCATTATCGCTATTATTTTCACCCCTACTTCCTCACAGTGCCTCTGGGGGGAAGACGCATACCCATCTCTCCCGGTCTCTCGTATGTCAGGTGACCGTTTTCGACCAATGGTTCTTGATCGAGCATTCTCACTCCTCTTTCCGCATATCACGTGACCGCTTTCGGCTAATGAGACTGTGGTGGGACGCCTCCCGTCTCCAATCGGGCGTGGCTTACATCGTTCTTGTTCTAAAAAAAACAAAATCTAATTTGGCCTTTTTCACACGTACGAAAAATGATAATCTTGGCTTTTTCTCACCTGGGTTCTGTCAAAACAGCCTGCCGCTAATTAGATGTGACTTCAGGAAAGAATATTGGCGCTATCTGTGAGCCGAGACAATCGTTTTCTTTCCTTCTTTGTTTTTGGTCAGACCTGATAGTCAAAAATCTTAATTATCTGAATTGAAAATGTCTCCACTTCATCATCGTGGGGTTCCAATTTTTAACAGGTCAGAATCTGTATACAGTTCCACCGGTCACCCCCCCCCAACACAAAAAAACACCTTTCCTCCGATTAAAATTTCGTTTCCATTGTTCTAAAAAATCTTTATTGTTTCAGCCAACCTTAACAACTTCCATCCTACGCGGACATGGAATTAGTTCAAGTGCTTGACCTGATAATTTTGACACTTGTTAGGTGCTGGTCGTACGTGTGTGTTTTCGCTTACGACCTGGTTTCGTATTATGTTTCTGTCTTTCCTCTTCTTTTTGTTTTATTTTATTATCTCCAAACTCTATTTCTTCAAACAAATATAACAATTTCTATTTCCCTGGATTTCGGTCAGGTAATTTGACCTGATATATTTTGACACCTGTCTTGTCTTAGTTTTACTTATGACCGGGTTTTGTATTATCTATTCCTCTTTCTCTTTCTTTTTATTATTTTTTTTTTTTCTTCTTCTCTTTGGATCGCCTAAATACAGTTAGAGAATTATTCTCAAAACTCAATTATTCTTCGTTTCTAAATAACTAACAACTGGTTAATAAACCGAATAAAAATTAAATCATATTTCTATGAATATCTCTTTTTAGTCTTTCTAAAAATGCAGGGTGCCACACATTTGATTTCAACATTTGGAATAGAAAAATAACAAAATCTGATATAATTCCATTTGATTTCAACATTTTTAATTGAAAAATAACAGAATCTGATATAATTCCATTTGATTTCAAGATTTTAATTAAAACATAGAGAATCCGATATAATTCCATTCGATTTCAACATTTTTAATTGAAAAATAACAGAATCTGATATAATTCAATTTGTTTTCAAGATTTTATAAAGAAAAATAACAGAATCTGATATAATTCCATTTGACTTCAACATTTTTAATTGAAAAATAACAGAATCTGATATAATTCCATTTGATTTCAACATTTGTAATAGAAAAATAACAGAATCTGATATAATTCAATTTGTTTTAAAGATTTTCTAAAGAAAAATAACAGTATCTGGTATAATTCCATTTGATTTCAATATTTTCAATTGAAAAATAACAGAATCTGATATAATTCCATTTGATTTCAACATTTTTAATTAAAAATTACAAAATCTGATATAATTCCATTTGATTTATACATTTTTATTTGAAAAAAAAGAGAATGTGATATAATTCCATTTGATTTCAATATTTTGAATTAAAAAATAACAGAATCTGATATAATTCCATTTGATTTCAACATTTGTAATAGAAAAATAACAGAATCTGATATAATTCCAATTGATTTCAACATTTTTAATTGAAAAATAACAGAATCTGATATAATTTCATTTGATTTCAACATTTTTAATTGAAAAATACCAGAATCTGATATTATTCCATTTGACTTCAAAATTTTTATTTGAAAAATAACAGAATCTGGTATAATTCCATTTGATTTCAATATTATCAATTGAAAAATAACAGAATCTGATATAATTCAATTTAATTCAACATTTTTAATTGAAAAATAACAAAATCTGATATAATTCCATTTGATTTCAACATTTATAATTCAAAAATAACAGAATCTGATATAATTCCATTTGATTTCAACATTTTTAATTAAAAAATAACAAAATCTTATATAATTCCATTTGATTTCAACATTTGTAATTGAAAAATAACAAAATGTGATATAATTCCATTTGATTTATACATTTTTATTTGAAAAATAACAGAATCTGATATAATTCCATTTGATTTCAACTTTTCTAATAGAAAAATAACAGAGTCTGATATAATTCCATTTGATTTCAACATTTATAATTCAAAAATAATAAAATCTGATATAATTCCATTTGATTTCAACATTTTTAATTAAAACATACAGAATCTGATATAATTCCATTTCATTTCAACATTTTTAATTCAAAAATAACAGAATCTGATATAATTCCATTTGATTTATACATTTTTATTTAAAAAATAACAGAATCTGATATAATTCCATTTGATGTATACATTTTTATTTGAAAAATAACAGAATATGATATAATTCCATTTGATTTCAACATTTTTAATTAAAACATACAGAATCTGATATAATTCCATTTGATTTCAACATTTTTACTTCAAAAATAAAAAAATCTGATATAATTCCATTTGATTTATACATTTTTATTTGAAAAATAACAGAATCGGGTATAATTCCATTTCATTTCAACATTTTTAATTGAAAAATAACAAAATCTGATATAATTCCATTTGATTTCAACATTTTTAATTGAAAAATAACAGAATCTGATATAATTCCATTTGATTACAACATTTGTGATAGAAAAATAACAGAATCTGATATAATTCCATTTGATTACAACATTTGTGATAGAAAAATAACAGAATATGATATAATTCCATTTGATGTATACATTTTTATTTGAAAAATAACAGAATCTGATATAATTCTATTTGATTTCAACATTTTCAATTAAAAAATATTAGAATCTGATAGAATTCCATTTGATTTCAACATTTTTAATTGAAAAATAACAGAATCTGATATAATTCCATTTGATTTCAACATTTCTAATAGAAAAATAACAAAATCTGATATAATTCCATGTGATTTCAACATTTTGAATTGAAAAATTACAGTATGTGAAATAATTCCATTTGATTTCAACATTTTTGATTGAAAAATAACAGAATCTGATATAATTCCATCTGATTTCAACATTTGTAATAGAAAAATAACAGAATCTGATATAATTCCATCTGATTTCAACATTTGTAATAGAAAAATAACAGAATCTGATATAATTCCATTTGATTTCAACATTTTTAATTAAAACATACAGAATCTGATATAATTCCATTTGATTTCAACATTTGTAATTCAAAAATATCAAAATCTGATATAATTCCATTTGATTTATACATTTATATTTGAAAAATAACAGAATCTGGTATAATTCAATTTGTTTTCAAGATTTTCTAAAGAAAAATAACAGAATCTGATATAATTCCATTTGATTTATACATTTTTATTTCAAAAATAAGAGAATCTGATATAATTCCATTTGATTTCAACATTTTTAATTGAAAAATCATAGAATCTGATATAATTCCATTTGATTTCATCATTTGTAATAGAAAAATAAATTAATCTGATATAATTCCATCTGATTTCAACATTTTTAATTAAAAAATAACAAAATCTGATATAATTCCATTTGATTTCAACATTTTTAATTAAAAAATAATAGAATCTGATATAATTCCATTTGATTTCAACATTTGTAATAGAAAAATAAATGAATCTGATATAATTCCATTTGATTTCAACATTTTTAATTGAAAAATCACAGAATCTGATATAATTTCATTTGATTTCAACATTTTTAATTGAAAAATAACAGAATCTGATATTATTCCATTTGATTTATACATTTTTATTTGAAAAATAACAAAATCTCATATAATTCCATTTGATTTCAACATTTGTAATAGAAAATAAAAAAATCTGATATAATTCCATTTGTTTTCAACATTTTTGATTGAAAAATAACAGAATCTGATATAATTCCATTTGATTTCAACATTTGTAATTAAAACATACAGAATCTGATATAATTCCATTCGATTTCAACATTTGTGATAGAAAAATAACAGAATCTGATATAATTCCATTTGATTTCAACATTTTTAATTGAAAAATAAAAAATCTCATATAATTCCATTTGATTTCAACATTTTTAATTCAAAAATATCAAAATCTGATATAATTCCATTTGATTTCAACATTTGTTATAGAAAAATAACAGAATCTGATATAATTCCATTTGATTTCAACATTTTCAATTGAAAAATAACAGAATCTGATATAATTCCATTTGATTTCAACATTTTTAATTCAAAAATAACAGAATCTGATATAATTCCATTTGATTTCAACATTTTTAATTGAAAAATAACAGAATCTTATATAATTCCATTTGATTTCAACATTTTTAATTAAAACATAAAGAATCTGATATAATTCCATTTGATTTCAACATTTTTAATTCAAAAATAACAAAATCTGATATACTTCCATTTGATTTATACATTTTTATTTTAAAAATAACATAATCTCATATAATTCCATTTGATTTCAACATTTTTAATTGAAAAATAACAAAATCTGATATAATTCCATTTGATTTCAAAATTTGTAATAGAAAAATAAGAGAATCTGATATAATTCGGTTTGATTTCAACATTTTTAATTGAGAAATAACAGAATCTGATATAATTACATTTGATTTCAACATTTTTAATTAAAACATACAGAATCTGATATAATTCCATTCGATTTCAACATTTGTGATAGAAAAATAAGAGAATCTGACATAATTCCATTTGATTTCAACATTTTTAATAGAAAAATAACAGAATCTGATATAATTCCATTTGATTTCAACATTTTTAATTGAAAAATAACAAAATCTGATATAATTCCAATTGATTTCAACATTTGTAATTGAAAAATAACAGAATCTGATATAATTCCATTTGATTTCAACATTTTTAATTAAAACATACAGAATCTGATATAATTCCATTTGATTTCAACATTTTCAATTGAAAAATAACAGAATCTGATCTAATTCCATTTGATTTCAACATTTATAATTCAAAAATAACAAAATCTGATATAATTCCATTTGATTTATACATTTTCATTTGAAAAATAACAGAATCTGATATAATTGCATTTAATTTCAACATTTTTAATTGAAAAATAACAGAATCTGAAATAATTCCATTTGATTTCAACATTTTTAATTGAAAAATAACACAATCTGATATAATTCAATTTGTTTTCAAGATTTTCTAAAGAAAAATAACAGAATCTGATATAATTCCATTTGATTTATACATTTTTATTTCAAAAATAAGAGAATCTGATATAATTCCATTTGATTTCAACATTTGTATTGAAAAATCATAGAATCTGATATAATTCCATTTGATTTCAACATTTGTAATAGAAAAATAAATTAATCTGATATAATTCCATCTGATTTCAACATTTTTAATTAAAAAATAACAAAATCTGATATAATTCCATTTGATTTCAACATTTTGAATTAAAAAATAATAGAATCTGATATAATTCCATTTGATTTCAACATTTGTAATAGAAAAATAACAGAATCTGATATAATTCCATTTGATTTCAACATTTTTAATTGAAAAATAACAAAATCTGATATTATTTCATTTGATTTATACATTTTTATTTGAAAAATAACAGAATCTGATATAATTCCGTTTGATTTCAACATTTTTAATTGAAAAATAACAGAATCTGATATAATTCCATTTGATTTCAAGATTTTCAATTGAAAAATAACAGAAGCTGATATAATTCCATTTGATTTCAACATTTGTAATAGAAAAATAACAGAATCTGATATAATTCTATTTGATTTCAACATTTTTAATTGAAAAATAAGAGAATATGATATAATTCCATTTGATTTCAACATTTTTATTTGAAAAATAACATAATCTGATATAATTCCATTTGATTTCAACATTTTTAATTGAAAAATAACAAAATCTCATATAATTCCATTTGATTTCAACATTTGTAATAGAAAAATAAAAAAATCTGATATAATTCCATTTGATTTCAACATTTTTGATTGAAAAATAACAGAATCTGATATAATTCCATTTGATTTCAACATTTGTAATTAAAACATACAGAATCTGATATAATTCCATTCGATTTCAACATTTGTGATAGAAAAATAACAGAATCTGATATAATTCCATTTGATTTCAACATTTTCAATTGAAAAATAACAGAATCTGATATAATTCCATTCGATTTCAACATTTTTAATTCAAAAATAACAAAATCTGATATACTTCGATTTGATTTATACATTTTTATTTTAAAAATAACATAATCTCATATAATACAGAATCTGATATAATTCCATTCGATTTCAACATTTGTGATAGAAAAATAACAAAATCTGATATAATTCCATTTGATTTCAAAATTTGTAATAGAAAAATAAGAGAATCTGATATAATTCGATTTGATTTCAACATTTTTAATTGAGAAATAACAGAATCTGATATAATTACATTTGATTTCAACATTTTTAATTAAAACATACAGAATCTGATATAATTCCATTCGATTTCAACATTTGTGATAGAAAAATAACAGAATCTGATATAATTCCAATTTGATTTATACATTTTTATTTGAAAAATAATAGAATCTGATATAATTCCATTTGATTTCAACATTTTTAATAGAAAAATAACAGAATCTGATATAATACCATTTGATTTCAACATTTTTAATTGAAAAATAACAAAATCTGATATAATTCCAATTGATTTCAACATTTTTAATTGAAAAATAACAGAATCTGATATAATATCATTTGATTTCAACATTTGTAATAGAAAAATAACAGAATCTGATATCATTCCATTTGATTTATACATTTGTATTTGAAAAATAACAGAATCTGATATAATTCCATTTGATTTCAACATTTTTAATTGAAAAATAACAGAATCTGATATAATTCCATGGGATTTCAACATTTTTAATTGAAACATAACAGAATCTGATATAATTCCATTTGATTTAACATTTTTAATTGAAACATAACAGAATCTGATATAATTCCATGTGATTTATACATTTTTATTTGAAAAATAACAGAATCTGATATAATTCCATTTGATTTCAACATTTTCAATTGAAAAATAACAGAATCTGATATAATTTGATTTGATTTCAACATTTTTAATTCAAAAATAACAGAATCTGTTATAATTCCATTTGATTTCAACATTTTTAATTGAAAAATAACAGAATCTGATATAATTCCAATTGATTTCAACATTTTTAATTGAAAAATAACAGAATCTGATATAATTCAATTTGATTTCAACATTTTTAATTCAAAAATATCAAAATCTGATATAATTCCATTTGATTTCAACATTTGTAATAGAAAAATAACAGAATCTAATATAATTCCATTTGATTTCAACATTTTTAATTGAGAAATAACAGAATCTGATATCATTCTATTTGATTTATACATTTTTATTTGAAAAATAACAGAATCTGATATAATTCCAACTGATTTCAACAGTTGTAATAGAAAAATAACAGAATCTGATATAATTCCATTTGATTTCAACATTTTTAATTGAAAAATAACAAAATCTGATATAATCCCAATTGATTTCAACATTTTTAATTGAAAAATAACAGAATCTGATATAATATCATTTGATTTCAACATTTGTAATAGAAAATAACAGAATCTGATATAATTCCAATTGATTTATACATTTTTATTTGAAAAATAACAGAATCTGATATAATTCCTTTCGATTTCAACATTTTCAATTGAAAAATAACAGAATCTGATATAATTCCATTTGATTTCAACATTTGTAATAGAAAAAATAACAGAATCTGATATAATTCCATTTGATTTCAACATTTTAATTGAAAATAACAGAATCTTATATAATTCCATTTGATTTCAACATTTTTAATTGAAACATAACAGAATCAGATATAATTCCATATGATTTTACATTTTTAATTGAAAAATAACAGAATCTGATATAATTCAATTTGTTTTCAAGATTTTCTAAAGAAAAATAACAGAATCTGATATAATTCCATTTTATTTCAACATTTGTTATAGAAAATAAAGAATCTGATATAATTCCATTTGATTTCAACATTTTCAATTGAAAAATGACAGAATCTGATATAATTCCATTTGATTTCAACATTTTTTATTCAAAAATATCAAAATCTGATATAATTCCATTTGATTTCAACATTTATAATAGAAAATAACAGAATCTGATATAATTCCATTTGATTTCAACATTTTTAATTGAAAAATCACAGAATCTGATATAATTTCATTTGATTTCAACATTTTTAATTGAAAAATAACAGAATCTGATATTATTCCATTTGATTTATACATTTTTATTTGAAAAATAACAGAATCTGATATAATTCCATTTGATTTCAACATTTTTGATTGAAAAATAACAGAATCTGATATAATTCCATTTGATTTCAAGATTTTCAATTGAAAAATAACAAAAGGTGATATAATTCCATTTGATTTCAACATTTGTGATAGAAAAATAACAGAATCTGATATAATTCCATTTGATTTCAACATTTTTAATTGAAAAATAAGAGAATATGATATAATTCCATTTGATTTATACATTTTTATTTGAAAAATAACATATTCTGTTATAATTCCATTTGATTTCATCATTTTTAATTGAAAAATAACAAAATCTCATATAATTCCATTTGATTTCAACATTTGTAATAGAAAAATAAAAAAATCTGATATAATTCCATTTGATTTCAACATTTTTAATTCAAAAATAACAGAATCTGATATAATTCCATTTGATTTCAACATTTATAATTGAAAAATAACACAATCTGATATAATTCCATTTGATTTCAACATTTTTAATTAAAACATACAGAATCTGATATAATTCCATTTGATTTCAACATTTTTAATTAAAACATACAGAATCTTATATAATTCCATTCGATTTCAACATTTGTGATAGAAAAATAACAGAATCTGATATAATTCCATTTGATTTCAACATTTATAATTCAAAAATAACAAAATCTGATATAATTCCATTTGATTTATACATTTTCATTTGAAAAAAAACAGAATCTGATATAATTGCATTTAATTTCAACATTTTTAATTGAAAAATAACACAATCTGATATAATTCAATTTGTTTTCAAGATTTTCTAAAGAAAAATTACAGAATCTGATATAATTCCATTTGATTTATACATTTTTTTTGAAAAATAAGAGAATCTGATAAAATTCCATTTGATTTCAACATTTTTAATTGAAAAATCATAGAATCTGATATAATTCCATTTGATTTCAACATTTGTAATAGAAAAATAAATGAATCTAATATAATTCCATCTGATTTCAACATTTTTAATTAAAAAATAACAAAATCTGATATAATTCCATTTGATTTCAACATTTTTAATTAAAAAATAATAGAATCTGATATAATTCCATTTGATTTCAACATTTGTAATAGAAAAATAACAGAATCTGATATAATTTTATTTGATTTCAAAATTTTTAATTGAAAAATCACAGAATCTGATTTAATTTCATTTGATTTCAACATTTTTAATTGAAAAATAACAGAATCTGATATTATTCCATTTGATTTATACATTTTTATTTGAGAAATAACAGAATCTGATATAATTCCATTTGATTTCAACATTTTTAATTGAAAAATAATAGAATCTGATATAATTCCATTTGATTTCAAGATTTTCAATTGAAAAATAACAGAAGCTGATATCATTCCATTTGATTTCAACATTTTTGATAGAAAAATAACAGAATCTGATATTATTCCATTTGATTTCAACATTTTTAATTGAAAAATAAGAGAATATGACATAATTCCATTTGATTTATACATTTTTATTTGAAAAATAACATAATCTGATATAATTCCATTTGATTTCATCATTTTTAATTGAAAAATAACAAAATCTCATATAATTCCATTTGATTTCAACATTTGTAATAGAAAAATAAAAAAATCTGATATAATTCCATTTGATTTCAACATTTTTAATTCAAAAATAACAGAATCTGATATAATTCCATTTGATTTCAACATTTATAAATGAAAAAAAATAGAATCTGATATAATTCCATTTGATTTCAACATTTTTAATTAAAACATACAGAATCTGATATAATTCCATTCGATTTCAACATTTGTGATAGAAAAATAACAGAATCTGATATAATTCCATTTGATTTCAACATTTATAATTCAAAAATAACAAAATCTGATATAATTCCATTTGATTTATACATTTTCATTTGAAAAAAAACAGAATCTGATATAATTGCATTTAATTTCAACCTTTTTAATTGAAAAATTACAGAATCTGATATAATTCCATTTGATTTCAACATTTGTAATAGAAAAATAACAAAATCTGATATATTTCCATGTGATTTCAACATTTTTAATTGAAAAATAACAGAATCTGAAATAATTCCATTTGATTTCAACATTTTTAATTGAAAAATAACACAATCTGATATAATTCAATTTGTTTTCAAGATTTTCTAAAGAAAAATTACAGAATCTGATATAATTCCATTTGATTTATACATTTTTATTTGAAAAATAAGAGAATCTGATATAATTCCATTTGATTTCAACATTTTTAATTGAAAAATAACAGAATCTGATATAATTCCATTTGATTTCAACATTTGTTATAGAAAAATAAATGAATCTGATATAATTCCAACTGATTTCAACATTTTTAATTAAAAAATAACAAAATCTGATATAATTCCATTTGATTTCAACATTTTTAATTAAAAAATAATAGAATCTGATATAATTCCATTTGATTTCAACATTTGTAATAGAAAAAAAACAGAATCTGATATAATTCCATTTGATTTCAACATTTTTAATTGAAAAATCACAGAATCTGATATAATTTCATTTGATTTCAACATTTTTAATTGAAAAATAACAGAATCTGATATTATTCCAGTTGATTTATACATTTTTATTTGAAAAATAACAGAATCTGATATAATTCCATTTGATTTCAACATTTTTAATTGAAAAATAACAGAATCTGATATAATTCCATTTGATTTCAAGATTTTCAATTGAAAAATATAAGAAGCTGATATCATTCCATTTGATTTCAACATTTGTGATAGAAAAATTACAGAATCTAATATAAATCCATTTGATTTCAACATTTTTAATTGAAAAATAAGAGAATATGATATAATTCCATTTGATTTATACATTGTTATTTGAAAAATAACATAATCTGATATAATTCCATTTGATTTCAACATTTTTAATTGAAAAATAACAAAATCTCATATAATTCCATTTGATTTCAACATTTGTAATAGAAAAATAAAATAATCTGATATAATTCCGTTTGATTTCAACATTTTTATTTGAAAAATAACAGAATCTGATATAATTCCATTTGATTTCAATATTTTTAATTAAAACATACAGAATCTGATATAATTCCATTCGATTTCAACATTTGTCATAGAAAAATAACAGAATCTGATGTAATTCCTTTTGATTTCAACATTTTCAATTGAAAAATAACAGAATCTGATATAATTCCATTTGATTTCAACATTTTCAATTCAAAAATATCAAAATCTGATATAATTCCATTTGATTTCAACATTTGTTATAGAAAAATAACAGAATCTGATATAATTCCATTTGATTTCAACATTTTTAATTCAAAAATAACAAAATCTGATATACTTCCATTTGATTTCAACATTTTTAATTGAAAAATAACAAAATCTGATATAATTCCATTTGATTTCAAAATTTGTAATAGAAAAATAAGAGAATATGATATAATTCGATTTGATTTCAACATTTGTGATAGAAAAATAACAGAATCTGATATAATTCCATTTGATTTCAACATTTATAATTCAAAAATAACAAAATCTGATATAATTCCATTTGATTTATACATTTTCATTTGAAAATCTGATATAATTGCATTTAATTTCAACATTTTTAATTGAAAAATAACACAATCTGATATAATTCGATTTGTTTTCAAGATTTTCTAAAGAAAAATTACAGAATCTGATATAATTCCATTCGATTTATACATTTTTTTTGAAAAATAAGAGAATCTGATAAAATTCCATTTGATTTCAACATTTTTAATTGAAAAATCATAGAATCTGATATAATTCCATTTGATTTCAACATTTGTAATAGAAAAATAAATGAATCTAATATAATTCCATCTGATTTCAACATTTTTAATTAAAAAATAACAAAATCTGATATAATTCCATTTGATTTCAACATTTTTAATTAAAAAATAATAGAATCTGATATAATTCCATTTGATTTCAACATTTGTAATAGAAAAATAACAGAATTTGATATAATTTTATTTGATTTCAAAATTTTTAATTGAAAAATCACAGAATCTGATTTAATTTCATTTGATTTCAACATTTTTAATTGAAAAATAACAGAATCTGATATAATTCCATTTGATTTCAAGATTTTCAATTGAAAAATAACAGAAGCTGATATCATTCCATTTGATTTCAACGTTTTTGATAGAAAAATAACAGAATCTGATATTATTCCATTTGATTTCAACATTTTTAATTGAAAAATAAGAGAATATGACATAATTCCATTTGATTTATACATTTTTATTTGAAAAATAACATAATCTGATATAATTCCATTTGATTTCATCATTTTTAATTGAAAAATAACAAAATCTCATATAATTCCATTTGATTTCAACATTTGTAATAGAAAAATAAAAAAATCTGATATAATTCCATTTGATTTCAACATTTTTAATTCAAAAATAACAGAATCTGATATAATTCCATTTGATTTCAACATTTATAAATGAAAAAAAATAGAATCTGATATAATTCCATTTGATTTCAACATTTTTAATTAAAACATACAGAATCTGATATAATTCCATTCGATTTCAACATTTGTGATAGAAAAATAACAGAATCTGATATAATTCCATTTGATTTCAACATTTATAATTCAAAAATAACAAAATCTGATATAATTCCATTTGATTTATACATTTTCATTTGAAAAAAACAGAATCTGATATAATTGCATTTAATTTCAACCTTTTTAATTGAAAAATTACAGAATCTGATATAATTCCATTTGATTTCAACATTTGTAATAGAAAAATAACAAAATCTGATATATTTCCATGTGATTTCAACATTTTTAATTGAAAAATAACAGAATCTGAAATAATTCCATTTGATTTCAACATTTTTAATTGAAAAATAACACAATCTGATATAATTCAATTTGTTTTCAAGATTTTCTAAAGAAAAATTACAGAATCTGATATAATTCCATTTGATTTATACATTTTTATTTGAAAAATAAGAGAATCTGATATAATTCCATTTGATTTCAACATTTTTAATTGAAAAATAACAGAATCTGATATAATTCCATTTGATTTCAACATTTGTTATAGAAAAATAAATGAATCTGATATAATTCCAACTGATTTCAACATTTTTAATTAAAAAATAACAAAATCTGATATAATTCCATTTGATTTCAACATTTTTAATTAAAAAATAATAGAATCTGATATAATTCCATTTGATTTCAACATTTGTAATAGAAAAATAACAGAATTTGATATAATTCCATTTGATTTCAACATTTTTAATTGAAAAATCACAGAATCTGATATAATTTCATTTGATTTCAACATTTTTAATTGAAAAATAACAGAATCTGATATTATTCCATTTGATTTATACATTTTTATTTGAAAAATAACAGAATCTGATATAATTCCATTTGATTTCAACATTTTTAATTGAAAAATAACAGAATCTGATATAATTCCATTTGATTTCAAGATTTTCAATTGAAAAATAACAGAAGCTGATATCATTCCATTTGATTTCAACATTTGTGATAGAAAAATTACAGAATCTGATATAAATCCATTTGATTTCAACATTTTTAATTGAAAAATAAGAGAATATGATATAATTCCATTTGATTTATACATTGTTATTTGAAAAATAACATAATCTGATATAATTCCATTTGATTTCAACATTTTTAATTGAAAAATAACAAAATCTCATATAATTCCATTTGATTTCAACATTTGTAATAGAAAAATAAAATAATCTGATATAATTCCGTTTGATTTCAACATTTTTATTTGAAAAATAACAGAATCTGATATAATTCCATTTGATTTCAATATTTTTAATTAAAACATACAGAATCTGATATAATTCCATTCGATTTCAACATTTGTGATAGAAAAATAACAGAATCTGATATAATTCCATTTGATTTCAACATTTATAATTCAAAAATAACAAAATCTGATATAATTCCATTTGATTTATACATTTTCATTTGAAAAAAAACAGAATCTGATATAATTGCATTTAATTTCAACATTTTTAATTGAAAAATAACACAATCTGATATAATTCAATTTGTTTTCAAGATTTTCTAAAGAAAAATTACAGAATCTGATATAATTCCATTCGATTTATACATTTTTTTTGAAAAATAAGAGAATCTGATAAAATTCCATTTGATTTCAACATTTTTAATTGAAAAATCATAGAATCTGATATAATTCCATTTGATTTCAACATTTGTAATAGAAAAATAAATGAATCTAATATAATTCCATCTGATTTCAACATTTTTAATTAAAAAGTAACAAAATCTGATATAATTCCATTTGATTTCAACATTTTTAATTAAAAAATAATAGAATCTGATATAATTCCATTTGATTTCAACATTTGTAATAGAAAAATAACAGAATCTGATATAATTTTATTTGATTTCAAAATTTTTAATTGAAAAATCACAGAATCTGATTTAATTTCATTTGATTTCAAAATTTTTAATTGAAAAATAACAGAATCTGATATTATTCCATTTGATTTATACATTTTTATTTGAGAAATAACAGAATCTGATATAATTCCATTTGATTTCAACATTTTTAATTGAAAAATAACAGAATCTGATATAATTCCATTTGATTTCAAGATTTTCAATTGAAAAATAACCGAAGCTGATATCATTCCATTTGATTTCAACATTTTTGATAGAAAAATAACAGAATCTGATATTATTCCATTTGATTTCAACATTTTTAATTGAAAAATAAGAGAATATGACATAATTCCATTTGATTTATACATTTTTATTTGAAAAATAACATAATCTGATATAATTCCATTTGATTTCATCATTTTTAATTGAAAAATAACAAAATCTCATATAATTCCATTTGATTTCAACATTTGTAATAGAAAAATAAAAAAATCTGATATAATTCCATTTGATTTCAACATTTTTAATTCAAAAATAACAGAATCTGATATAATTCCATTTGATTTCAACATTTATAAATGAAAAAAAATAGAATCTGATATAATTCCATTTGATTTCAACATTTTTAATTAAAACATACAGAATCTGATATAATTCCATTCGATTTCAACATTTGTGATAGAAAAATAACAGAATCTGATATAATTCCATTTGATTTCAACATTTATAATTCAAAAATAACAAAATCTGATATAATTCCATTTGATTTATACATTTTCATTTGAAAAAAAACAGAATCTGATATAATTGCATTTAATTTCAACCTTTTTAATTGAAAAATTACAGAATCTGATATAATTCCATTTGATTTCAACATTTGTAATAGAAAAATAACAAAATCTGATATATTTCCATGTGATTTCAACATTTTTAATTGAAAAATAACAGAATCTGAAATAATTCCATTTGATTTCAACATTTTTAATTGAAAAATAACACAATCTGATATAATTCAATTTGTTTTCAAGATTTTCTAAAGAAAAATTACAGAATCTGATATAATTCCATTTGATTTATACATTTTTATTTGAAAAATAAGAGAATCTGATATAATTCCAACTGATTTCAACATTTTTAATTAAAAAATAACAAAATCTGATATAATTCCATTTGATTTCAACATTTTTAATTAAAAAATAATAGAATCTGATATAATTCCATTTGATTTCAACATTTGTAATAGAAAAATAACAGAATTTGATATAATTCCATTTGATTTCAACATTTTTAATTGAAAAATCACAGAATCTGATATAATTTCATTTGATTTCAACATTTTTAATTGAAAAATAACAGAATCTGATATTATTCCATTTGATTTATACATTTTTATTTGAAAAATAACAGAATCTGATATAATTCCATTTGATTTCAACATTTTTAATTGAAAAATAACAGAATCTGATATAATTCCATTTGATTTCAAGATTTTCAATTGAAAAATAACAGAAGCTGATATCATTCCATTTGATTTCAACATTTGTGATAGAAAAATTACAGAATCTGATATAAATCCATTTGATTTCAACATTTTTAATTGAAAAATAAGAGAATATGATATAATTCCATTTGATTTATACATTGTTATTTGAAAAATAACATAATCTGATATAATTCCATTTGATTTCAACATTTTTAATTGAAAAATAACAAAATCTCATATAATTCCATTTGATTTCAACATTTGTAATAGAAAAATAAAATAATCTGATATAATTCCGTTTGATTTCAACATTTTTATTTGAAAAATAACAGAATCTGATATAATTCCATTTGATTTCAATATTTTTAATTAAAACATACAGAATCTGATATAATTCCATTCGATTTCAACATTTGTGATAGAAAAATAACAGAATCTGATATAATTCCATTTGATTTCAACATTTATAATTCAAAAATAACAAAATCTGATATAATTCCATTTGATTTATACATTTTCATTTGAAAAAAAACAGAATCTGATATAATTGCATTTAATTTCAACATTTTTAATTGAAAAATAACACAATCTGATATAATTCAATTTGTTTTCAAGATTTTCTAAAGAAAAATTACAGAATCTGATATAATTCCATTCGATTTATACATTTTTTTTGAAAAATAAGAGAATCTGATAAAATTCCATTTGATTTCAACATTTTTAATTGAAAAATCATAGAATCTGATATAATTCCATTTGATTTCAACATTTGTAATAGAAAAATAAATGAATCTAATATAATTCCATCTGATTTCAACATTTTTAATTAAAAAGTAACAAAATCTGATATAATTCCATTTGATTTCAACATTTTTAATTAAAAAATAATAGAATCTGATATAATTCCATTTGATTTCAACATTTGTAATAGAAAAATAACAGAATCTGATATAATTTTATTTGATTTCAAAATTTTTAATTGAAAAATCACAGAATCTGATTTAATTTCATTTGATTTCAACATTTTTAATTGAAAAATAACAGAATCTGATATTATTCCATTTGATTTATACATTTTTATTTGAGAAATAACAGAATCTGATATAATTCCATTTGATTTCAACATTTTTAATTGAAAAATAACAGAATCTGATATAATTCCATTTGATTTCAAGATTTTCAATTGAAAAATAACCGAAGCTGATATCATTCCATTTGATTTCAACATTTTTGATAGAAAAATAACAGAATCTGATATTATTCCATTTGATTTCAACATTTTTAATTGAAAAATAAGAGAATATGACATAATTCCATTTGATTTATACATTTTTATTTGAAAAATAACATAATCTGATATAATTCCATTTGATTTCATCATTTTTAATTGAAAAATAACAAAATCTCATATAATTCCATTTGATTTCAACATTTGTAATAGAAAAATAAAAAAATCTGATATAATTCCATTTGATTTCAACATTTTTAATTCAAAAATAACAGAATCTGATATAATTCCATTTGATTTCAACATTTATAAATGAAAAAAAATAGAATCTGATATAATTCCATTTGATTTCAACATTTTTAATTAAAACATACAGAATCTGATATAATTCCATTCGATTTCAACATTTGTGATAGAAAAATAACAGAATCTGATATAATTCCATTTGATTTCAACATTTATAATTCAAAAATAACAAAATCTGATATAATTCCATTTGATTTATACATTTTCATTTGAAAAAAAACAGAATCTGATATAATTGCATTTAATTTCAACCTTTTTAATTGAAAAATTACAGAATCTGATATAATTCCATTTGATTTCAACATTTGTAATAGAAAAATAACAAAATCTGATATATTTCCATGTGATTTCAACATTTTTAATTGAAAAATAACAGAATCTGAAATAATTCCATTTGATTTCAACATTTTTAATTGAAAAATAACACAATCTGATATAATTCAATTTGTTTTCAAGATTTTCTAAAGAAAAATTACAGAATCTGATATAATTCCATTTGATTTATACATTTTTATTTGAAAAATAAGAGAATCTGATATAATTCCATTTGATTTCAACATTTTTAATTGAAAAATAACAGAATCTGATATAATTCCATTTGATTTCAACATTTGTTATAGAAAAATAAATGAATCTGATATAATTCCAACTGATTTCAACATTTTTAATTAAAAAATAACAAAATCTGATATAATTCCATTTGATTTCAACATTTTTAATTAAAAAATAATAGAATCTGCTATAATTCCATTTGATTTCAACATTTGTAATAGAAAAATAACAGAATCTGATATAATTCCATTTGATTTCAACATTTTTAATTGAAAAATCACAGAATCTGATATAATTTCATTTGATTTCAACATTTTTAATTGAAAAATAACAGAATCTGATATTATTCCATTTGATTTATACATTTTTATTTGAAAAATAACAGAATCTGATATAATTCCATTTGATTTCAACATTTTTAATTGAAAAATAACAGAATCTGATATAATTCCATTTGATTTCAAGATTTTCAATTGAAAAATAACAGAAGCTGATATCATTCCATTTGATTTCAACATTTGTGATAGAAAAATTAAGAATCTGATATAAATCCATTTGATTTCAACATTTTTAATTGAAAAATAAGAGAATATGATATAATTCCATTTGATTTATATATTGTTATTTGAAAAATAACATAATCTGATATAATTCCATTTGATTTCAACATTTTTAATTGAAAAATAACAAAATCTCATATAATTCCATTTGATTTCAACATTTGTAATAGAAAAATAAAATAATCTGATATAATTCCGTTTGATTTCAACATTTTTATTTGAAAAATAACAGAATCTGATATAATTCCATTTGATTTCAATATTTTTAATTAAAACATACAGAATCTGATATAATTCCATTCGATTTCAACATTTGTGATAGAAAAATAACAGAATCTGATGTAATTCCTTTTGATTTCAACATTTTCAATTGAAAAATAACAGAATCTGATATAATTCCATTTGATTTCAACATTTTCAATTCAAAAATATCAAAATCTGATATAATTCCATTTGATTTCAACATTTGTTATAGAAAATAACAGAATCTGATATAATTCCATTTGATTTCAACATTTTTAATTCAAAAATAACAAAATCTGATATACTTCCATTTGATTTCAACATTTTTAATTGAAAAATAACAAAATCTGATATAATTCCATTTGATTTCAAAATTTGTAATAGAAAAATAAGAGAATCTGATATAATTCGATTTGATTTCAACATTTTTAATTGAGAAATAACAAAATCTGATATAATTCCATTTGATTTCAACATTTGTAATAGAAAAATAAGAGAATCTGATATAATTCGATTTGATTTCAACATTTTTAATTGAGAAATAACAGAATCTGATATAATTCCAATTGATTTCAACATTTTTAATTGAAAAATAACAGAATCTGATATAATATCATTTGATTTCAACATTTGTAATAGAAAAATAACAGAATCTGATATAATTCCATTTGATTTATACATTTTTATTTGAAAAATAACAGAATCTGATATAATTCCGTTTGATTTCAACATTTTTAATTGAAAAATAACAGAATCTGATATAATTCCATTTGATTTCAACATTTTTAATTAAAACATACAGAATCTGATATAATTCCATTCAATTTCAACATTTGTGATAGAAAAATAACAGAATCTGATGTAATTCCTTTTGATTTCAACATTTTCAATTGAAAAATAACAGAATCTGATATAATTCCATTTGATTTCATCATTTCTTATAGAAAATAACAGAATCTGATATAATTCCATTTGATTTCAACATTTTTAATTAAAACATACAGAATCTGATATAATTCCATTCGATTTCAACATTTGTGATAGAAAAATAACAGAATCTGATATAATTCCATTTGATTTCAACATTTATAATTCAAAAATATTAAAATCTGATATAATTCCATTTGATTTATACATATTCATTTGAAAAAAAACAGAATCTGATATAATTGCATTTAATTTCAACATTTTTAATTGAAAAATAACAGAATCTGATATAATTCCATTTGATTTATACATTTTTATTTGAAAAATAACAGAATCTGATATAATTCCATTTGATTTCAACATTTGTTATAGGAAAATAACAGAATCTGATATAATTCCATTTGATTTCAACATTTTCAATTGAAAAATAACAGAATCTGATATAATTTCATTTGATTTCAACATTTTTCATTCAAAAATAACAGAATCTGATATAATTCCATTTGATTTAAACATTTTTAATTGAAAAATAACAGAATCTGATATAATTCCATTTGATTTCAACATTTTTAATTAAAACATACAGAATCTGATATAATTCCATTTGATTTCAACATTTTTAATTCAAAAATAACAAAATCTGATATAATTCCATTTGATTTATACATTTTTATATGAAAAATAACAGAATCTGATATAATTCCATTTGATTTCAACATTTTTAATTGAAAAATAACAATATCTGATATAATTCCATTTGATTTCAACATTTGTAATAGAAAAATAAAAAACTCTGATACAATTCCATTTATTTCAACATTTTTAATTGAAAAATAACAGAATCTGATATAATTCCATTTGATTTCAACATTTTTAATTAAAACATACAGAATCTGATATAATTCCATTTGATTTCAACATTTGTGATAGAAAATAACAGAATCTGATATAATTCCATTTGATTTCAACATTTATAATTCAAAAATAACAAAATCTGATATAATTCCATTTGATTTATACATTTTCATTTGAAAAATAACAGAATCTGATATAATTGCATTTAATTTCAACCTTTTTAATTAAAAAATAACAGAATCTGATATAATTCCATTTGATTTCAACATTTGTAATAGAAAAATAACAAAATCTGATATAATTCCATTTCATTTCAACATTTGTAATAGAAAAATAACAGAATCTGAAATAATTCCATTTGATTTCAACATTTGTAATAGAAAAATAACAGAATCTGATATAATTCCATTTGATTTCAACATTTTAATTGAAAAATAACAGAATCTGATATAATTCCATTTGATTTCAACATTTTTAATTCAAAAATAACAAAATCTGATATAATTCCATTTGATTTATACATTCTTATTTGAAAAATAACGGAATCTGATATAATTCCATTTGATTTCAACATTTGTAAATGAAAAAACATAGAATCTGATATAATTCCAATTTATTTCAACATTTGTAATAGAAAAATAAATCAATCTGATATAATTCCATCTGATTTCAACATTTTTAATTAAAAAATAACAAAATCTGATATAATTCCATCTGATTTCAACATTTTTAATTGAAAAATAACAGAATCTGATATAATTCCATTTGATTTCAACATTTGTAATAGAAAAATAACAGAATCTGATATAATTCCATTTGATTTCATCATTTATAATAGAAAAATAACATAATCTGATATAAGTCCAATTGATTTCAACATTTTTAATTAAAAAATAACAGAATCTGATATAATTCCATTTCATTTCAACATTTGTAATAGAAAAATGACAGAATCTGAAATAATTCCATTTGATTTCAACATTTGTAATAGAAAAATAACAGAATCTGATATAATTCCATTTGATTTCAATATTTTAATTGAAAAATAACAGAATCTGATATAATTCCATTTGATTACAACATTTTTAATTCAAAAGTAACAAAATATGATATAATTCCATTTGATTTATACATTCTAATTTGAAAAATAACAGAATCTGATATAATTCCATTTGATTTCAACATTTGTAATTGAAAAATCATAGAATCTGATAT
This sequence comes from Acanthosepion lycidas, assembly GCA_963932145.1. NCBI lineage: Eukaryota > Metazoa > Mollusca > Cephalopoda > Sepiida > Sepiidae > Acanthosepion > Acanthosepion lycidas. The sequence continues at coordinate 51,927,507 of OZ010599.1, read as the reverse complement.
AATTCCATTTGATTTCAACATTTGTAATAGAAAAATAAATTAATCTGATATAATTCCATCTGATTTCAACATTTTTAATTAAAAAATAACAAAATCTGATATAATTCCATTTGATTTCAACATTTTTAATTAAAAAATAATAGAATCTGATACAATTCCATTTGATTTCAACATTTTTAATAGAAAAATAACAGAATCTGTTATAATTCCATTTGATTTCAACATTTTTAATTGAAAAATCACAGAATCTGATATAATTTCATTTGATTTCAACATTTTCAATTGAAAAATAACAGAAACTGATATAATTCTAATGGATTTCAACATTTTTAATTGAAAAATAACAGAATCTGATATAATTCCATTTGATTTTAACATTTATGTTTTAAAAATAACAAAATCTGATATAATTCCATTTGATTTCAACATTTTTAATTGAAAAATAACAAAATGTGATATAATTCTATTTGATTTCAACATTTGTATTAGAGAAATAACAAAATCTGATATGATTCAAGTTGATTTCAACATTTTTAATTGAAAAATAACAGAATCTGATATAATTCCAATTGATTTCAACATTTTTAATTGAAAAATAATAGAATCTGATATAACTCCATTTGAATTCAACATTTTTAATTGAAACATACAGAATATGATATAATTCCATTTGATTTCAAAATTTTTAATTAAAAAAAAAACAAAATCTGATATAATTCCATTTGATTTCAACATTTTTAATTGAAAAATAACAGAATCTGATATAATTCCATTTGATTTCAATATTTTTAATTAAAAAATAACAGAATCTGATATAATTCCATTTGATTTCAACATTTGTAATAGAAAAATAACAGAATCTGTTATAATTCCATCTGATTTCAACATTTTTAATTAAAAAATAACAAAATCTGATATAATTCCATCTGATTTCAACATTTTTATTTGAAAAATAAAAGAATCTGATATAATTCCATTTGATTTCAACATTTGTAATAGAAAAATAACAGAATCTGATATAATTCCATTTGATTTCAACATTTTTAATAGAAAAATAAAATAATCTGATATAAGTCGAATTGATTTCAACATTTTTAATAAAAAAATAACAGTATCTGATATAATTCCATTTCATTTCAACATTTGTAATAGAAAATTACAGAATCTGAAATAATTCCATTTGATTTCAACATTTGTAATCGAAAAATAACAGAATCTGATATAATTCCATTTGATTTCAACATTTTATATTGAAAAATAACAGAAGCTGATATAATTCCATTTGATTTCAACATTTGTAATTCAAAAATAACAAAATCTGATATAATTCCATTTGATTTATACATTCTTATTTGAAAAATAACGGAATCTGATATAATTCCATTTGATTTAAACATTTCTAATTGAAAAATAACAGAATCTAATATAATTCCATGTGATTTCAACATTTTAAATTGAAAAATAACAGAATCTGAAATAATTCCATTTGCTTTCAATATTTTTAATTGAAAAATAACAGAATCTGATATAATTCCATTTGATTTCAACATTTTTAATTGAAAAATAACAGAATCTGATATAATTTCATTTGATTTCAATATTTTGAATTAAATCACACAGAATCTGATATAATTCCATTTGATTTCAACAATTTTAATTCAAAAATAACAAAATCTGATATAATTCCATTAGATTTATACATTTTTATTTAAAAAATAACAGAATCTGATATAATTCCATTTGATTTCAACATTTTTAATTAAAACATACAGAATCTGATATAATTCCATTTGATTTCGACATTTGTGATAGAAAAATAACAGAATCTGATATAATTGCATTTAATTTCAACTTTTTAATTAAAAAGAACAGAATCTGATATAATTCCATTTGATTTCAACATTTGTAATAGAAAAATAACAAAATCTGATATATTTCCATGTGATTTCAACATGTTTAATTGAAAAATAAAAGAATCTGATATAATTTCATTTGATTTCAACACTTTTAATTGAAAAATAACAGAATCTGATATTATTCCATTTGATTTATACATTTTTATTTGAAAAATAACAGAATCTGATATAATTCCACTTGATTTCAACATTATTCATTGAAAAATAACAGAATCTGATATAATTCCATTTGATTTCAACATTTTCAATTGAAAAATAACAGAATCTGATATAATTCCATTTGATTTCAACATTTTTAGGTGAAAAATAAAGAAATCTGATATAATTCTAATGGATTTCAACATTTTTAATTGAAAAATAACAGAATCTGATATAATTCAATTTGATTTCAACATTTGTAATAGAAAAATAAGAGAATCTGATATAATTCCATTTGATTTCAACATTTATAATTCAAAAATAACAAAATCTGATATAATTCCATTTGATTTCAACATTTGTAATTGAAAAATAACTAAATGTGATATAATTCCATTTGATTTCAAAATATGTAATAGAAAAAAAATAAAATCTGATATGATTCAATTTGATTTCAACATTTTTAATTGAAAAATAACAAAATCTGATATAAATCCCTTTGATTTCAACATTTGTTATAAAAAAATAACAAAATCGGATATAATTCCATTTGATTTCAAACTTTTTAATTGAAAAATACCAGAATCTGATATGATTCCATTTGATTTCAATATTTTTAATTGAAACATACAGAATCTGATATAATTCCATTTGATTTCAACATTTTTAATTGTAAAATAACAGTATCTGATATAATTCCATTTGATTTCAACATTTTTAATTAAGAAATAACAGAATCTGATATAATTCCATTTGATTTCAACATTTGTAATAGAAAAATAACAGAATCTGATATAATTCCATCTGATTTCAACATTTTTAATTAAAAAATAAAACAATCTGCTATAATTCTAATGGATTTCATCATTTTTAATTGAAAAATAAGAGAATCTGATATAATTCCATTTCATTTCAAAATTTGTAATAGAAAAATAACAGAATCTGATATAATTCCATTTGATTTCAACATTTTTAATTGAAAAATAACATAATCTTATATAATTCCAATTGATTTCAACATTTTTAATTAAAAAATAACAGAATCTAATATAATTCCATTTGATTTATACATTTTTATTTGAAAAATAACAGAATCTGATATAATTCCATTTGATTTCAACATTTGTAATTGAAAAATAACAGAATCTGATATAATTCCATGTGATTTCAACATTTTGAATTGAAAAAAAAAAGAATCTGAAATAATTCCATTTGATTTCAACATTTGTAATAGAAAAATAACAGAATCTGATATAATTCCATTTGATTTCAACATTTTTAATTAAAAAATAACAGAATCTGATATAATTCCATTTGATTTCAACATTTGTAATAGAAAAATGACAGAATCTGAAATAATTCCATTTGATTTCAACATTTGTAATAGAAAAATAACAGAATCTGATATAATTCCATTTGATTTCAACATTTTTATTTCAAAAATAACAAAATCTGATATAATTCCATTTGATTTCAACATTTGTAATAGAAAAATATCAGAATCTGATATAATTCCATTTGATTTCAACATTTTTAATTGAAAAATAACGGAATGTGATATAATTCCAATTGATTTCAACATTTTTAATTGAAAAATAAAAGAATCTGATATAATTCCATTTGATTTCAACATTTTTAATTGAAACATAACAGAATCTGATATAATTCCATTTCATTTCAACATTTTTAATTGAAAAATTACAGAATCTGATAAAATTATATTTGTTTTCAAGATTTTCTAAAGAAAAATAACAGAATCTGATATAATTCCATTTGATTTCAACATTTGTTACAGAAAAATAACAGAATCTGATATAATTCCATTTGATTTCAACATTTTCAATTGAAAAATAACAGAATCTAATATAATTCCATTTGATTTCAACATTTTTAATTCAAAAATAACAAAATCTGATATAATTCCATTTGATTTATACAGTTTTATTTGAAAAATAAGAGAATCTGATATAATTCGATTTGATTTCAACATTTTTAATTGAAAAATAATAGAATCTGATATATTTCCATTTGATTTCAAAATTTGTAATAGAAAAATAACAGAATCGGATATAATTCCATTTGATTTCAATATTTTTAATTGAAAAATAACAGAATCTGATATAATTCCATTTGATTTCAACATTTTTATTTGAAAAATAACAGAATCTGATATAATTCCATTTGATTTCAACATTTGTAATAGAAAAATAACAGAATCTGATATATTCAATTTGATTTCAACATTTTAATTGAAAAATAAAAAAATCTGATATAATTCCAATTGATTTCAACATTTTTAATTGATATATAACAGAATCTGATATAATATCATTTGATTTCAACATTTGTAATAGAAAAATAACAGAATCTGATTTAATTCCATTTGATTTATACATTTTTTTTGAAAAATAACAGAATCTGATATAATTCCATTTGATTTCAATATTTTTAATTGAAAAATAACAGAATCTGATATAATTCCATTTGATTTCAACATTTTTAATTGAAAAATAACCGAATCTGATATAATTCAATTTGTTTTCAAGATTTTCTAAAGAAAAATAACAGAATCTGATATAATTCCATTTGATTTCAGCCTTTGTAATAGAAAAATAACAGAATCTGATATAATTCCATTTGATTTCAACATTTTTAATTCAAAAAGAACAAAATCTGATATAATTCTATTTGATTTAAACATTTTGAATTGAAAAATAACAGAATCTGATATAATTCAATTTGTTTTCATGATTTTCTAAAGAAAAATAACAGAATCTGATATAATTCCATTTGATTTCAACATTTATGATTGAAAAATAACAAAATCTGATATAATTCCATTTGATTTCAACATTTTTAATGGAAAAATAACAAAACCTGATATAATTCCATTTGATTTCAACATTTTTAATTGAAAAATAACAGAATCTGATATAATTCCATTTGATTTCAACATTTTTAATTGAAAAATAACAGAATCTGATATAATTCCATTTGATTTCAACATTTGTGATAGAAAAATAACAGAATCTGATATAATTCCATTTGATTTCAACATTTTCAATTGAAAAATAACAGAATCTGATATAATTCCATTTGATTTCAACATTTTTAATTAAAACATACAGAATCTGATATAATTCCATTTGATTTCAACATTTTTAATTCAAAAATAACAAAATCTGATATAATTCCATTTGATTTATACATTTTTATTTCAAAAATAACTGAATCTGATATAATTCCATTTGATTTCAACATTTTTAATTGAAAAATAACAAAATCTGATATAATTCCATTTGATTTCAACATTTGTAATAGAAAAATAACAAAATCTGATATAATTCCATTTGATTTCAACATTTTTAATTGAAAAATAACAGAATCTGATATAATTCCATGTGATTTCAACATTTTTAATTCAAAAATAACAAAATATGAAATAATTCCATTTGATTTAAACATTTGTATTTGAAAAATAACAGAATCTGATATAATTCCATTTGATTTCAACGTTTATAATTGAAAAATAACAAAATCTGATATAATTCCATTTGATTTCAACATTTTTAATGGAAAAATAACAAAACCTGATATAATTCCATTTGATTTCAACATTTTTAATTGAAAAATAACAGAATCTGATATAATTCCATTTGATTTCAACATTTTTAATTGAAAAATAACAGAATCTGATATAATTCCATTTGATTTCAACATTTTGAATTGAAAAAAAAAAAGAATCTGAAATAATTCCATTTGATTTCAACATTTTTAATTGAAAAATAACAGAATCTGATATAATTCCATTTGATTTCAACATTTGTGATAGAAAAATAACAGAATCTGATATAATTCCATTTGATTTCAACATTTTCAATTGAAAAATAACAGAATCTGATATAATTCCATTTGATTTCAACATTTTTAATTAAAATATACAGAATCTGATATAATTCCATTTGATTTCAACATTTTTAATTCAAAAATAACAAAATCTGATATAATTCCATTAGATTTATACATTTTTATTTGAAAAATAAGAGAATCTGATATAATTCGATTTGATTTCAACATTTTTAATTGAAAAATAATAGAATCTGATATAATTCCATTTGATTTCAACATTTGTAATAGAAAAATAACAGAATCTAATATAATTCCATGTGATTTCAATATTTTTAATTGAAAAATAACAGAATCTGATATAATTCCATTTGATTTCAACATTTTTATTTGAAAAATAACAGAATCTGTTATAATTCCATTTGATTTCAACATTTTTAATAGAAAAATAACAGAATCTGATATAATTCCATTTGATTTCAACATTTTTAATTGAAAAATAAAAAAATCTGATATAATTCCAATTGATTTCAACATTTTTAATTGAAACATAACAGAATCTGATATAATTCCATTTGATTTCAACATTTTTAATTGAAAAATAACAGAATCTGATATAATTCCATTTCATTTCAACATTTGTAATAGAAAAATAACAGAATCTGAAATAATTCCATTTGATTTCAACATTTGTAATAGAAAAATAACAGAATCTGATTTAATTCCATTTGATTTCAACATTTTTAATTGAAAAATAACAGAATCTGATATAATTCCATTTGATTTCAAAATTTTTAATTGAAACATAACAGAATCTGATATAATTCCATTTGATTTCAACATTTTTAATTGAAAAATAACAGAATCTGGTATAATTCAATTTGTTTTCAAGATTTTCTAAAGAAAAATAACAGAATTTGATATAATTCCATTTGATTTCAACATTTTCAATTGAAAAATAAACGAATCTGATATAATTCCATTTGATTTCAACATTTTTAATTCAAAAATAACAAAATCTGATATAATTCGATTTGATTTCAACATTTTTAATTGAAAAATAATAGAATCTGATGTAATTCCATTTGATTTCTACATTTGTAATAGAAAAATAACAGAATCTGATATAATTCCATTTGATTTCAATATTTTTATTTGACAAATAACAGAATCTGATATAATTCCATTTGATTTCAACATTTTTAATTAAAACATACAGAATATCATATAATTCCATTTGATTTCAACATTTGTAATAGGAAAATAACAGAATCTAATATAATTCCATCTGATTTTAACATTTTTACTTAAAAAATAACAAAATCTGATATAATTCCATCTGATTTCAACATTTTTAATAGAAAAATAACAGAATCTGGTATAATTCCATTTGATTTCAACATTTTTAATAGAATAATAACATAATCTGATATGATTCCAATTGATTTCAACATTTTTAATTAAAAAATAACAGAATCTGATATAATTCCATTTGATTTCAACATTTGTAATAGAAAAATAACAGAATCTGAAATAATTCCATTTGATTTCAACATTTGTAATAGAAAAATAACAGAATCTGATATAATTCCATTTGATTTCAACATTTTCAATTGAAAAATAACAGAAGCTGATATAATTCCATTTCATTTCAACATTTTTAATTAAAAAATAACAAAATCTGATATAATTCCATTTGATTTATACGTTTTATTTGAAAATTAACAAAATCTGATATAATTCCATTTGATTTCATCATTTGTAATTGAAAAGTAACAGAATCTTATATAATTCCATCTGATTTCAACATTTTGAATTGAAAAAAAACAGAATCTGAAATAATTCCATTTGATTTCAACATTTTTAATTGAAAAATAACAGAATCTGATATAATTCCATTTGATTTCAACATTTTTAATTCAAAAATAACAAAATCTGATATAATTCCATTTGATTTCAACATTTGTAATAGAAAAATAACAGAATCTGATATAATTCCATTTGATTTCAACATTTTTAATTGAAAAATAACAAAATCTGATATAATTCCAATTGATTTCAACATTTTTAATTGAAAAATAACAGAATCTAATATAATATCATTTGATTTCAACATTTGTAATAGGAAAATAACAGAATCTGATATAATTCCATTTGATTTATACATTTTTATTTGAAAAATAACAGAATCTGATATAATTCCATTTGATTTCAACAATTTAATTGAAAAATAACAGAATCTGATATAATTCCATTTGATTTCAACATTTGCAATAGAAAAATAACAGAATCTGATATAATTCCATTTGATTTCAACATTTTTAATTGAAAAATAACAGAATCTGATATAATTCCATTTGATTTCAACATTTTTAATTGAAACATAACAGAATCTGATATAATTCCATTTGATTTCAACATTTTTAACGGAAAAATTACAGAATCTGATATAATTCAATTTGTTTTCAAGATTTTCTAAAGAAAAATAACAGAATCTGATATAATTCCATTTGATTTCAACATTTGTTATAGAAAATAACAGAATCTGATATAATTCCATTTGATTTCAACATTTTCAATTGAAAAATAACAGAATCTGATATAATTCCATTTGATTTCAACATTTTTAATTCAAAAATAACAAAATCTGATATAATTCCATTTGATTTATACATTTTTATTTAAAAAAAACAGAATCTGATATAATTCCATTTGATTTCAACATTTGTAATTGAAAAATAATGGAATCTCATATAATTCCATTTGATTTCAACATTTGTAATAGAAAAATAACAGAATCTGATATAATTTCATTTGATTTCAACATTTTTAATTGAAAAATAACAGAATCTGATATAATTCCATTTGATTTAAACATTTTTATTTGAAAAATAACAGAATCTGATATAATTCCATTTGATTTCAACATTTTTAATTGAAAAATAACAAAATCTGATATAATTCCAATTGATTTCAACATTTTTAATTGATATATAACAGAATCTGATATAATATCATATGATTTCAACATTTTTAATTGATATATAACAGAATCTGATATAATATCATTTGATTTCAACATTTGTAATAGAAAAATAACAGAATCTGATATAATTCCATTAGATTTATACATTTTTATTTGAAAAATAACAGAATCTGATATAATTCCATTTGATTTCAACATTTTTAATTGAAAAATAACAGAATCTGATATAATTCCATTTGATTTCAACATTTGTAATAGAAAAATAACAGAATCTGTTATAATTCAATTTGATTACAACATTTTTAATAGAAAAATAACATAATCTGATATAATTCCATTTGATTTCACATTTTTAATTGAAACATAACAGAATCTGATATAATTCCATTTGATTTCATCATTTTTAATTGAAAAATAACAGAATCTGATATAATTCAATTTGTTTTCAAGATTTTCTAAAGAAAAATAACAGAATCTGATATAATTCCATTTGATTTCAACATTTGTTATAGAAAATAACAGAATCTGATATAATTCCATTTGATTTCAACATTTTTAATTGAAAAACAACAAAATCTGATATAATTCCAATTGATTTCAACATTTTTAATTCAAAAATAACAAAATCTGATATAATTCCATTTGATTTATACATTTTTATTTGAAAAATAAGAGAATCTGATATAATTCCATTTGATTTCAACATTTGTAATAGAAAAATAACAGAATCTGATATAATTCCATTTGATTTCAACATTTTTAATTGAAAAATAACAGAATCTGATATAATTCCATTTGATTTCAACATTTGTAAGAGAAAAATAACAGAATCTGGTATAATTCCATCTGATTTTAACATTTTTACTTAAAAAATAACAAAATCTGATATAATTCCATCTGATTTCAACATTTTTAATTGAAAAATAACAGAATCTGATATAATTCCATTTGATTTCAACATTTGTAATAGAAAAATAACAGAATCTGGTATAATTCCATTTGATTTCAACATTTTTAATAGAATAATAACATAATCTGATATGATTCCAATTGATTTCAACATTTTTAATTAAAAAATAACAGAATCTGATATAATTCCATTTGATTTCAACATTTTTAATAGAAAATAACAGAATCTGAAATAATTCCATTTGATTTCAACATTTGTAATAGAAAAATAACAGAATCTGATATAATTCCATTTGATTTCAACATTTTCAATTGAAAAATAACAGAAGCTGATATAATTCCATTTGATTTCAACATTTTTAATTAAAAAATAACAAAATCTGATATAATTCCATTTGATTTATACGTTTTATTTGAAAATTAACAAAATCTGATATAATTCCATTTGATTTCATCATTTGTAATTGAAAAGTAACAGAATCTTATATAATTCCATCTGATTTCAACATTTTGAATTGAAAAAAAACAGAATCTGAAATAATTCCATTTGATTTCAAAATTTTTAATTGAAAAATAACAGAATCTGATATAATTCCATTTTATTTATACATTTTTATTTGAAAAAAAACAGAATCTGGTAAAATTCCATTTGATTTCAACATTTTTAATTGAAAAATGACAAAATTTGATATAATTCCATTTGATTTCAACATTTTTAATTGAAAAATAACAGAATCTGATATAATTCCATTTGATTTCAACATTTTTAATTGAAACAAAACAGAATCTGGTATAATTCCATTTGATTTGAACATTTTTAATTGAAAAATTCCATAATCTGATATAATTATATTTGTTTTCAAGATTTTCTAAAGAAAAATAACAGAATCTGATATATTTCCATTTGATTTCAACATTTGTTACAGGAAAATAACAGAATCTGATATAATTCCATTTGATTTCAACATTTTCAATTGAAAAATAACAGAATCTAATATAATTCCATTTGATTTCAAAATTTTTAATTCAAAAATAACTAAATCTGATATAATTCCATTTGATTTATACATTTTTATTTGAAAAATAAGAGAATCTGATATAATTCGATTTGATTTCAACATTTTTAATTGAAAAATAATAGAATCTGATGTAATTCCATTTGATTTCAACATTTGTAATAGAAAAATAACAGAATCTGATATAATTCCATTTGATTTCAATATTTTTAATTGAAAAATAACAGAATCTGATATAATTCCATTTGATTTCAACATTTTTAATTGAAACATACAGAATATGATATAATTCCATTTGATTTCAACATTTGTAATAGGAAAATAACAGAATCTAATATAATTCCATCTGATTTCAACATTTTTAATTAAAAAATATCAAAATCTGATATAATTCTAATGGATTTCAACATTTTTAATTGAAAAATAACAGAATCTGAAATAATTCCATTTGATTTCAACATTTGTAATAGGAAAATAACAGAATCAAATATAATTCCATCTAATTTCAACATTTTTAATTAAAAAATATCAAAATCTGATATAATTCTAGTGGATTTCAACATTTTTAATTGAAAAATAACAGAATCTGATATAATTCCATTTGATTTCAACATTTTTAATTGAAAAATAACAGAATCTGATATAATTCCATTTGATTTCAACATTTTTAATTCAAAAATAACAAAATCTGATATAATTCCATTTGATTTCAACATTTGTAATAGAAAAATAACAGAATCTGATATAATTCCATTTGATTTGAACATTTTTAATTGAAAAATTACAGAATCTTATATAATTATATTTGTTTTCAAGATTTTCTAAAGAAAAGTAACAGAATCTGATATATTTCCATTTGATTTCAACATTTGTAATTTAAAAATAACAGAATCTGATATAATTCCATGTCATTTCAAAATTTTGAATTGAAAAAAAACAGAATCTTAAATAATTCCATTTGATTTCAACATTTTTAAATGAAAAATAACAGAATCTGATATAATTCCATTTGATTTCAACATTTTTAATTGAAAAATAACAAAATCTGATATAATTCCAATTGATTTCAACATTTTTAATTGAAAAATAACAGAATCTAATATAATATCATTTGATTTCAACATTTGTAATAGGAAAATAACAGAATCTGATATAATTCCATTTGATTTATACATTTTTATTTGAAAAATAACAGAATCTGATATAATTCCATTTGATTTCAACAATTTAATTGAAAAATAACAGAATCTGATATAATTCCATTTGATTTCAACATTTGCAATAGAAAAATAACAGAATCTGATATAATTCCATTTGATTTCAACATTTTTAATTGAAAAATAACAGAATCTGATATAATTCCATTTGATTTCAACATTTTTAATTGAAACATAACAGAATCTGATATAATTCCATTTGATTTCAACATTTTTAACGGAAAAATTACAGAATCTGATATAATTCAATTTGTTTTCAAGATTTTCTAAAGAAAAATAACAGAATCTGATATAATTCCATTTGATTTCAACATTTGTTATAGAAAATAACAGAATCTGATATAATTCCATTTGATTTCAACATTTTCAATTGAAAAATAACAGAATCTGATATAATTCCATTTGATTTCAACATTTTTAATTCAAAAATAACAAAATCTGATATAATTCCATTTGATTTATACATTTTTATTTAAAAAAAACAGAATCTGATATAATTCCATTTGATTTCAACATTTGTAATTGAAAAATAATGGAATCTCATATAATTCCATTTGATTTCAACATTTGTAATAGAAAAATAACAGAATCTGATATAATTCCATTTGATTTCAACATTTTTAATTGAAAAATAACAAAATCTGATATAATTCCAATTGATTTCAACATTTTTAATTGATATATAACAGAATCTGATATAATATCATATGATTTCAACATTTTTAATTGATATATAACAGAATCTGATATAATATCATTTGATTTCAACATTTGTAATAGAAAAATAACAGAATCTGATATAATTCCATTAGATTTATACATTTTTATTTGAAAAATAACAGAATCTGATATAATTCCATTTGATTTCAACATTTTTAATTGAAAAATAACAGAATCTGATATAATTCCATTTGATTTCAACATTTGTAATAGAAAAATAACAGAATCTGTTATAATTCAATTTGATTACAACATTTTTAATAGAAAAATAACATAATCTGATATAATTCCATTTGATTTCACATTTTTAATTGAAACATAACAGAATCTGATATAATTCCATTTGATTTCATCATTTTTAATTGAAAAATAACAGAATCTGATATAATTCAATTTGTTTTCAAGATTTTCTAAAGAAAAATAACAGAATCTGATATAATTCCATTTGATTTCAACATTTGTTATAGAAAATAACAGAATCTGATATAATTCCATTTGATTTCAACATTTTTAATTGAAAAACAACAAAATCTGATATAATTCCAATTGATTTCAACATTTTTAATTCAAAAATAACAAAATCTGATATAATTCCATTTGATTTATACATTTTTATTTGAAAAATAAGAGAATCTGATATAATTCCATTTGATTTCAACATTTGTAATAGAAAAATAACAGAATCTGATATAATTCCATTTGATTTCAACATTTTTAATTGAAAAATAACAGAATCTGATATAATTCCATTTGATTTCAACATTTGTAAGAGAAAAATAACAGAATCTGGTATAATTCCATCTGATTTTAACATTTTTACTTAAAAAATAACAAAATCTGATATAATTCCATCTGATTTCAACATTTTTAATTGAAAAATAACAGAATCTGATATAATTCCATTTGATTTCAACATTTGTAATAGAAAAATAACAGAATCTGGTATAATTCCATTTGATTTCAACATTTTTAATAGAATAATAACATAATCTGATATGATTGCAATTGATTTCAACATTTTTAATTAAAAAATAACAGAATCTGATATAATTCCATTTGATTTCAACATTTTTAATAGAAAATAACAGAATCTGAAATAATTCCATTTGATTTCAACATTTGTAATAGAAAAATAACAGAATCTGATATAATTCCATTTGATTTCAACATTTTCAATTGAAAAATAACAGAAGCTGATATAATTCCATTTGATTTCAACATTTTTAATTAAAAAATAACAAAATCTGATATAATTCCATTTGATTTATACGTTTTATTTGAAAATTAACAAAATCTGATATAATTCCATTTGATTTCATCATTTGTAATTGAAAAGTAACAGAATCTTATATAATTCCATCTGATTTCAACATTTTGAATTGAAAAAAAACAGAATCTGAAATAATTCCATTTGATTTCAAAATTTTTAATTGAAAAATAACAGAATCTGATATAATTCCATTTTATTTATACATTTTTATTTGAAAAAAAACAGAATCTGGTAAAATTCCATTTGATTTCAACATTTTTAATTGAAAAATGACAAAATTTGATATAATTCCATTTGATTTCAACATTTTTAATTGAAAAATAACAGAATCTGATATAATTCCATTTGATTTCAACATTTTTAATTGAAACAAAACAGAATTTGGTATAATTCCATTTGATTTGAACATTTTTAATTGAAAAATTCCATAATCTGATATAATTATATTTGTTTTCAAGATTTTCTAAAGAAAAATAACAGAATCTGATATATTTCCATTTGATTTCAACATTTGTTACAGGAAAATAACAGAATCTGATATAATTCCATTTGATTTCAACATTTTCAATTGAAAAATAACAGAATCTAATATAATTCCATTTGATTTCAAAATTTTTAATTCAAAAATAACTAAATCTGATATAATTCCATTTGATTTATACATTTTTATTTGAAAAATAAGAGAATCTGATATAATTCGATTTGATTTCAACATTTTTAATTGAAAAATAATAGAATCTGATGTAATTCCATTTGATTTCAACATTTGTAATAGAAAAATAACAGAATCTGATATAATTCCATTTGATTTCAATATTTTTAATTGAAAAATAACAGAATCTGATATAATTCCATTTGATTTCAACATTTTTAATTGAAACATACAGAATATGATATAATTCCATTTGATTTCAACATTTGTAATAGGAAAATAACAGAATCTAATATAATTCCATCTGATTTCAACATTTTTAATTAAAAAATATCAAAATCTGATATAATTCTAATGGATTTCAACATTTTTAATTGAAAAATAACAGAATCTGAAATAATTCCATTTGATTTCAACATTTGTAATAGGAAAATAACAGAATCTAATATAATTCCATCTAATTTCAACATTTTTAATTAAAAAATATCAAAATCTGATATAATTCTAGTGGATTTCAACATTTTTAATTGAAAAATAACAGAATCTGATATAATTCCATTTGATTTCAACATTTTTAATTGAAAAATAACAGAATCTGATATAATTCCATTTGATTTCAACATTTTTAATTCAAAAATAACAAAATCTGATATAATTCCATTTGATTTCAACATTTGTAATAGAAAAATAACAGAATCTGATATAATTCCATTTGATTTCAACATTTTTAATAGAATAATAACATAATCTGATATGATTCCAATTGATTTCAACATTTTTAATTAAAAAATAACAGAATCTGATATAATTCCATTTGATTTCAACATTTGTAATAGAAAAATAGCAGAATCTGAAATAATTCCATTTGATTTCAACATTTGTAATAGAAAAATAACAGAATCTGATATAATTCCATTTGATTTCAACATTTTCAATTGAAAAATAACAGAAGCTGATATAATTCCATTTGATTTCAACATTTTTAATTAAAAAATAACAAAATCTGATATAATTCCATTTGATTTATACGTTTTATTTGAAAATTAACAAAATCTGATATAATTCCATTTGATTTCATCATTTGTAATTGAAAAGTAACAGAATCTTATATAATTCCATCTGATTTCAACATTTTGAATTGAAAAAAAACAGAATCTGAAATAATTCCATTTGATTTCAACATTTTTAATTGAAAAATAACAGAATCTGATATAATTCCATTTGATTTCAACATTTTTAATTCAAAAATAACAAAATCTGATATAATTCCATTTGATTTCAACATTTGTAATAGAAAAATAACAGAATCTGATATAATTCCATTTGATTTCAACATTTTTAATTGAAAAATAACAGAATCTGATATAATTCCATTTGATTTCAACATTTTTAATTGAAACATAACAGAATCTGATATAATTCCATTTAATTTGAACATTTTTAATTGAAAAATTACAGAATCTGATATAATTATATTTGTTTTCAAGATTTTCTAAAGAAAAATAACAGAATCTGATATATTTCCATTTGATTTCAACATTTGTTACAGGAAAATAACAGAATCTGATATAATTCCATTTGATTTCAACATTTTCAATTGAAAAATAACAGAATCTAATATAATTCCATTTGATTTCAAAATTTTTAATTAAAAAATAACTAAATCTGATATAATTCCATTTGATTTATACATTTTTATTTGAAAAATAAGAGAATCTGATATAATTCCATTTGATTTCAACATTTTTAATAGAAAAATAACAGAATCTGATGTAATTCCATTTGATTTCAACATTTGTAATAGAAAAATAACAGAATCTGATATAATTCCATTTGATTTCAATATTTTTAATTGAAAAATAACAGAATCTGATATAATTCCATTTGATTTCAACATTTTTAATTGAAACATACAGAATATGATATAATTCCATTTGATTTCAACATTTGTAATAGGAAAATAACAGAATCTAATATAATTCCATCTGATTTCAACATTTTTAATTAAAAAATATCAAAATCTGATATAATTCTAATGGATTTCAACATTTTTAATTGAAAAATAACAGAATCTGATATAATTCCATTTGATTTCAACATTTGTAATAGGAAAATAACAGAATCTAATATAATTCCATCTGATTTCAACATTTTTAATTAAAAAATATCAAAATCTGATATAATTCTAGTGGATTTCAACATTTTTAATTGAAAAATAACAGAATCTGATATAATTCCATTTGATTTCAAGATTTGTAATTGAAAAATAACAGAATCTGATATAATTCCATGTGATTTTCAACATTTTGAATTGAAAAAAAAAGAATCTGATATAATTCCATTTGATTTCAACATTTTTAATTCAAAAATAACAAAATCTGATATAATACCATTTGATTTCAACATTTGCAATAGAAAAATAACAGAATCTGATATAATTCCATTTGATTTCAACATTTTTAATTAAAAAATAACAGAATCTGATATAATTCCATTTGATTTCAACATTTGTAATAGAAAAATGACAGAATCTAAAATAATTCCATTTGATTTCAACATTTGTAATAGAAAAATAACTGAATCTGATATAATTCCATTTGATTTCAACATTTTCAATTGAAAAATAACAGAAGCTTATATAATTCCATTTGATTTCAACATTTTTAATTCCAAATTAACAAAATCTGATATAATTCCATTTGATTTATACATTTTTATTTGAAAAATAACAAAATCTGATATAATTACATTTGATTTCAACATTTGTAATTTAAAAATAACAGAATCTGATATAATTCCATGTCATTTCAAAATTTTGAATTGAAAAAAAACAGAATCTTAAATAATTCCATTTGATTTCAACATTTTTAAATGAAAAATAAAAGAATCTGATATAATTCCATTTGATTTCAACATTTTTAATTGAAAAATAACAAAATCTGATATAATATCATTTGATTTCAACATTTGTAATAGGAAAATAACAGAATCTGATATAATTCCATTTGATTTATACATTTTTATTTGAAAAATAACAGAATCTGATATAATTCCATTTGATTTCAACAATTTAATTGAAAAATAAAAGAATCTGATATAATTCCATTTGATTTCAACATTTGCAATAGAAAAATAACAGAATCTGATATAATTCCATTTGATTTAACATTTTTAATTGAAAAATAACAGAATCTGATATAATTCCATTTGATTTCAACATTTGTAATAGAAAAATAACAGAATCTGATATAATTCCATTTGATTTCAACATTTTTAATTGAAAAATAACAGAATCTGATATAATTCCATTTGATTTCAACATTTTTAACTGAAAAATTACAGAATCTGATATAATTCAATTTGTTTTCAAGATTTTCTAAAGAAAAATAACAGAATCTGATATAATTCCATTTGATTTCAACATTTGTTATAGAAAATAACAGAATCTGATATAATTCCATTTGATTTCAACATTTTCAATTGAAAAATAACAGAATCTGATATAATTCCATTTGATTTCAACATTTTTAATTCAAAAATAACAAAATCTGATATAATTCCATTTGATTTATACATTTTTATTTAAAAAAAACAGAATCTGATATAATTCGATTTGATTTCAACATTTGTAATTGAAAAATAATGGAATCTCATATAATACCATTTGATTTCAACATTTGTAATAGAAAAATAACAGAATCTGATATAATTCCATTTGATTTCAACATTTTTAATTGAAAAATAACAGAATCTGATATAATTCCATTTGATTTAAACATTTTTATTTGAAAAATAACAGAATCTGATATAATTCCATTTGATTTCAACATTTTTAATAGAAAAATAACAGAATCTGATATAATTCCATTTGATTTCAACATTTTTAATAGAAAAATAACAAAATCTGATATAATTCCATTTGATTTCAACATTTTTAATTGATATATAACAGAATCTGATATAATATCATTTGACTTCAACATTTGTAATAGAAAAATAACAGAATCTGATATAATTCCATTAGATTTATACATTTTCATTTGAAAAATAACAGAATCTGATATAATTCCATTTGATTTCAACATTTTTAATTGTAAAATAACAGAATCTGATATAATTCCATTTGATTTCAACATTTGTAATAGAAAAATAACAGAATCTGTTATAATTCAATTTGATTTCAACATTTTTAATTGAAAAATAACATAATCTGATATAATTCCATTTGATTTCACATTTTTAATTGAAACATAACAGAATCTGATATAATTCCATTTGATTTCATCATTTTTAATTGAAAAATAACAGAATCTGATATAATTCAATTTCTTTTCAAGATTTTCTAAAGAAAAATAACAGAATCTGATATAATTCCATTTGATTTCAACATTTGTCATAGAAAATAACAGAATCTGATATAATTCCATTTGATTTCAACATTTGTAATAGAAAAATAACAGAATCTGATATAATTCCATTTGATTTATACATTTTTATTTGAAAAGTAAGAGAATCTGATATAATTCCATTTGATTTCAATATTTGTAATAGAAAATAACAGAATCTGATATAATTCCATTTGATTTCAACATTTTTAATTGAAAAATTACAGAATCTGATATAATTCCATTTGATTTCAACATTTGTAATAGAAAAATAACATAATCTGATATAATTCCAATTGATTTCAACATTTTTAATTAAAAAATAACAGAATCTGATATAATTCCATTTGATTTCAACATTTCTAATTGAAACATAACAGAATCGGATATAATTCCATTTGATTTATACATTTTTATTTGAAAAATAACAGAATCTGATATAATTCCATTTGATTTCAACATTTGTAATTGAAAAATAACAGAATCTTATATAATTCCATTTGATTTTAACATTTTTTATTGAAAAATAACAGAATCTGATATAATTCCATTTGATTTCAACATTTTTAATTCAAAAATAACAAAATCTGATATAATTCGGTTTGATTTCAACATTTTTAATTCAAAAATAATGGAATCTGATATAATTCCATTTGATTTCAACATTTGTAATAGAAAAATAACAGAATCTGTTATAATTCCATTTTATTTCAACATTTTTAATTGAAAAATAACAGAATCTGATATAATTCCATTTGATTTCAACATTTTTAATTGAAAAATAACAGAATCTGACATAATTCCATTTGATTTCAACATTTTTAATTGAAAAATAACAGAATCTGATATAATTCCATTTGATTTCAACATTTTTAATTGAAAAATAACAGAATCTGATATAATTCCATTTGATTTCAATATTTGTAATAGAAAAATAACAGAATCTGATATAATTCCATTTAATTTCAACATTTATAATTCAAAAATAACAAAATCTGATATAATTTCATTTGATTTCAACATTTTTAATAGAAAAATAACAAAATCTGATATAATTCCATATGATTTCAACATTTGCAATAGAAAAATAACAAAATCTGATATAATTTCATTTGATTTCAACATTTTCAATTGAAAAATAACAAAATCTTATGTAATTCCATTTGATTTCAACATTTTTAATTGAAAAATAACAGAATATGATATAATTCCATTTGATTTCAACATTTTTAATTGAAAAATAACAGAATCTGATATAATTCCATTTGATTTCAACATTTTTAATTGAAAAATAACAGAATCTGACATAATTCCATTTGATTTCAACATTTTTAATTGAAAAATAACAGAATCTGATATAATTCCATTTGATTTCAACATTTTTAATGGAAAAATAACAGAATCTGATATAATTCCATTTGATTTCAACATTTATAATTCAAAAATAACAAAATCTGATATAATTCCATTTGATTTCAACATTTTTAATAGAAAAATAACAAAATCTGATATAATTCCATTTGATTTCAACATTTGCAATAGAAAAATAAAAAAATCTGATATAATTTCATTTGATTTCAACATTTTTAATTGAAAAATAACAAAATCTTATGTAATTCCATTTGATTTCAACATTTGTAATAGAAAAATAACAAAATCTCATATAATTCCATCTGATTTCAACATTTTTAATTGAAACATACAGAATCTGATATAATTCCATTCGATTTCAACATTTTTAATTCAGAAATAACAAAATCTGATATAATTCAATTTGATTTCAACATTTTTAATTGAAAAATAACAGAATCTGATATAATTCCATCTGATTTGAACATTTGTAATAGAAAAATAACCGAATCTGATATAATTCCATTTGATTTATAGATTTTTATTTGATAAATAACAGAATCTGGTATAATTCCATTTGATTTCAACATTTTTAATAGAAAAATAACAAAATCTGATATAATTCCATGTGATTTCAACATTTTTAATTGAAAAATAACAGAATCTGAAATAATTCCATTTGATTTCAACATTTTTAATTAACACATACAGAATCTGATATAATTCCATTTATTTCAACATTTTTAATTAAAAAATAACAAAATCTGATATAATTCCATTAGATTTATACATTTTTATTTGAAAAATAACAGAATCTGATATAATTCCATTTGATTTCAACATTTTTAATTAAAAAATAATAGAATCTGATATAATTCCATTTGATTTCAACATTTGTAATAGAAAAATAACAGAATCTGATATAATTCCATTTGATTTCAAAATTTTTAACTGAAAAATAACAAAATCTGATATAATTCCATTTGATTTATACATTTTTATTTGAAAAATTACAGAATCTGATATAATTCAATTTGTTTTCAAGATTTTCTAGAGAAAAATAGCAGAATCTGATATAATTCCATTTGATTTCAAAATTTTTTCATTGAAAAATTACAGAATCTGGTATAATTCCATTTGATTTCAACATTTGTGATAGAAAAATAACAGAATCTGATATAATTCCATTTGATTTCAACAATTTTAATTGAAAAATAAAAGAATCTGATATAATTCCATTTGATTTCAACGTTTTTAATTGATAAAAAACCAGTATCTGATATAATTTCATTTGATTTCAACATTTTTAATTAAAACATACAGAATCTGATATAATTCCATTTGATTTCAACATTTTTAATTGAAAAATAACAGAATCTGATATAATTCCATCTGATTTGAACATTTGTAATAGAAAAATAACCGAATCTGATATAATTCCATTTGATTTATAGATTTTTATTTGATAAATAACAGAATCTGGTATAATTCCATTTGATTTCAACATTTTTAATAGAAAAATAACAAAATCTGATATAATTCCATGTGATTTCAACATTTTTAATTGAAAAATAACAGAATCTGAAATAATTCCATTTGATTTCAACATTTTTAATTAACACATACAGAATCTGATATAATTCCATTTATTTCAACATTTTTAATTAAAAAATAACAAAATCTGATATAATTCCATTAGATTTATACATTTTTATTTGAAAAATAACAGAATCTGATATAATTCCATTTGATTTCAACATTTTTAATTAAAAAATAATAGAATCTGATATAATTCCATTTGATTTCAACATTTGTAATAGAAAAATAACAGAATCTGATATAATTCCATTTGATTTCAAAATTTTTAACTGAAAAATAACAAAATCTGATATAATTCCATTTGATTTATACATTTTTATTTGAAAAATTACAGAATCTGATATAATTCAATTTGTTTTCAAGATTTTCTAGAGAAAAATAGCAGAATCTGATATAATTCCATTTGATTTCAAAATTTTTTCATTGAAAAATTACAGAATCTGGTATAATTCCATTTGATTTCAACATTTGTGATAGAAAAATAACAGAATCTGATATAATTCCATTTGATTTCAACAATTTTAATTGAAAAATAAAAGAATCTGATATAATTCCATTTGATTTCAACGTTTTTAATTGATAAAAAACCAGTATCTGATATAATTTCATTTGATTTCAACATTTTTAATTAAAACATACAGAATCTGATATAATTCCATTTGATTTCAACATTTTTAATTGAAAAATAACAGAATCTGATATAATTCCATTTGATTTCAACATTATTAATTGAAAAATAACTTAATCTGATATAATTACATTTGATTTCAACATTTTTATTTGAACAATAACAGAATCTGATATAATTCCATTTGATTTCAACATTTGTAATAGAAAAATAACAAAGTCTGATATAATTCCATTTGATTTCAACATTTGTAATAGAAAAATAACAGAATCTGATATAATTCCATTTGATTTCCACATTTTTAATTGAAAAATAAAAGAATCTGATATAATTCCTTTTGATTTATACATTTTTATTTGAAAAATAACAAAATCTGATATAATTCAATTTGATTTCAACATTTTTAATTGAAAAATATCAAAATCTGATATAATTCCATTTGATTTCAACATTTTTTCATTGACAAATAACAGAATCTGATATAATTCCATTTGATTTCAACATTATTAATTGAAAAATAACTGAATCTGATATAATTACATTTGATTTCAACATTTTTAATTGAAAAATAACAGAATCTGATATAATTCCATTTGATTTCAACATTATGAATTGAAAAATAACAGAATCTGATATAATTCCATTTGATTTCAACATTATTAATTGAAAAATAACTGAATCTGATATAATTACATTTGATTTCAACATTTTTATTTGAACAATAACAGAATCTGATATAATTCCATTTGATTTCAACATTTTTGATAGAAAAATAACAGAATCTGATATATTTCCATTTGATTTCAACAATTTTAATTGAAAAATAAAAGAATCGTATATAATTCCTTTTGATTTATACATTTTTATTTGAAAATTAACAAAATCTGATATAATTCCATTTGATTTCAACTTTTTTAATTGAAAAATAACAAAATCTGATATAATTCCATTTGATTTCAACATTTTTAATTGAAAAATAACAGAATCTGATATAATTCCATTTGATTTCAACATTATTAATTGATAAATAACTGAATCTGATATAATTACATTTGATTTCAACATTTTTAATTGAAAAATAACAGAATCAGATATTATTCCATTCGATTTCAACATTTTTAATTGAAAAATAACAGAATATGATATAATTCCATTTGATTTCAACATTTTTAATTGAAAAATAACAGAATCTGATATAATTCCATTTGATTTCAACATTTTTAATTGAAAAATAACAGAATCTGACATAATTCCATTTGATTTCAACATTTTTAATTGAAAAATAACAGAATCTGATATAATTCCATTTGATTTCAACATTTTTAATTGAAAAATAACAGAATCTGATATAATTCCATTTGATTTCAATATTTGTAATAGAAAAATAACAGAATCTGTATAATTCCATTTAATTTCAACATTTATAATTCAAAAATAACAAAATCTGATATAATTCCATTTGATTTCAACATTTTTAATAGAAAAATAACAAAATCTGATATAATTCCATATGATTTCAACATTTGCAATAGAAAAATAACAAAATCTGATATAATTTCATTTGATTTCAACATTTTTAATTGAAAAATAACAAAATCTTATGTAATTCCATTTGATTTCAACATTTGTAACAGAAAAATAACAAAATCTCATATAATTCCATCTGATTTCAACATTTTTAATTGAAACATACAGAATCTGATATAATTCCATTCGATTTCAACATTTTTAATTCAGAAATAACAAAATCTGATATAATTCAATTTGATTTCAACATTTTTAATTGAAAAATAACAGAATCTGATATAATTCCATCTGATTTGAACATTTGTAATAGAAAAATAACCGAATCTGATATAATTCCATTTGATTTATAGATTTTTATTTGATAAATAACAGAATCTGGTATAATTCCATTTGATTTCAACATTTTTAATTGAAAAATAACAAAATCTGATATAATTCCATGTGATTTCAACATTTTTAATTGAAAAATAACAGAATCTGAAATAATTCCATTTGATTTCAACATTTTTAATTAACACATACAGAATCTGATATAATTCCATTTGATTTCAACATTTTTAATTAAAAAATAACAAAATCTGATATAATTCCATTAGATTTATACATTTTTATTTGAAAAATAACAGAATCTGATATAATTCCATTTGATTTCAACATTTTTTCATTGAAAAATTACAGAATCTGGTATAATTCCATTTGATTTCAACATTTGTGATAGAAAAATAACAGAATCTGATATAATTCCATTTGATTTCAACAATTTTAATTGAAAAATAAAAGAATCTGATATAATTCCATTTGATTTCAACGTTTTTAATTGATAAAAAACCAGTATCTGATATAATTTCATTTGATTTCAACATTTTTAATTAAAACATACAGAATCTGATATAATTCCATTTGATTTCAACATTTTTAATTGAAAAATAACAGAATCTGACATAATTCCATTTGATTTCAACATTTTTAATTGAAAAATAACAGAATCTTATATAATTCCATTTGATTTCAACATTTTTAATTGAAAAATAACAGAATCTGATATAATTCCATTTGATTTCAATATTTGTAATAGAAAAATAAAAGAATCTGATATAATTCCATTTAATTTCAACATTTATAATTCAAAAATAACAAAATCTGATATAATTCCATTTGATTTCAACAATTTTAATAGAAAAATAACAAAATCTGATATAATTCCATATGATTTCAACATTTGCAATAGAAAAATAACAAAATCTGATATAATTTCATTTGATTTCAACATTTTTAATTGAAAAATAACAAAATCTTATGTAATTCCATTTGATTTCAACATTTGTAACAGAAAAATAACAAAATCTCATATAATTCCATCTGATTTCAACATTTTTAATTGAAACATACAGAATCTGATATAATTCCATTCGATTTCAACATTTTTAATTCAGAAATAACAAAATCTGATATAATTCAATTTGATTTCAACATTTTTAATTGAAAAATAACAGAATCTGATATAATTCCATCTGATTTGAACATTTGTAATAGAAAAATAACCGAATCTGATATAATTCCATTTGATTTATAGATTTTTATTTGATAAATAACAGAATCTGGTATAATTCCATTTGATTTCAACATTTTTAATTGAAAAATAACAAAATCTGATATAATTCCATGTGATTTCAACATTTTTAATTGAAAAATAACAGAATCTGAAATAATTCCATTTGATTTCAACATTTTTAATTAACACATACAGAATCTGATATAATTCCATTTGATTTCAACATTTTTAATTAAAAAATAACAAAATCTGATATAATTCCATTAGATTTATACATTTTTATTTGAAAAATAACAGAATCTGATATAATTCCATTTGATTTCAACATTTTTTCATTGAAAAATTACAGAATCTGGTATAATTCCATTTGATTTCAACATTTGTGATAGAAAAATAACAGAATCTGATATAATTCCATTTGATTTCAACAATTTTAATTGAAAAATAAAAGAATCTGATATAATTCCATTTGATTTCAACGTTTTTAATTGATAAAAAACCAGTATCTGATATAATTTCATTTGATTTCAACATTTTTAATTAAAACATACAGAATCTGATATAATTCCATTTGATTTCAACATTTTTAATTGAAAAATAACAGAATCTGACATAATTCCATTTGATTTCAACATTTTTAATTGAAAAATAACAGAATCTGATATAATTCCATTTGATTTCAACATTTTTAATTGAAAAATAACAGAATCTGATATAATTCCATTTGATTTCAATATTTGTAATAGAAAAATAAAAGAATCTGATATAATTCCATTTAATTTCAACATTTATAATTCAAAAATAACAAAATCTGATATAATTCCATTTGATTTCAACATTTTTAATAGAAAAATAACAAAATCTGATATAATTCCATATGATTTCAACATTTGCAATAGAAAAATAACAAAATCTGATATAATTTCATTTGATTTCAACATTTTTAATTGAAAAATAACAAAATCTTATGTAATTCCATTTGATTTCAACATTTGTAACAGAAAAATAACAAAATCTCATATAATTCCATCTGATTTCAACATTTTTAATTGAAACATACAGAATCTGATATAATTCCATTCGATTTCAACATTTTTAATTCAGAAATAACAAAATCTGATATAATTCAATTTGATTTCAACATTTTTAATTGAAAAATAACAGAATCTGATATAATTCCATCTGATTTGAACATTTGTAATAGAAAAATAACCGAATCTGATATAATTCCATTTGATTTATAGATTTTTATTTGATAAATAACAGAATCTGGTATAATTCCATTTGATTTCAACATTTTTAATTGAAAAATAACAAAATCTGATATAATTCCATGTGATTTCAACATTTTTAATTGAAAAATAACAGAATCTGAAATAATTCCATTTGATTTCAACATTTTTAATTAACACATACAGAATCTGATATAATTCCATTTGATTTCAACATTTTTAATTAAAAAATAACAAAATCTGATATAATTCCATTAGATTTATACATTTTTATTTGAAAAATAACAGAATCTGATATAATTCCATTTGATTTCAACATTTTTTCATTGAAAAATTACAGAATCTGGTATAATTCCATTTGATTTCAACATTTGTGATAGAAAAATAACAGAATCTGATATAATTCCATTTGATTTCAACAATTTTAATTGAAAAATAAAAGAATCTGATATAATTCCATTTGATTTCAACGTTTTTAATTGATAAAAAACCAGTATCTGATATAATTTCATTTGATTTCAACATTTTTAATTAAAACATACAGAATCTGATATAATTCCATTTGATTTCAACATTTTTAATTGAAAAATAACAGAATCTGACATAATTCCATTTGATTTCAACATTTTTAATTGAAAAATAACAGAATCTGATATAATTCCATTTGATTTCAACATTTTTAATTGAAAAATAACAGAATCTGATATAATTCCATTTGATTTCAATATTTGTAATAGAAAAATAACAGAATCTGATATAATTCCATTTAATTTCAACATTTATAATTCAAAAATAACAAAATCTGATATAATTCCATTTGATTTCAACATTTTTAATAGAAAAATAACAAAATCTGATATAATTCCATATGATTTCAACATTTGCAATAGAAAAATAACAAAATCTGATATAATTTCATTTGATTTCAACATTTTTAATTGAAAAATAACAAAATCTTATGTAATTCCATTTGATTTCAACATTTGTAACAGAAAAATAACAAAATCTCATATAATTCCATCTGATTTCAACATTTTTAATTGAAACATACAGAATCTGATATAATTCCATTCGATTTCAACATTTTTAATTCAGAAATAACAAAATCTGATATAATTCCATTTGATTTCAACATTTTTATTTGAACAATAACAGAATCTGATATAATTCCATTTGATTTCAACATTTGTAATAGAAAAATAACAAAGTCTGATATAATTCCATTTGATTTCAACATTTGTAATAGAAAAATAACAGAATCTGATATAATTCCATTTGATTTCCACATTTTTAATTCAAAAATAAAAGAATCTGATATAATTCCTTTTGATTTATACATTTTTATTTGAAAAATAACAAAATCTGATATAATTCAATTTGATTTCAACATTTTTAATTGAAAAATAACAAAATCTGATATAATTCCATTTGGTTTCAACATTTTTTCATTGACAAATAACAGATTCTGATATAATTCCATTTGATTTCAACATTATTAATTGAAAAATAACTGAATCTGATATAATTACATTTGATTTCAACATTTTTATTTGAACAATAACAGAATCTGATATAATTCCATTTGATTTCAACATTTGTGACAGAAAAATTACAGAATCTGATATATTTCCATTTGATTTCAACAATTTTAATTGAAAAATAAAAGAATCGTATATAATTACTTTTGATTTATACATTTTTATTTGAAAATTAATAAAATCTGATAAAATTCCATTTGATTTCAACATTTTTAATTGAAAAATAACAAAATCTGATATAATTCCATTTGATTTCAACATTTTTTCATTGAAAAATAACAGAATCTGATATAATTCCATTAGATTTCAACATTATTAATTGAAAAATAACTGAATCTGATATAATTACATTTGATTTCAACATTTTTAATTGAAAAATAACAGAATCTGATATAATTCCATTTGATTTCAACATTATTAATTGAAAAATAACAGAATCTGATATAATTCCATTTGATTTCAACATTATTAATTGAAAAATAACTGAATCTGATATAATTACATTTGATTTCAACATTTTTATTTGAACAATAACAGAATCTGATATAATTCCATTTGATTTCAACATTTGTAATAGAAAAATAACAAAGTCTGATATAATTCCATTTGATTTCGACATTTGTAATAGAAAAATAACAGAATCTGATATAATTCCATTTGATTTCAACATTTTTAATTGAAAAATAACAGAATCTGATATATTTCTGTTTGATTTCAACATTTTCAATTAAAAAATAACAATATCTGATATAATTCCATTTGATTTCAACATTTGTAATAGAAAAATAACAGCATCTGATATAATTCCATTTGATTTCAACATTTTTAATTGAAAAATAACAGAATCTGATATAATTACATTTTATTTCAACGTTTTTAATTGAAAAATAACAGAAACTTATATAATTCCATTTTATTTTAACTTAATTAATTGAAAAATAACAGAATCTGATATAATTCAATTTGTTTTCAAGATTTTCTAAAGAAAAATAACAAAATCTGATATAATTCCATTTGATTTATACATTTTTATTTGAAAAATAAGACAATCTGATATAATTCCATTTGATTTCAACATTTTCAATTAAAAAATATCAGAATCTGATATGATTCCATTTGATTTCATCATTTCTAATTGAAAAATAACAGAATCTGATATAATTCCATTTGATTTCAACATTTTTAATTGAAAAATAACAGAATCTGATATAATTCCATTTGATTTCTACTTTAACAATTGAAAAATAACAAAATCTGATATAATTCCATTTGATTTTAAACTTTGTAATAGAAAAATAATAGAATCTGATATAATTCCATTTGATTTCAACATTTTTAATTCAAAAAGTACAAAATCTGATATAATTCTATTTGATTTCAACATTTTTAATTGAAAAATAACACAATCTGATATAATTTCATTTGATTTCAACAGTATTAATTGAAAAATAATAGAATCTTATAGAATTCCATGTGATTTCAACATTTTTAATTGAAAAATGAAAGAAACTTATATAATTACATTTGATTTCAACTTTTTTAATTGAAAAATATCAGAATCTGATATAATTCCATTTGATTTCAACATTTGTAATAGAAAAATAACAGAATCTGATATAATTCCATTTGATTTCAGCATTTTTAATTCAAAAAGTACAAAATCTGATATAATTCCATTTTTAATGTAAAAATAACAGAATCTGATATAATTTCATTTGATTTCAACATTTATAATTGAAAAATAACAGAATCTGATATTATTCCATTTGATTTCAAAATTTTTATTTGAAAAATAACAGAATCTGATATAATTCCATTTGATTTCAACACATTTAATTGAAAAATAACAGAATCTAATATAATTCCTTTTGATTTCAACATTTATAATTCAAAAATAACAAAATATGATATAATTCCATTTGATTTCAACATTTTTAATTGAAAAACAACAGAATCTGATATAATTCCATTTGATTTCAACATTATTAATTGAAAAATAACAGAATCTGATATAATTCCATGTGATTTCAACATTTTTAATTGAAAAATAACAGAATCTGATATAATTCCATTTGATTTCAACATTTTTACTTCAAAAATAACAAAATCTGATATAATTTTAATTGATTTCCTCATTTTTTATTGAAAAATAACAGAATCTGATATAATTCCATTTGATTTCAATATTTTTAATTGAAAAATAACAGAATCTGATATAATTCCATTAGATTTCAACATTTATAATTTAAAAATAACAAAATATAATATAATTCCATATTATTTCAAAATTTTATTTGAAAAATAACAGAATCTGATATAATTCCATTTGATTTATACATTTTTATTTGAAAAATAAGACAATCTGTTATAATTCCATTTGATTTCAACATTTGTAATTGAAAAATAACAGAATCTGATATAATTTCATTTGATTTCAACATTTTTAATTGAAAAATATCAGAATCTGATATAATTCCATTTGATTTAAGCATTTTTAATTCAAAAAGTACAAAATCTTATATAATTCCTTTTGATTTAAACATTTTTAATTGAAAAATAACAGAATCTGATATAATTCAATTTGTTTTCAAGACTTTCTAAAGAAAAATAACAGAATCTGATATAATACCATTTGATTTCAACATTTTCAATTGAAAAATAATAGAATCTGATATAATTCCATTTGATTTCAACATTTTTAATTCAAAAATAACAAAATCTGATATAATTCCATTTGATTTATACATTTTTATTTGAAAAATAAGACAATCTGTTATAATTCCATTTGATTTCAACATTTTTAATTAAAAAATATCAGAATCTGATATGATTCCATTTGATTTCAACATTTTTAATTGAAAAATAACAGAATCTGATATAATTCCATTTGATTTCAACATTTGTGATAGAAAAATAACAGAATCTGATATAATTCCATTTGATTTCAACATTTTTAATTGAAAAATAACAGAATCTGATATAATTCCATTTGATTTCAACATTTTTAATGGAAAAATAACAGAATCTGATATAATTCAATTTTATTTCAACATTTTCAATTGAAAAATAACAAAATCTGATATAATCCTAATTGATTTCATCATTTTTAATTGAAAAATAACAGAATCTGATATAATTCCATTTGATTTCAATATTTGTAATAGAAAAATAAAAGAATCTGATATAATTCCATGTGATTTCAACATTTATAATTGAAAAATAACTGAATCTGATATGATTCCATTTGATTTCATCATTTTTAATTGAAAAATATCAGAATCTTATATAATTTCATTTGATTTCAACATTTTTAATTAAAACATACACAATCTGATATAATTCCATTTCATTTCAACATTTTTAATTGAAAAATAACAGAATCTGATATAATTCCATTTCATTTTAACATTTTTAATTGAAAAATAACAGAATCTGATATAATTCCATTTGATTTCAACATTTTTAATTGAAAAATAACAGAATCTGATATAATTCCTTTTGATTTCAACATTTTTACTTGAAAAATAACAGAATCTGATATATTTCTATTTGATTTCAACATTTTGAATTCAAAAATAACAAAATCTGATATAATTCCATTTGATTTCAACATTTGTAATAGAAAAATAACAATATCTGATATAATTCCATCTGATTTCAACCTTTTTTAATTAAAAAATAACAAAATCTGATATAATTCCATTTCATTTCAACATTTTTAATTGAAAAATAACAGAATCTGATATAATTCCATTTGATTTCAACGTTTGTAATAGAAAAATAACAGAATCTGATATAATTACATTTTATTTCAACATTTTTAATTGAAAAATAACAGAAACTTATATAATTCCATTTGATTTCTACTTTATTAATTGAAAAATAACAAAATCTGATATAATTCCATTTGATTTCAACCTTTGTAATAGAAAAATAATAGAATCTGATATAATTCCATTTGATTTCAACATTTTTAATTCAAAAAGAACAAAATCTGATATAATTCTATTTGATTTCAACATTTTTAATTGAAAAATAACACAATCTGATATAATTTCATTTGATTTCAACATTATTAATTGAAAAATAACAGAATCTGATTGAATTCCATGTGATTTCAACATTTTTAATTGAAAAATGAAAGAAACTGATATAATTACATTTGATTTCAACTTTTGTAATTGAAAAATTACAGAATCTGATATAATTCCATATGATTTCAACATTTATAATAGAAAAATACCAAAATCTGATATAATTCCATCTGATTTCAACATTTTTAATTGAAATATGAACGTATCTGAAATAATGCCATTTGATGTCAACATTTTTAATTGAAAAATAACAAAATCTGATATAATTCCATTTGATTTCAACATTTGTGATAGAAAAATAACAGAATCTGATATAATTCCATTTGATTTCAACATTTTCAATTGAAAAATAAAAGAAATCTGATATAATTCCATTTGATTTCAACATTTTTAATTCAAAAATAACAAAATCTGATATAATTCCATTTGATTTATACATTTTTATTTGAAAAATAACAGAATCTGATATAATTCCATTTGATTTCAACATTTTTAATTGAAAAATAACAGAATCTGATATAATTCCATTTGATTTCAACATTTTTAATGGAAAAATAACAGAATCTGATATAATTCAATTTTATTTCAACATTTTCAATTGAAAAATATCAAAATCTGATATAATCCTAATTGATTTCATCATTTTTAATTGAAAAATAACAGAATCTGATATAATTCCATTTGATTTCAATATTTGTAATAGAAAAATAAAAGAATCTGATATAATTCCATGTGATTTCAACATTTATAATTGAAAAATAACTGAATCTGATATGATTCCATTTGATTTCATCATTTTTAATTGAAAAATATCAGAATCTTATATAATTTCATTTGATTTCAACATTTTTAATTAAAACATACACAATCTGATATAATTCCATTTCATTTCAACATTTTTAATTGAAAAATAACAGAATCTGATATAATTCCATTTCATTTTAACATTTTTAATTGAAAAATAACAGAATCTGATATAATTCCATTTGATTTCAACATTTTTAATTGAAAAATAACAGAATCTGATATAATTCCTTTTGATTTCAAAATTTTTACTTGAAAAATAACAGAATCTGATATATTTCTATTTGATTTCAACATTTTGAATTCAAAAATAACAAAATCTGATATAATTCCATTTGATTTCAACATTTGTAATAGAAAAATAACAATATCTGATATAATTCCATCTGATTTCAACCTTTTTTAATTAAAAAATAACAAAATCTGATATAATTCCATTTGATTTCAACATTTTTAATTGAAAAATAACAGAATCTGATATAATTCCATTTGATTTCAACGTTTGTAATAGAAAAATAACAGAATCTGATATAATTACATTTTATTTCAACATTTTTAATTGAAAAATAACAGAAACTTATATAATTCCATTTGATTTCTACTTTATTAATTGAAAAATAACAAACTCTGATATAATTCCATTTGATTTCAACCTTTGTAATAGAAAAATAATAGAATCTGATATAATTCCATTTGATTTCAACATTTTTAATTCAAAAAGAACAAAATCTGATATAATTCTATTTGATTTCAACATTTTTAATTGAAAAATAACACAATCTGATATAATTTCATTTGATTTCAACATTATTAATTGAAAAATAACAGAATCTGATTGAATTCCATGTGATTTGAACATTTTTAATTGAAAAATGAAAGAAACTTATATAATTACATTTGATTTCAACTTTTGTAATTGAAAAATAACAGAATCTGATATAATTCCATATGATTTCAACATTTATTATAGAAAAATACCAAAATCTGATATAATTCCATCTGATTTCAACATTTTTAATTGAAATATGAAAGTATCTGAAATAATGCCATTTGATGTCAACATTTTTAATTGAAAAATAACAAAATCTGATATAATTCCATTTGATTTCAACATTTGTGATAGAAAAATAACAGAATCTGATATAATTCCATTTGATTGCAACATTTTTAATTCAAAAATAACAAAATCTGATATAATTCCATTTGATTTATACATTTTTATTTGAAAAATAACAGCATCTGATATAATTCCATTTGATTTCAACATTTTTAATTAAAAAATAAAAGAATCTGATATAATTCCATATGATTTCAACATTTTTAATTAAAAAATAACAAAATCTGATATAATTCCATTTGATTTTAACATTTTTAATTGAAAAATAACAAAATCTGATATAATTCCATTTGATTTCAACATTTTTAATTGAAAAATAACAGAATCTGATATAATTCCTTTTGATTTCAACATTTTTACTTGAAAAATAACAGAATCTGATATATTTCTATTTGATTTCAACATTTTGAATTCAAAAATATCAAAATCTGATATAATTCCATTTGATTTCAACATTTGTAATAGAAAAATAACAATATCTGATATAATTCCATCTGATTTCAACCTTTTTTAATTAAAAAATAACAAAATCTGATATAATTCCATTTGATTTCAACATTTTTAATTGAAAAATAACAGAATCTGATATAATTCCATTTGATTTCAACGTTTGTAATAGAAAAATAACAGAATCTGATATAATTACATTTTATTTCAACATTTTTAATTGAAAAATAACAGAAACTTATATAATTCCATTTGATTTCTACTTTATTAATTGAAAAATAACAAACTCTGATATAATTCCATTTGATTTCAACCTTTGTAATAGAAAAATAATAGAATCTGATATAATTCCATTTGATTTCAACATTTTTAATTCAAAAAGAACAAAATCTGATATAATTCTATTTGATTTCAACATTTTTAATTGAAAAATAACACAATCTGATATAATTTCATTTGATTTCAACATTATTAATTGAAAAATAACAGAATCTGATTGAATTCCATGTGATTTCAACATTTTTAATTGAAAAATGAAAGAAACTTATATAATTACATTTGATTTCAACTTTTGTAATTGAAAAATAACAGAATCTGATATAATTCCATATGATTTCAACATTTATAATAGAAAAATACCAAAATCTGATATAATTCCATCTGATTTCAACATTTTTAATTGAAATATGAAAGTATCTGAAATAATGCCATTTGATGTCAACATTTTTAATTGAAAAATAACAAAATCTGATATAATTCCATTTGATTTCAACATTTGTGATAGAAAAATAACAGAATCTGATATAATTCCATTTGATTTCAACATTTTTAATTCAAAAATAACAAAATCTGATATAATTCCATTTGATTTATACATTTTTATTTGAAAAATAACAGCATCTGATATAATTCCATTTGATTTCAACATTTTTAATTAAAAAATAAAAGAATCTGATATAATTCCATTTGATTTCAACATTTTTAATTAAAAAATAACAAAATCTGATATAATTCCATTTGATTTCAACATTTGTAATAGAAAAATAACACAATCTGATATAATTTCATTTGATTTCAACATTTTTAATTAAAAAATATTAGAATCTTATATAATTCCATTTGATTTCAACATTTTTAATTCAAAAATAACAGAATCTGATATAATCCCATTTGATTTCAACATTTTTGATAGAAAAATAACAGAATCTGATTTAATTCCATTTGATTTCAACATTTTTAATTGAAAAATAACAGAATCTGATATAATTCCATCTGATTTCAACATTATTAATTGAAAAATAACAGAATCTGATATAATTCCGTGTGATTTCAACATTTTTAATTGAAAAATAACAGAATCTGATATAATTCCCTTTTATTTCAACATTTTTAATTCAAAAATAACAAAATCTGATATAATTCCATTTGATTTCAACATTTGTAATAGAAAAATAACAATATCTGATATAATTCCATCTGATTTCAACATTTTTAATTAAAAAATAACAAAATCTGATATAATTCCATTTGATTTCAACATTTTTAATTGAAAAATAACAGAATCTGATAAAATTCCATTTGATTTCAACCTTTGTAATAGAAAATAACAGAATCTGATATAATTCCATTTGATTTCAACATTTTTAATTCAAAAAGAACAAAATCTGATATAATTCTATATGATTTCAACATTTTTAATTGAAAAATAACACAATCTGATATAATTTCATTTGATTTCAACATTTTTAATTGAAAAATAACAGAATCTGATAGAATTCCATGTGATTTCAACATTTTTAATTGAAAAATGAAAGAAACTTATATAATTACATTTGATTTCAACTTTTTTAATTGAAAAATGTCAGAATCTGATATAATTCCATTTGATTTCAGCTTTTGTAATAGAAAAATAACAGAATCTGATATAATTCCATTTGATATCAGCATTTATAATTCAAAAAGTACAAAATCTGATATAATTCCATTTGATTTAAACATTTTTAATTGAAAAATAACAGAATCTGATATAATTCCATTTGATTTCAACATTTTTAATTGAAAAATAACAGAATCTGATATAATTCCATTTGATTTCAACATTATTAATTGAAAAATAACAGAATCTGATATACTTCCGTGTGATTTCAACATTTTTAATTGAAAAATAACAGAATCTGATATAATTCCATTTTATTTCAACATTTTTAATTGAAAAAAAACAGAATCTGATATAATTTCATTTGATTTCAACATTTTTAATTTAAACATACAGAATCTGATATACTTCCATTTCATTTCAACATTTTTAATTGAAAAATAACAGAATCTGATATAATTCCATTTGATTTCAACATTTGTAATAGAAAAATAACAGAATCTGATATAATTCCATTTGATTTCAACATTTTTAATTGAAAAATAACAGAATCTGATATAATTCCATTTGATTTCAACATTTTTAATTAAAAAATAACAAAATCTGATATAATTCCATTTGATTTCAACATTTTTAATTGAACAATAACAGAATCTGATATAATTCCATTTGATTTCAACATTTTTCATAGAAAAATAACAGAATCTGATATAATTCCATTTGATTTCAACATTTTTAATTGAAAAATAACAGAATCTGATATAATTCCATTTGATTTCAACATTATTAATTGAAAAATAACAGAATCTGATATAATTCCGAGTGATTTCAACATTTTTAATTGAAAAATAACAGAATCTGATATAATTCCATTTTATTTCAACATTTTTAATTGAAAAAAAACAGAATCTGATATAATTTCATTTGATTTCAACATTTTTAATTTAAACATACAGAATCTGATATAATTCCATTTCATTTCAACATTTTTAATTGAAAAATAACAGAATCTGATATAATTCCATTTGATTTCAACATTATTAATTGAAAAATAACAGAATCTGATATAATTGCATTTGATTTCAACATTTTTATTTGAACAATAACAGAATCTGATATAATTCCATTTGATTTCAAAATTTTTAATTGAAAAATAACAGAATCTGATAATAATCAATTTGATTTCAACAGTTTTATTTGAAAAATGACAGATTCTGATATAATTCCATTTCATTTCAACATTTTTAATTGAAAAATAACAGAATCTGATATAATTCCATTTGATTTCAACATTTTTAATGGAAAAATAACAGAATCTGATATAATTCAATTTTATTTCAACATTTTCAATTGAAAAATAACGAAATCTGATATAATCCTAATTGATTTCATCATTTTTAATTGAAAAATAACAGCATCTGATATAATTCCATTTGATTTCAATATTTGTAATAGAAAAATAACAGAATCTGATATAATTCCATTTGATTTCAACATTTATAATTCAAAAATAACAAAATCTGATATAATTCCATTTGATTTCAACATTATTAATTGAAAAATAACAGAATCTGATATAATTCCATGTGATTTCAACATTTATAATTGAAAAATAACTGAATCTGATATGATTCCATTTGATTTCATCATTTTTAATTGAAAAATATCAGAATCTTATATAATTTCCTTTGATTTCAACATTTTTATTTAAAACAGACAGAATCTCATATAATTCCATTTCATTTCAACATTTTTAATATAAAAATAACAGAATCTGATATAATTCCATTGATTTCAACATTTTTAATTGAAAAATAACAGAATCTGATATACTTCCATTTGATTTCAAATTTTTATTAAAAAATAACAAAATCTGATATAATTCCATTTGATTTAAACATTTGTAATAGAAAATATCAGAATCTGATATAATTCCATTTGATTTCAACATGTGTAATAGAAAAATAACAGAATCTGATATAATTCCATTTGATTTAAACATTTTTACTTGAAAAATAACAGAATCTGATATATTTCTATTTGATTTCAACATTTTTAATTCAAAAATAACAAAATCTGATATAATTCCATTTGATTTCAACATTTGTAATAGAAAAATAACAATATCTGATATAATTCCATCTGATTTCCACATTTTTAATTAAAAAATAACAAAATATTATATAATTCCATTTGATTTCAACGTTTGTAATAGAAAAATAACAGAATCTAATATAATTACATTTTATTTCAACATTTTTAATTGAAAAATAACAGAATCTGATATAATTCCATTTGATTTCAACCTTTGTAATAGAAAAATAACAGAATCTGATATAATTCCATTTGATTTCACCATTTTTAATTCAAAAAGTACAAAATCTGATATAATTCCATTTGATATAAAAATTTTTAATTGACAAATACAGAATCTGATATAATTCCATTTGATTTCAACATTTATAATTCAAAAATAACAAAATCTGATATAATTCCATTTGATTTCAACCTTTGTAATAGAAAAATAATAGAATCTGATATAATTCCATTTGATTTCAACATTTTTAATTCAAAAAGAACAAAATCTGATATAATTCTATTTGATTTCAACATTTTTAATTGAAAAATAACACAATCTGATATAATTTCATTTGATTTCAACATTATTAATTGAAAAATAACAGAATCTGATAGAATTCCATGTGATTTCAACATTTTTAATTGAAAAATGAAAGAAACTTATATAATTACATTTGATTTCAACTTTTTTAATTGAAAAATATCAGAATCTGATATAATTTCATTTGATTTCAGCCTTTGTAATAGAAAAATAACAGAATCTGATATAATTGCATTTGATTTCAGCATTTTTAATTCAAAAAGTACAAAATCTGATATAATTCCATTTGATTTAAACATTTTTAATTGAAAAATAAAAGAATCTGATATAATTCAATTTGTTTTCAAGATTTTCTAAAGAAAAATAACAGAATCTGATATAATTCCATTTGATTTCAACATTTTCAATTGAAAAATAACAGAATCTGATATAATTCCATTTGATTTCAACATTTTTAATTCAAAAATAACAAAATCTGATATAATTCCATTTGATTTATACATTTTTATTTGAAAAATCAGAGAATCTGATATAATTCCATTTGATTTCAACATTTTTAATTGAAAAATACAGAATCTGATATAATTCCATTTGATTTCAACATTTTTAATTGAAAAATAACAGAATATGATATAATTACATTAGATTTCAACATTTTTAATTGAAAAATAACAGAATCTGATATGATTACATTTGATTTCAACATTTTCAATTGAAAAATGACAGAATCTGAAGTAATTCCATTTTATTTCAACTTTTGTAATAGAAAAATAACAGAATCTGATATAATTCCAATAGATTTCAACATTTTTATTGAAACATAACAGAATCTCATATAATTCCATTTGATTTCAACATTTGTAAAAGAAAATAACAAAATCTGATATAATTCCATCTGATTTCAACATTTTTAATTGAAAAAGGATAGAATCTGAAATAATTCCATTTGATTTCAACATGGTTAATTAAAACATACAGAATCTGATATAATTCCATTTGATTTCAACATTTTTAATTCAAAAATAACAAAATCTGATATAATTCCATTTGATTTATACATTTTTATTTGAAAAATAACAGAATCTGATATAATTCCATTTGATTTCAACATTTTTATTTGAAAAATAACAGAATATGATATAATTCCATTTGATTTCAAAATTTTTAATTGAAAAATAACAGAATCTGATATAATTCCTTTTGATTTCAACATTTGTGATAGAAAAATAACAAAATCTTATATAATTCCATTTGATTTCAACATTGGTAATAGAAAAATAACAGAATCTGATATAATTCCATTTGATGTCAATCTTTGTAATAGAAAAATAAAAGAATCTGATATAATTCCATTTGATTTCAACATTTTTAATTGACAAATAACAGAATCTGAAATAATTCCATTTGATTTAAACATTTTTAATTAAAACATACAGAATCTGATATAATTCCATTTGATTTCAACATTTTTATTTTAAAAAAGAACAAAATCTTATATAATTCCATTTGATTTCAACATTGGTAATAGAAAAATAACAGAATCTGATATAATTCCATTTGATGTCAATCTTTGTAATAGAAAAATAAAAGAATCTGATATAATTCCATTTGATTTCAACATTTTTAATTCAAAAAGAACAAAATCTGATATAATTCTATTTGATTTAAACATTTTTAATTGAAAAATAACAGAATGTGATAAAATTCAATTTGTTTTCAAGATTTTCTAAAGAAAAATAACAGAATCTGATATAATTCCATTTGATTTCGACATTTTTAATTGAAAAATAACAGAATCTGATATAATTCCATTTGATTTCAACATTTTTAATTGAAAAATAACAGAATCTGATATAATTCCATTTGATTTCAACATTTTTAATTGAAAAATAACAGAATCTGATATAATTCCATTTGATTTCAACATTTTTAATTGAAAAATAACAAAATCTGATATAATTCCATTTGATTTCAAAATTTGTAATAGAAAAATAACAAAATCTGATATAATTCCATGTGATTTCAACATTTTTAATTGACAAATAACAGAATCTGAAATAAATCCATTTTATTTCAACATTTTTAATTAAAACATACAGAATCTGATATAATTCCATTTCATTTCAACATTTTTATTTGAAAAATAACAGAATCGGATATAATTCCATTTGATTTCATTATTTTTAATTAAAAAATAACAAAATCTGATATAATTCCATTTCATTTCAACATTTTTAATTGAAAAATAACAAAATCTGATATAACTCCATTTGATTTCAACATTTTTAATTCAAAAATAACAAAATCAGATATAATTACATTTGATTTATACATTTTTATTTGAAAAATAACAGAATCTGATATAATTCGATTTGATTTCAACATTTTTAATTGAAAAATAACAAAATCTGATATAATTTCATTTGATTTCAATATTTGTAATAGAAAAATAACAAAACCTGATGTAATTCCATTTGATTTCAATATTTTTAATTGAAAAATAACAGAATCTGATATAATTCCTTTAGATTTCAACATTTGTGATAGAAAAATAACAAAATCTTATATAATTCCATTTGATTTCAACATTGGTAATAGAAAAATAACAGAATCTGATATAATTCCATTTGATGTCAATCTTTGTAATAGAAAAATAAAAGAATCTGATATAATTCCATTTGATTTCAACATTTTTAATTCAAAAAGAACAAAATCTGATATAATTCTATTTGATTTAAACATTTTTAATTGAAAAATAACAGAATCTGATAAAATTCAATTTGTTTTCAAGATTTTCTAAAGAAAAATAACAGAATCTGATATAATTCCATGTGATTTCAACATTGTTAATTGAAAAATAACAGAATCTGATATAATTCTATTTATTTAACATTATTAATTGAAAAATAACAGAATCTGATATAATTCAATTTGTTTTCAAGATTTTCTAAAGAAAAATAACAGAATCTGATATAATTCCATTTGATTTCAACATTTTTAATTGAAAAAAAACAGAATCTGATATAATTCCATTTGATTTCAACATGTGTAATAGAAAAATAACAAAATCTGATATAATTCCATCTGATTTCAACATTTTTAATTGAAAAATAACAGAATCTGATATAATTCCATTTGATTTCAACGTTTGTAATAGAAAAATAACAGAATCTGATATAATTACAATTTATTTCAACATTTTTAATAGAAAAATAACAGAATCTGATATAATTCTATTTGATTTCAACATTTTTAATTGAAAAATAACAAAATCTGATATAATTTCATTTGATTTCAAAATTTGTAATAGAAAAATAACAAAATCTGATATAATTCCATGTGATTTCAACATTTTTAATTGACTAATAACAGAATCTGAAATAAATCCATTTTATTTCAACATTTTTCATTGAAAA
This sequence comes from Acanthosepion lycidas, assembly GCA_963932145.1. Lineage (NCBI taxonomy): Eukaryota > Metazoa > Mollusca > Cephalopoda > Sepiida > Sepiidae > Acanthosepion > Acanthosepion lycidas. Next base: position 51,884,652 of record OZ010599.1, on the reverse strand, counting down.
ATAACTAAATCTGATATAACTCCATTTGATTTCAACATTTTTAATTCAAAAATAGCAAAATCAGCTATAATTACATTTGATTTATACATTTTTATTTGAAAAATAACAGAATCTGATATAATTCGATTTGATTTCAACATTTTTAATTGAAAAATAACAAAATCTGATATAATTCCATTTGATTTCAATATTTGTAATAGAAAAATAACAAAACCTGATGTAATTCCATTTCATTTCAACATTTTTAATTCAAAAAATAACAAAATCTTATATAATTCCATTTGATTTAAACGTTGGTAATAGAAAGATAACAAAATCTGATGTAATTCCATCTGATTTCAACATTTTTTATTGAAAAATGACAGAATCTGAAGTAATTCCATTTTATTTCAACTTTGTAATAGAAAAATAACAGAATCTGATATAATTCCATTTGATTTCAACCTTTGTAATAGAAAAATAACAGAATCTGATATAATTCCATTTGATTTCAGCATTATTAATTGAAAAATATCAGAATCTGATATAATTCCATGTGATTTCAACATTTTTAATTGAAAAATAACAGAATCTGATATAATTCCATTTGATTTCAATATTTTTAATTCAAAAATAACAAAATCTGATATAATTCTATTTCATTTGAACATTTTTATTTTAAAAAATAACAAAATCTTATATAATTCCATTTGATTTCAACATTGGTAATAGAAAAATAACAGAATCTGATATAATTCCATTTGATGTCAACCTTTGTAATAGAAAAATAACAGAATCTGATATAATTCCATTTGATTTCCACATTTCTAAGTCAAAAAGAACAGAATCTGATATAATTCAATTTGTTTACAAGATTTTCTAAAGAAAAATAATAGAATCTGATATAATTCCATTTGATTTCAATATTCTTAATTGAAAAATAACAGAATCTGATATAATTCGATTTGATTTCAACATTTTTAATTGAAAAATAACAAAATCTGATATAATTCCATTTGATTTCAACATTGGTATTAGAAAAATAACAGAATCTGATATAATTCCATTTGATGTCAACCTTTGTAATAGAAAAATAACAGAATCTGATATAATTCCATTTGATTTCAACATTTTTAATTCAAAAACAACAAAATCTGATATAATTCTATTTGATTTAAACATTTTTAATTGAAAAATAACAGAATCTGATAAAATTCAATTTGTTTTCAAGATTTTCTAAAAAAAATAACAGAATCTGATATAATTCCATTTGATTTCAGCATTTTTAATTGAAAAATAACAGAATCTGATATAATTCCATTTGATTTCAACATTATTAATTGAAAAATAACAGAATCTGATATAATTCCATTTGATTTCATCATTTCTAATTGAAAAATAATAGAATCTGATATAATTCCATTTGATTTCAAAATTTTTAATAAAAAATAACAAAATCTGATATAATTCCATTTGATTTCAACATTTTTAATTGAAAAATAACAAAATCTGAGATAATTCCATTTGATTTCAACATTTGTAATAAAAAAATAACAGAATCTGATATAATTCCATTTGATTTCAACATTTTTAATTGAGAAATAACATAATCAGAAATAATTCCATTTGATTTCAACATTTCTAATTAAATATACAGAATCTGATATAATTCCATTTCATTTCAACATTTTTAATTGAAAAATAACAGAATCTGTTATAATTCCAATTGATTTCAACATTTTCAACTAAACAATAACAGAATCTGATATAATTCCATTTGATTTCAACATTGGTAATAGAAAAATAACAGAATCTGATATAATTCCATTTGATTTCAACATTTTTAATTGAAAAATAACAGAATCTGATATAATTCCATTTGATTTCAACATTTTTAATTGAAAAATAACAGAATATGATATAATTACATTAGATTTCAACATTTTTAATTGAAAAATAACAGAATCTGATAGGATTCCATTTGATTCAACATTTTTAATTGAAAAATGACAGAATCTGAAGTTATTCCATTTTATTTCAACTTTTGTAATAGAAAAATAACAGAATTTGATATAATTCCATTTGATTTCAACCTTTGTAATAGAAAAATAACAGAATCTGATATAATTCCAATTGATTTCAACATTTTTATTGAAACATAACAGAATCTGATATAATTCCATTTGATTTCAACATTTGTAATAGAAAAATAACAAAATCTGATATAATACCATCTGATTTCAACATTGTTAATTAAAACATACAGAATCTGATATAATTCCATTTGATTTCAACATTTTTAATTCAAAAATAACAAAATCTGATATAATTCCATTTGATTTATACATTTTTATTTGAAAAATAACAGAATCTGATATAATTCCATTTGATTTCAACATTTTTAATTGAAAAATAACAGAATATGATATAATTCCATTTGATTTCAAAATTTTTAATTGAAAAATAACAGAATCTGATATAAATCCTTTTGATTTCAACATTTGTGATAGAAAAATAACAGAATCAGATATAATTCCATTTGATGTATACATTTTTATTTGAAAAATAACAGAATCTGATATAATTCCATTTGATTTCAACATTTATAATTCAAAAATAACAAAATCTGATATAATTCTGTTGGATTTCAACATTTTTAATTGAAAAATAACAAAATCTGATATAATTCCATTTGATTTCAACATTTTTAATTAAAAAATACAAAAATCTGATATAATTCCATTTGATTTCAACATTTGTAATAGAAAAATAACAGAATCTGATATAATTCCATTTGATTTCAACATTTTTAATTAAAAAAATAACAAAATCTTATATAATTCCATTTGATTTCAACATTGGTAATAGAAAGATAACAAAATCTGATATAATTCCATCTGATTTCAACATTTTTAATTGAAAAATGACAGAATCTGAAGTAATTCCATTTTATTTCAACTTTTGTAATAGAAAAATAACAGAATCTGATATAATTCCATTTGATTTCAAACTTTGTAATAGAAAAATAACAGAATCTGATATAATTCCATTTGATTTGAACATTTTTAAGACAAAAAGAACACAATCTGATAAAACTCAATTTGTTTTCAAGATTTTCTAAAGAAAAATAACAGAATGTCATATAATTCCATTTGATATCAACCTTTTTAATTGAAAAATAACAGAAACTGATAAAATTCCATTTGATTTCAACATTATTAATTGAAAAATATCAGAATCTGATATAATTCCATGTGATTTCAACATTTTTAATTGAAAAATAACAAAATCTGATATAATTCCATTTGATTTCAACATTTTTAATTAAAAAATAACAAAACCTGATGTAATTCAATTTCATTTCAATATTTTTAATTGAAAAATAACAGAATCCCATATAATTCCATTTGATTTCAACATTTTTAATTAAAAAATAACAAAATCTTATATAATTCCATTTGATTTCAACATTGGTAATAGAAAAATAACAGAATCTGTTATAATTCCATTTGATTTCAACATTTTTAATTGAAAAATAACAAAATCTGATATAATTCCATTTGATTTCAACATTTGTAATAGAAAAATAACAGAATCTGATGTAATTCCATCTGATTTCAACATTTTTAATTGAAAAATGACAGAATCTGAAATAATTCCATTTGATTTCAACATTTTTAATAGAAAAATAACAGAATCTGATATAATTCCATTTGATTTCAACATTTTTAATTGAAAAATAACAGAATCTGAAATAATTACATATGATTTCAACATTTTCAATTAAAACATACAGAACCTGATATAATTCCATTCGATTTCAACATTTTTAATTAAAAAATAAAAAAGTCTGATATAATTCCAATTGATTTCAATATTTTCAATTGAAAAATAACAGAATCTGATATAATTCCATTCGATTTCAACATTTTTCATTGAAAAATAACAGAATCTGATATAATTCCATTTGATTTGAACTTTTTTATTTGAAAAATAACAGAATCTGTTATAATTCCATTTGATTTCAACCATTGTAATAGGAAAATAACAGAATCTGATATAATTCCATTTGATTTCAACATTTTTAATTCAAAAAGAACAAAATCTGATATAATTCCATTTGATTTAAACATTTTTAATTGAAAAATAACAGAATATGATATAATTCAATAAGTTTTCAAGATTTTCAAAAGAAAAATAACAAAATCTGATATAATTCCATTTGATTTCAAAATTTTTGATTGAAAAATAACAGAATCTGATATAATTCCATTTGATTTCAACATTATTAATTGAAAAATAACAGAATCTGATATAATTCCATGTGATTTCAACATTTTTAATTGAAAAATAACAGAATCTGCTATAATTCCATTTGATTTCAACATTTTTAATTGAAAAATAACAGAATCTGATATAATTCCATTTGATTTCAACATTTTTATTGAAAATTAACAAAATCTGATATAATTCCATTTGATTTCAACATTTGTAATGGAAAAATAACAAAATCTGATATAATTCCATGTGATTTCAACATTTTTAATTGAAAAATAACAGAATCTGAAATAATTCCATTTGATTTCAACATTTTTAATTAAAACATACAGAATCAGATATAATTCCATTCGATTTCAACATTTTTAATTAAAAAATAACAGAATCTGATATAATTCCATTTCATTTCAACTTTTTTAATTAAAAAATAACAATATCTGATATAATTCCATTTTATTTCATCATTTGTAATAGAAAAATAACAAAATCTGATATAATTCCATGTGATTTCAAAATTTTTAATTGAAAAATAACACAATCAGAAATAATTCCATTTGATTTCAACATTTTTAATTAAATATACAGAATCTGCTATAATTCCATTTCATTTAAACATTTTTAATTGAAAAATAACAGAATCTGATATAATTCCATTTAACTTCAACATTTTTAATTCAAAAATAACAAAATCTGAGATAATTCCATTTGATTTCAACATGTGTAATAGAAGAATAACAGAATCTGATATAATTCCATTTGATTTCAACATTTTTAATTGAAAAATAACAGAATGTGATATAATTTCATTTGAATTCAACATTTTCAACTAAAAAATAACAGAATCTGATATAATTCCATTTGATTTCAAGATTGGTAATAGAAAATTAACAGAATCTGATATAAATCCATTTGATTTGAACATTTTTAATTGAAAAATAACAGAATCTGATATAATTCCATTTGATTTCAGCATTTTTAATTGAAAAATAACAGAATCTGATATTATTCCATTTAATTTCAACATTTTTATTTCAAAAATAACAGAATCTGATATAATTCCATTTGATTTCAACATTTTTAATTGAAAAATAACAAAATCTGATATAATTCCATTTGATTTCAACATTTTTAATTGAAAAATAACAGAATCTGATATAATTCCATTTGATTTCAACATTTGTAATAGAAAAATAAAAGAATCTGATATAATTCCATTTGATTTCAACATTTGTAATAGAAAAATAACAGAATCTGATATAATTCCATTTCATTTCAAAATTTTTAATAGAAAAATAACAGAATCTGATATAATTCCATTTGATTTCAACATTGTTAATTAAAACATACAGAAACTGATTTAATTCCATTTCATTTCAACATTTTTAATTAAAAAATAACAGAATCTGATATAATTACATTTGATTTCAACATATTTATTTGAACAATAAGAGAATCTGATATAATTCCATTTGATTTCAACATTTTTAAATGAAAAAAAACAGAATCTGATATAATTTCATTTGATTTCAACATTTTTATTTGAAAAATAACAGAATCTGATATTATTCCATTCGATTTCAACATTTTTATTTGAAAAATAACAAAATCTGATATAATTCCATTTGATTTATACATTTTTATTTGAAAAATAAAAAAATCTGATATAATTCTAATTGATTTCATCATTTTAAATTGAAAAATAACAGAATCTGATATAATTCCATATGATTTCAACATTTTTAATTCAAAAATAACAAAATCTGATATAATTCCATTTGATTTCAACATTTGTAATAGCAAAATAACAGAATCTGATATAATTCCATTTGATTTCAACATTTGTAATAGAAAAATAACAAAATCTGATATAATTCCATTTGATTTATACATTTTTATTTGAAAAATAACAGAATCTGATATAATTCCATTTGATTTATACATTTGTAATAGAAAAATAACAGAATCTGATATAATTCCATTTGATTTCATAATTTTTATTTGAAAAAGAACAAAATCTGATATAATTCCATTTGATTTCAACATTTTTGATTGAAAAATAACAGAATCTGAAATAATTCCATTTGATTTCAACATTTTTAATTTAAACATACAGAATCTGATATAATTCAATTTCATTTCAACATTTTAATTGAAAAATAACAGAATCTTATATAATTCCATTTGATTTCAACATTATTAATTGAAAAATAACAGAATCTGATATAATTTCATTTGATTTCAACATTTTTAATTGAACAATAACAAAATCTGATATAATTCCATTTGATTTCAACATTTGTAATAGAAAAAGAACAAAATCTGATATAATTCCATTTGATTTATACATTTTTATTTGAAAAATTACAGAATCTGATATAATTCCATTTGATTTCAAAATTTTTAATAAAAAATAACAGAATCTGATATAATTCCATTTGATTTCAACATTTGTTATAGAAAATAAGAGAATCTGATATAATTCCAATTGATTTCAACATTTTTAATTGAAAAATAACAGAATCTGATATAATTCCATTTGATTTCAACATTTTTAATTGAAAAATAACAGAATCTGATATAATTCAATGTGTTTTCAAGATTTTCTAGAGAAAAATAACAGAATCTGGTATAATTCCATTTTATTTCAACATTTGTAATAGAAAAATAACAAAATCTGTTATAATTCCATGTGATTTCAACATTTTTAATGGAAAAATAACAGAATCTGAAATAATTCCATTTGATTTCAACATTTTTAATCAAAACTTACAGAATCTGATATAATTCAATTTCATTTCAACATTTTTAATTGAAAAATAACAGAATCTGATATAATTCCATATGATTTCAACATTTTAATTCAAAAATAACAAAATCTGATATAATTCCATTTGATTTCAACATTTGTAATAGCAAAATAACAGAATCTGATATAATTCCATTTGATTTCAACATTTTTAATTGAAAAATAATAGAATCTGATATAATTTCATTTGATTTCAACATTTTTAATTGAAAAATAACAAAATCTGATATAATTCCATTGGATTTCAACATTTGTAATAGAAAAAGAACAAAATCTGATATAATTCCATTTGATTTCAACATTTTTAATAAAAAATATCAGAATCTGATATAATTCCATTTGATTTCAACATTTGTTATAGAAAATAAGAGAATCTAATATAATTCCATTTGATTTCAATATTTATCATTGAAAAATAACAGAATCTGTTATAATTCCATTTGATTTCAACATTTTTAATTGAAAAATAACAGAATCTGATATAATTCTATTTGTTTTCAAGATTTTCTAGAGAAAAATAACAGAATCTGATATAATTCCATTTGATTTCAAAATTTGTAATAGAAAAATAACAAAATCTGATATAATTCAAATGTGATTTCAACATTTTTAATTGAAAAATAACAGAATGTGAAATAATTCCTTTTGATTTCAACATTTTTAATTAAAACATACAGAATCTGATATAATTCCATTTCATTTCAACATTTTTAATTGAAAAATAACAGAATCTGATATAATTCCATTTGATTTCAACATTTGTAATAGCAAAATAACAGAATCTGATATAATTCCATTTGATTTCAACATTTGTAATAGAAAAATAACAAAATCTGATATAATTCCATTTGATTTATACATTTTTATTTGAAAAATAATAGAATCTGATATAATTCCAGTTGATTTCAACATATTTAATAAAAAATAAATGAATCTGATATAATTCCATTTGATTTCAACATTTGTTATAGAAAATAAGAGAATCTGATATAATTCCATTTGATTTCAATATTTTTAATTGAAAAATAACAGAATCTGATATAATTCCATTTGATTTGAACATTTTTAATTCAAAAATAACAGAATCTGATATAATTCAATTTGTTTTCAAGATTTTCTAGAGAAAAATATCAGAATCTGATATAATTCCATTTGATTTCAACATTTGGAACAGAAAAATAACAGAATCTGATATAATTCCATTTGATTTCAACATTTTTAATAGAAAAATAACAGAATCTGATATAATACCATTTGATTTCAATATTTTTATTTGAAAAATAATAGAATCTTATATAATTCCATTTGATTTCAACATTTTCAATTGAAAAATAATAAAATCTGATATAATTCCATTTGATTTCAACATTTTTAATTGAAAAATGACAGAATCTGATATAATTCCATTTGATTTCAACATTTTTAATTGAAAAATAACAGAATCTGATATAATTCCATTTGATTTATACATTTGTAATAGAAAAATAACAGAATCTGATATAATTCCATTTGATTTATACATTTTTATTTGAAAAATAACAAAATCTGATATAATTCCATTTCATTTCAACATTTTTAATTGAAAAATAACAGAATCTGATATAATTCCATATGATTTCAACATTTCAATTCAAAAATAACAAAATCTGATATAATTCCATTTGATTTCAACATTTGTAATAGAAAAATAACAGAATCTGATATAATTCCATTTGATTTCAACATTTTTAACTGAAAAATAACAGAATCTGATATAATTCCATTTGATTTCAACATTTTTAATTCAAAAATAACAAAATCTGATATAATTCCATTTGATTTCAACATTTTTAATTGAAAAATAACAGAATCTGATATAATTACATTTTATTTCAAAATTTTTAATTGAAAAATAATAGAAACTTATATAATTCCATTTGATTTCAACATTTTTAATGGAAAAATAACAGAATCTGATATAATTCCATTTGATTTCAACATTTGTAAGAGAAAAATAACAGAATCTGATATAATTCCATTTGTTTTCAGCATTTTTATTTCAAAAAGTACAAAATCTGATATAATTCCATTTGATTTCAATATTTTTAATTGAAAAATAACATAATCTGATATAATTCAATTTGTTTTCAAGATTTTCTAAAGAAAAATAACAGAATCTGATATAATTCCATTTGATTTCAACATTTTTAATTGAAAAATAACAGAATCTGATATAATTTCAATTGATTTCAACATTTTTAATTGAAAAATACCAGAATCTGATATAATTCCATTTGATTTCAACATTTTTAATTGAAAAATACAAGAATCTGATATAATTCCATTTTATTTCAACATTTTTAATTGAAAAATAACAAAATCTGATATAATCCTAATTGATTTCATCATTTTTAATTGAAAAATAATAGAATCTGACATAATTCCATTTGATTTCAATATTTGTAATAGAAAATAACAGAATCTGATATAATTCCATTTGATTTCAACATTTATAATTCAAAAATAACAGAATCTGATATAATTCCATTTGATTTCAACATTTTTAATTGAAAAATAAATAAATCTGATATAATTCCATTTGATTACAACATTTGTGATAGAAAAATAACAGAATCTGATATAATTCCATTTTATTTCAACATTATTAATTGAAAAATAACAGAATCGAATATAATTCCATTTGATTTCAACATTATTAATTGAAAAATAACAGAATCTGTTATAATTCCATGTGATTTCAACATTTATAATTGAAAAATAACAGAATCTGATATGATTCCATTTGATTTCATCATTTGTAATTGAAAAATACCAGAATCTGATATAATTCCATTTGATTTCAAATTTTTAATTAAAAAATAACAAAATCTGATATAATTCCATTTGATTTCAACATTTGTAATAGAAAATAACAGAATCTGATATAATTCCATTTGATTTCAACATGTGTAATAGAAAAATAACAGAATCTGATATAATTTTATTTGATTTCAATATTTTTACTTGAAAAATAACAGAATCTGATATATTTCCATTTGATTTCAACATTTTTAATTCAAAAATAACAAAATCTGATATAATTCCATTTGATTTCAACATTTTTCATTAAAAAATAACAATATCTGATATAATTCCATCTGATTTCAACATTTTTAATTGAAAAATAACAGAATTTGATATAATTCCATTTGATTTCAACGTTTGTAATAGAAAAATAACAGAATCTGATATAATTACATTTTATTTCAACATTTTTAATTGAAAAATAACAGAAACTTATATAATTCCATTTGATTTCAACTTTATTAATTGAAAAATAACAGAATCTGTTATAATTCCATTTGAATTCAACCTTTGTAATAGAAAAATAACAGAATCTGATATAATTCCATTTGATTTCAACATTTTTAATTAAAAAAGAACAAAATCTGACATAATTCCATTTGATTTAAACATTTTTAATTGAAAAATAACAGAATCTGATATAATTCCATTTGATTTCAACATTATTAATTGAAAAATAGCAGAATCTGATATAATTCCATGTGATTTCAACATTTGTGATAGAAAAATAACAGAATCTGATATAATTCCATTTGATTTCAACATTTTCAATTGAAAAATAAAAGAAATCTGATATAATTCCATTTGATTTCAACATTTTTAATTGAAATATGAAAGAATCTGAAATAATTCCATTTGATGTCGACATTTTTAATTCAAAAATAACAAAATCTGATATAATTCCATTTGATTTCAACATTTTTAATTGAAAAATATCAGAATATGATATAATTCCATTTGATTTCAACATTTTTAAATGAAAAATAACAGAATCTGATATAATTCCATTTGATTTCAACATTTTCAATTGAAAAATAAAAGAAATCTGATATAATTCCATTTGATTTCAACATTTTTAATTCAAAAATAACAAAATCTGATATAATTCCATTTGATTTCAACATTTGTAATAGAAAAGTAACAATCTGATATAATTCCATTTGATTTCAACATTTTTAATTGAAAAATAACAGAATCTGATATAATTCCATTCGATTTCAACATTTTTAATTAAAAAATAACAGAATCTGATATAATTCCATTTGATTTCAACATTTTTTTTGAAAAATAACAGAATCTGATATAATTCCATTTGATTTCAACATTGTTAATTTAAAAATAACAGAATCTGATACAATTCCATTTGATTTAACATTATTAATTGAAAAATAACAGAATCCGATATAATTCCGTGTGATTTCAACATTTTTATTTGAAAAATAACAGAATTTGAAATAATTCCATTTGATTTCAACATTTTTTATTGAAAAATAACAAAATCTGACATAATTCCATTTGATTTCAACATTTTTAATTGAAAAATAACAGAATCTGATATAATTCCATTTGATTTCAACATTTTTGATAGAAAAATAACAGAATCTGATATAATTCCATTTGATTTCAACATTGTTAATTGAAAAATAACAGAATCTGATATAATTCTATTTATTTAACATTATTAATTGAAAAATAACAGAATCTGATATAATTCAATTTGTTTTCAAGATTTTCTAAAGAAAAATAACAGAATCTGATATAATTCCATTTGATTTCAACATTTTTAATTGAAAAAAAACAGAATCTGATATAATTCCATTTGATTTCAACATGTGTAATAGAAAAATAACAAAATCTGATATAATTCCATCTGATTTCAACATTTTTAATTGAAAAATAACAGAATCTGATATAATTCCATTTGATTTCAACGTTTGTAATAGAAAAATAAACGAATCTGATATAATTACAATTTATTTCAACATTTTTAATAGAAAAATAACAGAAACTTATATAATTCCTTTTGATTTCAACTTTATTAATTGAAAAATAACAGAATCTGATATAATTCCATTTGAATTCAACCTTTGTTATAGAAAAATAACAGAATCTGATATAATTCCATTTGATTTCAACATTTTTAATTCAAAAAAACAAAATCTGACATAATTCCATTTGATTTAAACATTTTTAATTGAAAAATAACAGAATCTGATATAATTCCATTTGATTTCAACATTATTAATTGCAAAATTAGCAGAATCTGATATTATTCCATGTGATTTCAACATTTTTAATTGAAAAATAACAGAATCTGATATAATTCCATTTGATTTCAATATTTTCAATTGAAAAATAACAGAATCTGATATTATTCCATTTGATTTAACATTTTGAATTCAAAAATAACAAAATCTGATATAATTCCATTTGATTTATACATTTTTATTTGAAAAATAACAGAATCTGATATAATTCCATTTGATTTCAACATTTTTAATTGAAAAATAACAAAATCTGATATAATTCCATTTGATTTCAACATTTTTAATTAAAAAATAACAGATTCTGATATAATTCCATTTGATTTCAACATTTGTGATAGAAAAATAACAGAATCTGATATAATTCCATTTGATTTCAACATTTTTAATTGAAAAACAACAGAATCTGATATAATTCCATTTGATTTCAACATTATTAATTGAAAAATAACAGAATCTTTTATAATTCCATGTGATTTCAACATTTCTAATTGAAAAATAACAGAATCTGATATAATTCCATTTGATTTCAACATTTTTAATTGAAAAATAACAGAATCTGATATAATTCCATTTGATTTCAACTTTTTTAATTGAAAAATAACAAAATCTGATATAATTCCATTTGATTTCAACTTTTGTAATAGAAAAATATCAATATCTGTTATAATTCCATTTGATTTCAACATTTTTAATTAAAAAATATTAGAATCTTATATAATTCCATTTGATTTCAACATTTTTAATTGAAAAATAACAGAATGTGATATAATTCCATTTGATTTCAACATTTTTAATTGAAAAATAACAGAATCTGATATAATTCCATTTGATTTCAACATTGATATTTCAAAAATAACAATATCTGTTATAATTCCATTTGATTTCAACATTTTTAATTAAAAAATATTAGAATCTGATATAATTCCATTTGATTTCAACATTTTTAATTAAAAAATAACAGAATCTGATATAATTCCATTTGATTTCAACATTTGTAATAGAAAAATAACAGAATCTGATATAATTCCATTTGATTTCAACATTTTTAATTGAATAATAACAGAATCTGATATAATTCCATTCGATTTCAACATTTTAAATTCAAAAATAAAAAAATCTGATATAATTCCATTGGATTTATACATTTTTATTTGAAAAATAACAGAATCTGATATAAGTCCATTTGATTTCAACATTTTTTATTGAAAAATAACAAAATCTGATATAATTCCATTTCATTTCAACATTTTTAATTGAAAAATAACAGAATCTGATATAATTCCATTTGATTTCAACATTGTTGATAGAAAAATAACAGAATCAGATATAATTCCATTTGATTTCAACATTGTTAATTGAAACATAACAGAGTCTGATAGAATTCCATTTGATTTAACATTATTAATTGAAAAACAGCAGAATCTGATATAATTCCGTGTGATTTCAACATTTTTAATTGAAAAATAACAGAATCTGATATAATTCCATTTGATTTCAACATTTTTAATTGAAAAATAACAGAATCTGATATAATTTCAATTGATTTCAACATTTTTAATTGAAAAATAACAGAATCTGATATTATTCAATTTGATTTCAACAGTTTTATTTGAAAAATAACAGAATCTGATATAATTACATTTGATTTCAACATTTTTAATTGAAAAATAACAGAATCTGATATAATTCCATTTGATTTCAACATTTTAATTGAAAAATACCAGAATCTGATGTAATTCCATTTTATTTCAACATTTTTACTTGAAAAATAACAAAATCTGATATTATCCTAATTGATTTCATCATTTTTAATTGAAAAATAACAGAATCTGACATAATTCCATTTGATTTCAATATTTGTAATAGAAAAATAACAGAATCTGATATAATTCCATTTGATTTCAACATTTATAGTTAAAAAAAAACAAAATCTGATATAATTCCATTTGATTTCAACATTTTTAATTAAAACATACAGAATCTGATATAATTCCATTTCATTTCAACATTTTTAATTGAAATATAACAGAATCTGATATGATTCCATTTGATTTCATCATTTTTAATTGAAAAATAACAGAATCTATAATTTCATTTGATTTCAACATTTTTAATTAAAACATACCGAATCTGATATAATTCCATTTGATTTCAAGATTTTTAATTGAAAAATAACAGAATCTGATATAATTCCATTTGATTTCAACATTTTTAATTGAAAAATAACAGAATCTGATATAATTCCATTTGATTTCAACATTTTTAATTGAAAAATAACAGAATCTAATATACTTCCATTTGATTTCAAATTTTTATTAAAAAATAACAGAATCTGATATAATTCCATTTCATTTCAACATTATTAATTCAAAAATAACAAAATCTGATATAATTCCATTTGATTTCAACATTTTTAATTCAAAAAGTACAAAATCTGACATAATTCCATTTGATTTAAACATTTTTAATTGAAAAATAACAGAATCTGATATAATTCCATTTGATTTCAACATTATTAATTGAAAAATAGCAGAATCTGATATAATTCCATGTGATTTCAACATTTTTAATTGAAAAATAACAGAATCTGATATAATTCCATTTGATTTCAACATTTTTATTTGAAAAATAACAGAATCTGATATAATTCCATTTGATTTCAACATTTTTAATTGAAAAATGATAGAATCTGAAATAATTCCATTTGATTTCATCATTTTTAATTAAAACATACCAAATCTGATATAATTCCATTTGATTTCAACATTTTTAATTAAAAAATAACAGAATCTGATATAATTCCATTTGATTTCAAAATTTGTGATAGAAAAATAACAGAATCTGATATAATTCCATTTGATTTCAACATTTTTAATTAAAAAATATTAGAATCTGATATAATTCCATTTGATTTCAATATTTTTAATTGAAAAATAACAGAATCTGATATAATTCCATTTGATTTCAACATTTTTATTTGGAAAATAACAGAATCCATATCATTTCAACATTTTTAATTGAAAAATAACAGAATCTGTTATAATTCCATTTGATTTCAACATTTTTAATTGAAAAATAACAGAATCTGATATAATTCCATTTGATTTCAATATTTGTAATAGAAAAATAACAGAATCTGATATAATTCCATTTGATTTCAACATTTATAATTAAAAAATAACAAAATCTGATATAATTCCATTTGATTTCAACATTTTTAATTGAAAAAATAACAAAATCTGATATAATTCCATTTGATTTCAATATTTGTAATAGAAAAATAACAAAATCTGATATAATTCCAACTTATTTCAACATTTTTAATTGAAAAATGACAGAATCTGAAATAATTCCATTTGATTTCAACATTTTTAATTGAAAAATAACAGAATCTGATATAATTCCATTTGATTTCAACATTTTTAATTGAAAAATAACAAAATCTGACATAATTCGATTTGATTTCATAATTTTTAAATCAAAAATAACAGAATCTGATATAATTCCATTTGATTTCAATATTTGTAATAGAAAAATAAAAGAATCTGATATAATTCCATTTGATTTCAATATTTATAATTAAAAAATAACAAAATCTGATATAATTCCATTTGATTTAAACATTTGTAATAGAAAAATAACAAAATCTGATATAATTCCATTTGATTTCATCATTTTTAATTGAAAAATAACAAAATCTGATATAATTCCATTTGATTTCAACATTTGTAATAGAAAAGTAACAAAATCTGATATAATTCCATTTGATTTCAACATTTTCAATTGAAAAATAACAGAATCTGATATAATTCCATTTTTGATTTCAACATTTGTGATAGAAAAATAACAGAATCTGATATAATTCCATTTGATGTATACATTTGTATTTGAAAAAAAACTGAATCTGATATTATTCCATTTGATTTCAACATTTTTAATTAAAAAATATTAGAATCTGATATAATTCCATTTGATTTCAACATTTTTAATTGAAAAATAACAGAATCTGATATAATTCCATTTGATTTCAACATTTTTAATTGAAAAATAACAGAATCTAATATACTTCCATTTGATTTCAAATTTTTATTAAAAAATAACAGAATCTGATATAATTCCATTTCATTTCAACATTATTAATTCAAAAATAACAAAATCTGATATAATTCCATTTGATTTCAACATTTTTAATTCAAAAAGTACAAAATCTGACATAATTCCATTTGATTTAAACATTTTTAATTGAAAAATAACAGAATCTGATATAATTCCATTTGATTTCAACATTATTAATTGAAAAATAGCAGAATCTGATATAATTCCATGTGATTTCAACATTTTTAATTGAAAAATAACAGAATCTGATATAATTCCATTTGATTTCAACATTTTTATTTGAAAAATAACAGAATCTGATATAATTCCATTTGATTTCAACATTTTTAATTGAAAAATGACAGAACCTGAAATAATTCCATTTGATTTCATCATTTTTAATTAAAACATACCAAATCTGATATAATTCCATTTGATTTCAACATTTTTAATTAAAAAATAACAGAATCTGTTATAATTCCATTTGATTTATACATTTGTATTTGAAAAATAACAGAATCTGATATAATTCCATTTGATTTCAACATTTATAATTAAAAAATATTAGAATCTGATATAATTCCATTTGATTTCAATATTTTTAATTGAAAAATAACAGAATCTGATATAATTCCATTTGATTTCAACATTTTTATTTGGAAAATAACAGAATCCATATCATTTCAACATTTTTAATTGAAAAATAACTGAATCTGTTATAATTCCATTCGATTTCAACATTTTTAATTGAAAAATAACAGAATCTGATATAATTCCATTTGATTTCAATATTTGTAATAGAAAAATAACAAAATCTGATATAATTCCATTTGATTTCAACATTTTTAATTGAAAAATGACAGAATCTGAAATAATTCCATTTGATTTCAACATTTTTAATTGAAAAATAACAGAATCTGATATAATTCCATTTGATTTCAACATTTTTAATTGAAAAATAACAAAATCTGACATAATTCGATTTGATTTCATAATTTTTAAATCAAAAATAACAGAATCTGATATAATTCCATTTGATTTCAATATTTGTAATAGAAAAATAAAAGAATCTGATATAATTCCATTTGATTTCAATATTTATAATTAAAAAATAACAAAATCTGATATAATTCCACTTGATTTAAACATTTGTAATAGAAAAATAACAAAATCTGATATAATTCCATTTGATTTCATCATTTTTAATTGAAAAATAACAAAATCTGATATAATTCCATTTGATTTCAACATTTGTAATAGAAAAGTAACAAAATCTGATATAATTCCATTTGATTTCAACATTTTCAATTGAAAAATAACAGAATCTGATATAATTCCATTTGATTTCAACATTTGTGATAGAAAAATAACAGAATCTGATATAATTCCATTTGATGTATACATTTGTATTTGAAAAAAAACTGAATCTGATATTATTCCATTTGATTTCAACATTTTTAATTAAAAAATATTAGAATCTGATATTATTCCATTCGATTTCTACATTTTTTTTTGAAAAATAACCGAATCTGATATAATTCCATCTGATTTCAACATTTTTAATTGAAAAATAACAGAATCTGATATAATTCCATTTGATTTCAACATTTTTAATTGAAAAATAACAGAATCTGGTACAATTCCCTTTGATTTCAACATTTTTAATTGAAAAATAACAGAATCTAATATATGTCGATTTGATTTCAACATTTTTAATTGAAAAATAACAGAATCTGATATAATTCCATTTGATTTCAACATTTGTAATAGAAAAATAACAAAATCTGATATAATTCCATTTGATTTCAACATTTTCAATTGAAAAATAACAAAATATGATATAATTCCGTTTGATTTCAACATTTTTAATTAAAAAATAACAAAATCTGATATAATTCCATTTGATTTCAACATATGCAATAGAAAAATAACAAAATCTGATATAATTCCATTTGATTTCAACATTTTTAATTGAAAAATAACAAAATCTGATATAATTCCATTTGATTTCAACATTTGTAATAGAAAAATAACAAAATCTGATATAATTCTATTTGATTTCAACATTTTTAATTGAAAAATAAAAGAATCTGATATAATTCCATTTGAATTCAACATTTGTAATAGAAAAATAACAAAATCTGATATATTTCCATTTGATTTCAACATTTTCAATTGAAAAATATCAAAATATGATATAATTCCATTTGATTTCAACATTTTTAATTGAAAAATAACAAAATCTGATATAATTCCTTTTGATTTCACCATTTGCAATAGAAAAATATCAAAATCTGATATAATTCCATTTGATTTCAACATTTTCAATTGAAAAATAACAAAATCTGATATAATTCCATTTGATTTCAACATTTGTAATAGATAAATAACAAAATCTGATATAATTCCATTTGATTTCAACATTTTTAATTGAAAAATAACAGAATCTGATATAATGCCATTTGATTTCAAAATATTTAATTGAAAAATAACAGAATCTGCAATAATTCCATTTGATTTCAACATTTTTAATTGAAAAATGACAGAATCCATATGATTTCAAAATTTTTAATTGAAAAATAACAGAATCTGTTATAATTCCATTTGATTTCAACATTTTTAATTGAAAAATAACAGATTCTGATATAATTCCATTTGATTTCAATATTTGTAATAGAAAAATAACAGAATCTGATATAATTCCATTTGATTTCAACATTTATATATCAAAAATTACAAAATGTGATATAATTCCATTTGATTTCAACATTTTTAATTGAAAAATAACAAAATCTCATATAATTCCATATGATTTCAACATTTGTAATAGAAAAATAACAAAATCTGATGTAATTCCATCTCATTTCAACATTTTTAATTGAAAAATGACACAATCTGAAATAATTCCATTTGATTTCAACATTTTTAATTGAAAAATAACAAAATCTGACATAATTCTATTTGATTTCATCATTTTTAATTGAAAAATAACAGAATCTGATATAATTCCATTTGATTTCAAAATTTTTAATTAAAAAATAACAGAATCTGATATAATTCCATTTGATTTATACATTTTTATCTGAAAAATATCAGAATCTGATATAATTCCATTTGATTTCAACATTTTTAATTGAAAAATAACAAAATCTGATATAATTCTATTTGAATTCAACATTTGTAATAGAAAAGTAAAAAAATCTGATATAATTCCATTTGATTTCAACATTTTTAATTGAAAAATAACAGAATCTGATATAATTCCATTTGATTTCAACATTTGTAATAGAAAAATAACAAAATCTGATATAATTCCATCCGATTTCAACATTTTTAATTGAAAAATGACAGAATCTGAAATAATTCCATTTGATTTCAACATTTTTAATTGAAAAATAACAGAATCTGATATAATTCCATTTGATTTCAACATTTTCAATTGAAAAATAACAGAATCTGATATAATTCCATTTGATTTCAACATTTTTAATTGAAAAATAACAAAATCTGATATAATTCCATTTGATTTCAACATTTGTAATAGAAAAATAACAAAATCTGGTATAATTCCATTTGATTTCAACATTTTTAATTAAAAAATAACAGAATCTGATATAATTCCATTTGATTTATACATTTTTATCTAAAAAAATAACAGAATCTGATATAATTCCATTTGATTTCAACATTTTTAATTGAAAAATAACAAAATCTGATATAATTCCATTTGATTTCAACATTTGTAATAGAAAAGTAACAAAATCTGATATAATTCCATTTGATTTCAACATTTTTAATTGAAAAATAACAGAATCTGATATAATTCCATTTGATTTCAAAATTTGTGATAGAAAAATAACAGAATCTGATATAATTCCATTAGATTTCAACAATTTTAATTGAAAAATAACAAAATCTGATATAATTCCATTTGATTTATACATTTTTATTTGAATAATAACAAAATCTGATATAATTCCATTTGATTTCAATATTTTTAATTGAAAAATAACAGAATCTGATATAATTCAATTTCTTTTCAAGATTTTCTAAAGAAAAATAATAGAATCTGATATAATTCCTTTTGATTTCAACATTTTTAATTAAAAAATATTAGAATCTGATATAATTCCATTTGATTTCAACATTTTTAATTGAAAAATACAGAATCTGTTATAATTCCATTTGATTTCAACATTTTTAATTGACAAATAACAGAATCGGATATAATTTCATTTGATTTCAACATTTTTAATTGAAAAATAACAGAATCTGATATTATTCTATTCGATTTCAACATTTTTATTTGAAAAATAACAGAATCTGATATAATTCCATTTGATTTCAACATTTTTAATTAAAAAATAACAGAATCTGATATAATTCCATTTGATTTCAACATTGTTAATTGGAAAATAACAGAATCCATATGATTTCAACATTTTTAATTGAAAAATAACAGAATCTGTTATAACTCCATTTGATTTCAACAATTTTAATTGAAAAATAACAGAATCTGATATAATTCCATTTGATTTCAATATTTGTAATAGAAAAATAATAGAATCTGATATAATTCCATTTGATTTCAACATTTATATTTAAAAAATAACAAAATCTGATATAATTCCATTTGATTTCAACATTTTTAATTGAAAAATAACAGAATCTGATATAATTCCATTTGATTTCAACATTTTTAATTGAAAAATAACAGAATCTGATATAATTCCATTCGATTTCAACATTTTTAATTCAAAAATAACAAAATCTTATATAATTCATTTGATTTATACATTTTTAATTGAAAAATAACAAAATCTGATATAATTCCATTTGATTTATACATTTTTATTTGAAAAATAACAGAATCTGGTATAATCCCATTTGATTTCAACATTTTTAATTGAAAAATGACAAAATCTGATATACTTCCATTTGATTTCAACATTTTTAATTGAAAAATAACAGAATCTGATATAATTGCATTTGATTTCAACATTTGTGATAGAAAAATAACAGAGTCTGATATAATTCCTTTTGATGTATACATTTTTATTTGAAAAATAACAGAATCTGATATAATTCCATTTGATTTCAACATTTTTAATTAAAACATACAGAATCTGATATAATTCCATTTGATTTCAACATTGTTAATTAATAAATAACAAAATCTGGTATAATTCCATTTGATTTCAACATTTTTAATTGAAAAATAACAAAATCTGATATAATTCCATTTGATTTCAACATTTTTAATTGAAAAATAACAGAATCTGATATAATTCTATTTGATTTCAACATTTTTAATTGAAAAATAACAAAATCTGATATAATTCCATTTGATTTCAACATTTGTAATAGAAAAGTAACAAAATCTGATATAATTCCATTTGATTTCAACATTTTTAATTAAAAATTATTAGAATCTGATATATTTCCATTTGATGTCAACATTTGTGATAGAAAAATAACAGAATCTGATATTATTCCATTTGATGTATACATTTTTATTTGAAAAATAACAGAATCTGATATAATTCCATTTGATTTCAACATTTGTAATTGAAAAATTACAAAATCTGATATAATTCCACTTGATTTATACATTTTTATTTGAAAAATAACAAAATCTGATATAATTCCATTTGGTTTAAACATTTGTAATAGAAAAGTAACAAAATGTGATATATTCCATTTGATTTCAACATTTTTAATTGAAAAATAACAGAATCTGATATAATTCCATTTGATTTCAACATTTTTAATTAAAAAATAACAAAATCTTATATAATTCCATTTGATTTCAACATTTTTAATTGAAAAATGACAAAAACCGATATAATTCCATTTGATTTCAACATTTGTAATAGAAAAATAACAAAATCTGATATAATTCCATCTGATTTCAACATTTTTAATTGAAAATTAAAGAATCTGATATAATTCCATTTGATTACAACAATTTTAATTAAAACATACAGAATCTGATATAATTCCATTTGATTTCAGCATTTTTAATTCAAAAATATCAAAATCTGATATAATTCCATTTGATTTATACATTTATATTTGAAAAATAACAGAATCTGGTATAATTCCATTTGATTTCAACATTTTTAATTCAAAAATAACACAATCTGGTATAATTCCATTTGATTTCAACATTTGTGATAGAAAATTACAGAATCTGATATAATTCCATTTGATGTATACATTTTTATTTGAAAAATAATAGAATCTGATATAATTCCTTTTGAGTTCAACATTTTTAATTGAAAAATAACAGAATCTGATATAAATCCATTTGATTTCAACATTTATAGTAGAAAAATAACAGAATCTGATATAATTACATTAGATTTAAACATTTTTAATTGAAAAATAACAGAATCTGATATGATTCCATTTGATTTCAACATTTTTAATTGAAAACTGACAGAATCTGAAGTAATTCCATTTTATTTCAACTTTTGTAATAGAAAAATAACAGAATCTGATATAATTCCATTTGATTTCAACATTTTTATTGAAACATAACAGAATCTGATATAATTCCATTTGATTTCAACATTTGTAATAGAAAAATAACAATCTGTTATAATTCCATTTGATTTCAACATTTTTAATTGAAAAATAACAGAATCTGATATAATTCCATGTGATTTCAACATTTTTAATTGAAAAATAACAGAATCTGATATAATTCCATTTGATTTCAACATTTTTAATTAAAACATACAGAATCTGATATAATTCCATTTGATTTCAACATTTTTAATTAAAAAATAACAAAATCTTATATAATTCCATTTGATTTCAACATTGCTTATAGTAAAATAACAGAATCTGATATAATTCCATTTGATTTAACATTTTTAATTAAAAAATAACAAAATCTGATATAATTCTAATTGATTTCAACATTTTTAATTGAAAACTAACAGAATCTGATATAATTCCATTTGATTTCAACATTTCTAATAGAAAAATAAACGAATCTGATATAATTCCATTTGATTTCAACATTTATAATTCAAAAATAACAAAATCTGATATAATTCCATTTGATTTCAACATTTTTAATTGAAAAATGACAAAAACCGATATAATTCCATTTGATTTCAACATTTGTAATAGAAAAATAACAGAATCTGATATAATTCCATTTGATTTCAACATTTCTAATAGTAAAATAACAGAATCTGATATAATTCCATTTGATTTCAACATTTATAATTCAAAAATAACAAAATCTGATATAATTCCATTTGATTTCAACATTTTAATTGAAAAATGACAAAAACCGATATAATTCCATTTGATTTCAACATTTGTAATAGAAAAATAACAAAATCTGATATAATTCCATCTGATTTCAACATTTTTAATTGAAAATTAAAGAATCTGATATAATTCCATTTGATTACGACAATTTTAATTAAAACATACAGAATCTGATATAATTCCATTTGATTTCAGCATTTTTAATTCAAAAATATCAAAATCTGATATAATTCCATTTGATTTATACATTTATATTTGAAAAATAACAGAATCTGGTATAATTCCATTTGATTTCAACATTTTTAATTGAAAAATAACAAAATCTGATATAATTCCATTTGATTTCAACATTTGTAATAGAAAAATTACAAAATCTGATATAATTCCTTCTGATTTGAACCTTTGTTATAGAAAATAACAAAATCTGATATAATTCCATTTGATTTCAACATTTTTAATTGAAAAATAACAAAATCTTCTGTAATTCCATTTCATTTCAACATTTGTAATAGAAAAATAACAGAATCTGATATAATTCCATTTGATTTCAACATTTCTAATAGTAAAATAACAGAATCTGATATAATTCCATTTGATTTCAACATTTATAATTCAAAAATAACAAAATCTGATATAATTCCATTTGATTTCAACATTTTTAATTGAAAAATAACAGAATCTGATATAATTCCATCTGATTTGAACATTTGTAATAGAAAAATAACCGAATCTGATATAATTCCATTTGATTTATAGATTTTTATTTGATAAATAACAGAATCTGGTATAATTCCATTTGATTTCAACATTTTTAATTGAAAAATTACCAAATCTGATATAATTCCATGTGATTTCAACATTTTTAATTGAAAAATAACAGAATCTGAAATAATTCCATTTGATTTCAACATTTTTAATTAACACATACAGAATCTGATATAATTCCATTTGATTTCAACATTTTTAATTAAAAAATAACAAAATCTGATATAATTCCATTAGATTTATACATTTTTATTTGAAAAATAACAGAATCTGGTATAATTCCATTTGATTTCAACATTTTTAATTAAAAAATAATAGAATCTGATATAATTCCATTTGATTTCAACATTTGTAATAGAAAAATAACAGAATCTGATATAATTCCATTTGATTTCAACAATTTTAATTGAAAAATAAAAGAATCTGATATAATTCCATTTGATTTCAACATTCTTAATTGATAAAATACAGTATCTGTTATAATTTCATTTGATTTCAACATTTTTAATTAAAACATACAGAATCTGATATAATTCCATTTCATTTCAACATTTTTAATTGAAACATAACAGAATCTGATATAATTCCATTTGATTTCAACATTAGTAATTGAAAAATAACTTAATCTGATATAATTACATTGGATTTCAACATTTCTATTTGAACAATAACAGAATCTGATATAATTCCATTTGATTTCAACATTTGTAATAGAAAAATTACAAAGTCTGATATAATTCCATTTGATTTCAATATTTGTAATAGAAAAATAACAGAATCTGATATAATTCCATTTGATTTCCACATTTTTAATTGAAAAATAACAGAATCTGATATAATTCAATTTGTTTTCAAGATTTTCTAAAGAAAAATAACAGAATCTGATATAATTCCATTTGATCTCAACATTTTTAATTCAAAAATAACAAAATCTGATATAATTCCATTAGATTTATACATTTTTATTTGAAAAATATCAGAATCTGATATAATTCCATTTGATTTCAACATTTTTAATTAAAAAGTAACAGAATCTGATATAATTCCATTTGATTTCAACATTTGTAATAGAAAAATAACAGAATCTGATATAATTCCATTTGATTTCAAAATTTTTAACTGAAAAATAACAAAATCTTATATAATTCCATTTGATTTCAACATTTTTAATTAAAACATACAGAATCTGATATAATTCCATTTGATTTCAACATTTTTAATTGAAAAATAACAGAATCTGATATAATTCCATTTGATTTCAACATTTTTAATTGAAAAATAACAGAATCTGATATAATTCAATTTGACTTCAACATTATTAATTGAAAAATAACAGAATCTGATAAAATTCCATTTGATTTCAATATTTTTAATTGAAAAATAACAGAATCTGATATTATTCCATTCGATTTCAACATTATTAATTGAAAAATTACAGAATCTGATATAATTCCATTTGATTTCAACATTTTTAATTGAAAAATAACAGAATCTGATATAATTCCATTTGATTTCAACATTTTTATTTGAAAAATAACAGAATCTGATATAATTCCATTTGATTTCAACATTTTTAATTGAAAAATAACAGAATCTGATATAATTCCATCTGATTTCAACATTATTAATTGAAAAATAACAGAATCTGATATTATTCCATTCGATTTCAACATTTTTAATTCAAAAATAACAAAATCTTATATAATTCATTTGATTTATACATTTTTAATTGAAAAATAACAAAATCTGATATAATTCCATTTGATTTCAACATTTGTAATAGAAAAATAACAAAATCTGATATAATTCTATTTGATTTCAACATTTTTAATTGAAAAATAACAAAATCTGATATTATTCCATTTGATTTCAACATTTGTAATAGAAAAATTACAAAATCTGATATAATTCCTTCTGATTTGAACCTTTGTTATAGAAAATAATAAAATCTGATATAATTCCATTTGATATCAACATTTTTAATTCAAAAATAACAAAATCTGATATAATTCCATTAGATTTATACTTTTTTATTTGAAAAATAACAGAATCTGGTATAATTCCATTTCATTTCAACCTTTTTAATTGAAAAATAACAGAATATGATATAATTCCATTTGATTTCAACATTTGTAATAGAAAAATAACAAAATCTGATATAATTACATTTGATTTCAACATTTATAATTAAAAAATAACAAAATCTCATATAATTCCATTTGATTTCAACATTGGTAATAGAAAAATAACAGAATCTGATATAATTCCATTTGATTTCAACATTTTTAATTGAAAAATTACAAAATCTGATATAATTACATTCGATTTCAACATTTCTAATAGAATAATAACAAAATCTGATATAATCCCATCAGATTTCAACATTTTTACTTGAAAAATGACAGAATCTGATATAATTACATTTGATGTATACATTTTTAATTCAAAAATAACAGAATCTGATATAATTCCATTTGATTTCAACATTATTAATTAAAACATACAGAATCTGATATAATTCCATTTGATTTCAACATTTGTTATAAAAAATAACAAAATTTGATATAATTCCATTTGATTTCAACATTTTCAATTGAAAAATAACAGAATCTGATATAATTACATTTTATTTCAACATTTTTAATTGAAAAATAACAAAATCTGATATATTTCCATTTGATTTCAACCTTTGTTATAGGAAAATAACAAGATCTTATATAATTCCATTTGATTTCAACATTTTTAATTAAAAAATATTAGAATCTAATATAATTCCATTTGATTCCAACATTTTTAATTGAAAAATAACAGAATCTGATATAATTTCATTTGATTTCAACATTTTTAATTGAAAAATAACAAAATCTGATATAATTCTATTTGATTTCAACATTTTCAATTGAAAAAGAACAGAATCTGGTATAATTCCATTTGATTTCAACATTTTTAATTGAAAAATAACAGAATCTGATATAATTACATTTTATTTCAACATTTTTAATTGAAAAATAACAATATCTGATATAATTCCATTTGATTTCAACATTTGTTATAGGAAAATAAAAATATCTGATATAATTCCATTTGATTTCAACATTTTTAATTAAAACTTATAGAATCTGATATAATTCCATTTGATTTATACATTTTTATTTGAAAAATAACAGAATCTGGTATAATTCCATTTGATTTCAACATTTTTAATTGAAAAATAACAAAATCTGATATAATTCCATGTGATTTCAACATGTTCAATTGAAAAATAACAGAATCTGATATAATTCCATGTGATTTCAACATTTTCAATTGAAAAATAACAGAATCTGATATAATTCCATTTGATTTCAACATTTTTAATTAAAACATACAGAATCTGATATAATTCCATTTGATTTCAACATTTTTAATTGAAAATTAACCGAATCTGATATAATTCCATATGATTTCAAAATTTTTAATGGAAAAATAACAGAATCTAATATAATTACATTTGATTTCAACATTTTTAATAGAAAAATAACAGAATCTAATATAATTACATTTGATTTCAACATTTTTAATTGAAAAATAACAGAATCTGATATAATTTCATTTGATTTCAACATTTTTAATTGAAAAATAACAGAATCTGATATTATTCCATTCGATTTCAACATTTTTAATTGAAAAATAACAGAATATGATATAATTCCATTTGATTTCAACATTTTTAATTAAAAAATAATAGAATCTGATATAATTCCATTTGATTTCAACATTTGTAATAGAAAAATAACAGAATCTGATATAATTCCATTTGATTTCAAAATTTTTAACTGAAAAATAACAAAATCTGATATAATTCCATTTGATTTCAACATTTTTAATTAAAACATACAGAATCTGATATAATTCCATTAGATTTCAACATTTTTAATTGAAAAATAACAAAATCAGATATAATTCCATTTGATTTATACATTTTTATTTGAAAAATTACAGAATCTGATATAATTCAATTTGTTTTCAAGATTTTCTAGAGAAAAATAGCAGAATCTGATATAATTCCATTTGATTTCAACATTTTTTCATTGAAAAATTACAGAATCTGGTATAATTACATTTGATTTCAACATTTGTCATAGAAAAATAACAGAATCTGATATAATTCCATTTGATTTCAACAATTTTAATTGAAAAATAAAAGAATCTGATATAATTCCATTTGATTTCAACGTTTTTAATTGATAAAAAAACAGTATCTGATATAATTTCATTTGATTTCAACATTTTTAATTAAAACATACAGAATCTGATATAATTCCATTTCATTTCAACATTTTTAATTGAAAAATAACAGAATCTGATATAATTCCATTTGATTTCAACATTATTAATTGAAAAATAACTTAATCTGATATAATTACATTTGATTTCAACATTTCTATTTGAACAATAACAGAATCTGATATAATTCCATTTGATTTCAACATTTGTAATAGAAAAATAACAGAATCTGATATAATTCCATTTGATTTCCACATTTTTAATTGAAAAATAACAGAATCTGATATAATTCAATTTGTTTTCAAGATTTTCTAAAGAAAAATAACAGAATCTGATATAATTCCATTTGATCTCAACATTTTTAATTCAAAAATAACAAAATCTGATATAATTCCATTAGATTTATACATTTTTATTTGAAAAATAACAGAATCTGATATAATTCCATTTGATTTCAACATTTTTAATTAAAAAGTAACAGAATCTGATATAATTCCATTTGATATCAACATTTGTAATAGAAAAATAACAGAATCTGATATAATTCCATTTGATTTCAAAATTTTTAACTGAAAAATAACAAAATCTGATATAATTCCATTTGATTTCAACATTTTTAATTAAAACATACAGAATCTGATATAATTCCATTTGATTTCGACATTTTTAATTGAAAAATAACAGAATCTGATATAATTCAATTTGATTTCAACATTTTTAATTGAAAAATAACAAAATCTGATATAATTCCATTTGATTTCAACATTTTTATTTGAAAAATAACAGAATCTGATACAATTCCATTTGATTTCAACATTTTTAATTGAAAAATAACAGAATCTGATATAATTCCATTTGATTTCAACATTTTTAATTGAAAAATGACAAAAACCGATATAATTCCATTTGATTTCAACATTTGTAATAGAAAAATAACAAAATCTGATATAATTCCATCTGATTTCAACATTTTTAATTGAAAAATAAAAGAATCTGATATAATTCCATTTGATTACAACAATTTTAATTAAAACATACAGAATCTGATATAATTCTATTTGATTTCAGCATTTTTAATTCAAAAATATCAAAATCTGATATAATTCCATTTGATTTATACATTTATATTTGAAAAATAACAGAATCTGGTATAATTCCATTTGATTTCAACATTTTTAATTCAAAAATAACAAAATCTGATATAATTCCATTTGATTTCAACATTTGTGATAGAAAAATAACAGAATCTGATATAATTCCATTTGATGTATACATTTTTATTTGAAAAATAATAGAATCTGATATAATTCCTTTTGATTTCAACATTTTTAATTGAAAAAAAACAGAATCTGATATAATTCCATTTGATTTCAACATTTATAGTAGAAAAATAACAGAATCTGATATAATTACATTTGACTTCAACATTTTTAATTAAAAAATAACAGAATCTGATATAATTCCATTTGATTTCCACATTTGTAATAGAAAAATAACAAAATCTGATATAATTCCATTTGATTTATACATTTTTATTTGAAAAATAACAGAATCTTATATAATTCCATTTGATTTATACATTTTTAATTGCAAAATTACAGAATCTGATATAATTCAATTTGTTTTCAAGATTTTCTAGAGAAAAATAGCAGAATCTGATATAATTCCATTTGATTTCAATATTTTTTCATTCAAAAATTACAGAATCTGGTATAATTCCATTTGATTTCAACATTTGTCATAGAAAAATAACAGAATCTGATATAATTCCATTTGATTTCAACAATTTTAATTGAAAAATAAAAGAATCTGATATAATTCCATTTGATTTCAACGTTTTTAATTGATAAAAAAAGATTATCTGATATAATTTCATTTGATTTCAACATTTTTAATTAAAACATACAGAATCTGATATAATTCCATTTCATTTCAACATTTTTAATTGAAAAATAACAGAATCTGATATAATTCCATTTGATTTCAACATTATTAATTGAAAAATAACTTAATCTGATATAATTACATTTGATTTCAACATTTTTATTTGAACAATAACAGAATCTGATATAATTCCATTTGATTTCAACATTTGTAATAGAAAATAACAAAGTCTGATATAATTCCATTTGATTTCAACATTTGTAATAGAAAAATAACAGAATCTGATATAATTCCATTTGATTTCCACATTTTTAATTGAAAAATAACAGAATCTGATATAATTCAATTTATTTTCAAGATTTTCTAAAGAAAAATAACAGAACCTAATATAATTCCATTTGATCTCAACATTTTTTATTCAAAAATAACAAAATATGATATAATTCCATTAGATTTATACATTTTTATTTGAAAAATAACAGAATCTGATATAATTCCATTTGATTTCAACATTTGTAATAGAAAAATAACAGAATCTGATATAATTCCATTTGATTTCAACATTTGTAATAGAAAAATAACAGAATCTGATATAATTCCATTTGATTTCAACATTTTTAATTGAAAAATAACAAAATCTGATATAATTCCATTTGATTTCAACATTTTTAGTTGAAAAATAACAGAATCTGATACAATTCCATTTGATTTCAACATTTTTAATTGAAAAATAACAGAATCTGATATAATTCCATTAGATTTCAACATTTTTAATTGAAAAATGACAAAAACCGATATAATTCCATTTGATTTCAACATTTGTAATAGAAAAATAACAAAATCTGATATAATTCCATCTGATTTCAACATTTTTAATTGAAAAATAAAAGAATCTGATATAATTCCATTTGATTACAACAATTATAATTAAAACATACAGAATCTGATATAATTCTATTTGATTTCTGCATTTTTAATTCAAAAATATCAAAATCTGATATAATTCCATTTGATTTATACATTTATATTTGAAAAATAACAGAATCTGGTATAATTCCATTTGATTTCAACATTTTTAATTCAAAAATAACAAAATCTGATATAATTCCATTTGATTTCAACATTTGTGATAGAAAAATAACAGAATCTGATATGATTCCATTTGATGTATACATTTTTATTTGAAAAATAATAGAATCTGATATAATTCCTTTTGATTTCAACATTTTTAATTGAAAAATAACAGAATCTGATATAATTCCATTTGATTTCAACATTTATAGTAGAAAAATAACAAAATCTGATATAATTCCATTTGATTTATACATTTTTATTTGAAAAATAACAGAATTTGATATAATTCCATTTGATTTCAACTTTTCTAATAGAAAAATAACAGAATCTGATATAATTCCATTTGATTTCAACATTTGTAATAGAAAAATAACAGAATCTTATATAATTCCATTTCATTTCAACATTTTTAATTGAAAAATAACAAAATCTGATATAATTCCAATATATTGAAACATTTTTATTTGAAAAATAACAGAATCTGATATAATCCATTTGATTTCAACATTTGTGACAGAAAAATAACAGAATCTGATATAATTCCATTTGATGTATACATTGTTATTTGAAAAATAACAGAATCTGATATAATTCCATTTGATTTCAACATTTTTAATCAAAAAATATTAGAATCTGATATAATACCATTTGATTTCAACATTTTTAATTGAAAAATAACAGAATCTGATATAATTCCATTTGGTTTCAACATTTCTAATTGAAAAATAACAGAATCTGATATAATTCCATTTGATTTCAACATTTGTGATAGAAAAATAACAGAATCTGATATAATTCCATTTGATTTCAACATTTTCAATTGAAAAATAACTGTATCTGATATAATTACATTTGATCTCAACATTTTTAATTAAAAAATTACAGAATCTGATAACATTCCATTTGATTTCAACATTTTTAATTGAAAAATAACAGAATCTGATATAATTCCATTTGATTTCAACATTTTTATTTGAAAAATAACAGAATCTGATATAATTCCATTTGATTTCAACATTTTTAATTGAAAAATAACAGAATCTGATATAATTCCATCTGATTTCAACATTATTAATTGAAAAATAACAGAATCTGATATTATTCCATTCGATTTCAACATTTTTAATTGAAAAATAACAGAATCTGATATAATTCCATTCGATTTCAACATTTGTA
Source organism: Acanthosepion lycidas (assembly GCA_963932145.1). Classification (NCBI taxonomy): domain Eukaryota; kingdom Metazoa; phylum Mollusca; class Cephalopoda; order Sepiida; family Sepiidae; genus Acanthosepion; species Acanthosepion lycidas. The sequence continues at coordinate 51,851,928 of OZ010599.1, read as the reverse complement.
ATAGAAAAATTACAAAATCTGATATAATTCCTTCTGATTTGAACATTTGTTATAGAAAATAACAAAATCTGATATAATTCCATTTGATTTCAACATTTTTAATTCGAAAATAACAAAATCTGATATAATTCCATTAGATTTATACATTTTTATTTGAAAAATAACAGAATCAGTTATAATTCCATTTGATTTCAACCTTTTTAATTGAAAAATAACAGAATATGATATAATTCCATTTGATTTCAACATTTGTAATAGAAAAATAACAAAATCTGATATAATTACATTTGATTTCAACATTCATAATTAAAAAATAACAAAATCTTATATAATTCCATTTGATTTCAACATTGGTAATAGAAAAATAACAGAATCTGATATAATTCCATTTGATTTCAACATTTTTAATTGAAAAATAACAAAATCTGATATACTTCCATTCGATTTCAACATTTCTAATAGAATAATAACAAAATCTGATATAATCCCATCAGATTTCAACATTTTTAATTGAAAAATGACAGAATCTGATATAATTACATTTGATGTATACATTTTTAATTCAAAAATAACAGAATCTGATACAATTCCATTTGATTTTAACATTTTTAATTAAAACATACAGAATCTGATATAATTCCATTTGATTTCAACATTTGTCATAAAAAATAACAAAATTTGATATAATTCCATTTGATTTCAATATTTTCAATTGAAAAATGACAGAATCTGATATAATTACATTTTATTTCATCATTTTTAATTGAAAAATAACAAAATCTGATATAATTCCATTTGATTTCAACCTTTGTTATAGGAAAATAACAAAATCTTATATAATTCCATTTGATTTCAACATTTTTAATTAAAAAATATTAGAATCTGATATAATTCCATTTGATTCCAACATTTTTAATTGAAAAATAACAGAATCTGATATAATTTCATTTGATTTCAAATTTTTAATTGAAAAATAACAAAATCTGATATAATTCTATTTTATTTCAACATTTTTAATTGAAAAAGAACAGAATCTGGTATAATTCCATTTGATTTCAACATTTTTAATTGAGAAATAACAGAATCTGATATAATTACATTTTATTTCAACATTTTTAATTGAAAAATAACAATATCTGATATAATTCCATTTGATTTCAACATTTGTTATAGGAAAATAAAAATATCTGATATAATTCCATTTGATTTCAACATTTTTAATTAAAACTTATAGAATCTGATATAATTCCATTTGATTTATACATTTTTATTTGAAAAATAACAGAATCTGGTATAATTCCATTTGATTTCAACATTTTTAATTGAAAAATAACAAAATCTGATATAATTCCATGTGATTTCAACATGTTCAATTGAAAAATAACAGAATCTGATATAATTCCATGTGATTTCAACATTTTTGATAGAAAAATAACAGAATCTGATATAATTCCATTTGATTTCAACATTTTTAATTAAAACATACAGAATCTGATATAATTCCATTTGATTTCGACATTTTTAATTGAAAAATAACAGAATCTGATATAATTTCATTTGATTTCAACAATTTTAATAGAAAAATAACAGAATCTGATATAATTCCATTTGATTTCAACATTTGTAATAGAAAAATAACAGAATCTGATATAATTCCATTTGATTTCATCATTTTTAATTGAAAATTAACCGAATCTGATATAATTCCATATGATTTCAACATTCTTAATGGAAAAATAACAGAATCTAATATAATTACATTTGATTTCAACATTTTTAATAGAAAAATAACAGAATCTGATATAATTACATTTGATTTCAACATTTTTAATTGAAAAATAACAGAATCTGATATAATTTCATTTGATTTCAACATTTTTAATAGAAAAATAACAGAATCAGATATTATTCCATTCGATTTCAACATTTTTAATTGAAAAATAACAGAATATGATATAATTCCTTTTGATTTCAACATTTTTAATTGAAAAATAACAGAATCTGATATAATTCCATTTGATTTCAACATTTTTAATTGAAAAATAACAGAATCTGATATAATTCCATTTGATTTCAATATTTGTAATAGAAAAATAACAGAATCTGATATAATTCCATTTAATTTCAACATTTATAATTCAAAAATAACAAAATCTGATATAATTTCATTTGATTTCAACATTTTTAATAGAAAAATAACAAAATCTGATATAATTCCATATGATTTCAACATTTGCAATAGAAAAATAACAAAATCTGTTATAATTTCATTTGATTTCAACATTTTTAATTGAAAAATAACAAAATCTTATGTAATTCCATTTGATTTCAACATTTTTAATTGAAAAATAACAGAATATGATATAATTCCATTTGATTTCAACATTTTTAATTGAAAAATAACAGAATCTGATATAATTCCATTTGATTTCAACATTTTTAATTGAAAAATAACAGAATCTGACATAATTCCATTTGATTTCAACATTTTTAATTGAAAAATAACAGAATCTGATATAATTCCATTTGATTTCAACATTTTTAATGGAAAAATAACAGAATCTGATATAATTCCATTTGATTTCAACATTTATAATTCAAAAATAACAAAATCTGATATAATTCCATTTGATTTCAACATTTTTAATAGAAAAATAACAAAATCTGATATAATTCCATTTGATTTCAACATTTGCAATAGAAAAATAAAAAAATCTGATATAATTTCATTTGATTTCAACATTTTTAATTGAAAAATAACAAAATCTTATGTAATTCCATTTGATTTCAACATTTGTAATAGAAAAATAACAAAATCTCATATAATTCCATCTGATTTCAACATTTTTAATTGAAACATACAGAATCTGATATAATTCCATTCGATTTCAACATTTTTAATTCAGAAATAACAAAATCTGATATAATTCAATTTGATTTCAACATTTTTAATTGAAAAATAACAAAATCTGATATAATTCCATGTGATTTCAACATTTTAATTGAAAAATAACAAAATCTGATATAATTCCATGTGATTTCAACATTTTTAATTGAAAAATAACAGAATCTGAAATAATTCCATTTGATTTCAACATTTGTAATAGAAAAATAACAGAATCTGATATAATTCCATTTGATTTCAAAATTTTTAACTGAAAAATAACAAAATCTGATATAATTCCATTTGATTTATACATTTTTATTTGAAAAATTACAGAATCTGATATAATTCAATTTGTTTTCAAGATTTTCTAGAGAAAAATAGCAGAATCTGATATAATTCCATTTGATTTCAAAATTTTTTCATTGAAAAATTACAGAATCTGGTATAATTCCATTTGATTTCAACATTTGTGATAGAAAAATAACAGAATCTGATATAATTCCATTTGATTTCAACAATTTTAATTGAAAAATAAAAGAATCTGATATAATTCCATTTGATTTCAACCTTTTTAATTGATAAAAAAACAGTATCTGATATAATTTCATTTGATTTCAACATTTTTAATTAAAACATACAGAATCTGATATAATTCCATTTGATTTCAACATTATTAATTGAAAAATAACTTAATCTGATATAATTACATTTGATTTCAACATTTTTATTTGAACAATAACAGAATCTGATATAATTCCATTTGATTTCAACATTTGTAATAGAAAAATAACAAAGTCTGATATAATTCCATTTGATTTCAACATTTGTAATAGAAAAATAACAGAATCTGATATAATTCCATTTGATTTCCACATTTTTAATTGAAAAATAAAAGAATCTGATATAATTCCTTTTGATTTATACATTTTTATTTGAAAATTAACAAAATCTGATATAATTCCATTTGATTTCAACATTTTTAATTGAAAAATAACAAAATCTGATATAATTCCATTTGATTTCAACATTTTTTCATTGAAAAATAACAGAATCTGATATAATTCCATTTGATTTCAACATTATTAATTGATAAATAACTGAATCTGATATAATTACATTTGATTTCAACATTTTTAATTGAAAAATAACAGAATCTGATATAATTCCATTTGATTTCAACATTATTAATTGAAAAATAACAGAATCTGATATAATTCCATTTGATTTCAACATTATTAATTGAAAAATAACTGAATCTGATATAATTACATTTGATTTCAACATTTTTAATTGAAAAATAACAGAATCTGATATAATTTCATTTGATTTCAACATTTTTAATTGAAAAATAACAGAATCAGATATTATTCCATTCGATTTCAACATTTTTAATTGAAAAATAACAGAATATGATATAATTCCATTTGATTTCAACATTTTTAATTGAAAAATAACAGAATCTGATATAATTCCATTTGATTTCAACATTTTTAATTGAAAAATAACAGAATCTGACATAATTCCATTTGATTTCAACATTTTTAATTGAAAAATAACAGAATCTGATATAATTCCATTTGATTTCAACATTTTCAATTGAAAAATAACAGAATCTGATATAATTCAATTTGATTTCAATATTTGTAATAGAAAAATAACAGAATCTGTATAATTCCATTTAATTTCAACATTTATAATTCAAAAATAACAAAATCTGATATAATTCCATTTGATTTCAACATTTTTAATAGAAAAATAACAAAATCTGATATAATTCCATATGATTTCAACATTTGCAATAGAAAAATAACAAAATCTGATATAATTTCATTTGATTTCAACATTTTTAATTGAAAAATAACAAAATCTTATGTAATTCCATTTGATTTCAACATTTGTAACAGAAAAATAACAAAATCTCATATAATTCCATCTGATTTCAACATTTTTAATTGAAACATACAGAATCTGATATAATTCCATTCGATTTCAACATTTTTAATTCAGAAATAACAAAATCTGATATAATTCAATTTGATTTCAACATTTTTAATTGAAAAATAACAGAATCTGATATAATTCCATCTGATTTGAACATTTGTAATAGAAAAATAACCGAATCTGATATAATTCCATTTGATTTATAGATTTTTATTTGATAAATAACAGAATCTGGTATAATTCCATTTGATTTCAACATTTTTAATTGAAAAATAACAAAATCTGATATAATTCCATGTGATTTCAACATTTTTAATTGAAAAATAACAGAATCTGAAATAATTCCATTTGATTTCAACATTTTTAATTAACAAATACAGAATCTGATATAATTCCATTTGATTTCAACATTTTTAATTAAAAAATAACAAAATCTGATATAATTCCATTAGATTTATACATTTTTATTTGAAAAATAACAGAATCTGATATAATTCCATTTGATTTCAACATTTTTTCATTGAAAAATTACAGAATCTGGTATAATTCCATTTGATTTCAACATTTGTGATAGAAAAATAACAGAATCTGATATAATTCCATTTGATTTCAACAATTTTAATTGAAAAATAAAAGAATCTGATATAATTCCATTTGATTTCAACGTTTTTAATTGATAAAAAACCAGTATCTGATATAATTTCATTTGATTTCAACATTTTTAATTAAAACATACAGAATCTGATATAATTCCATTTGATTTCAACATTTTTAATTGAAAAATAACAGAATCTGACATAATTCCATTTGATTTCAACATTTTTAATTGAAAAATAACAGAATCTGATATAATTCCATTTGATTTCAACATTTTTAATTGAAAAATAACAGAATCTGATATAATTCCATTTGATTTCAATATTTGTAATAGAAAAATAACAGAATCTGATATAATTCCATTTAATTTCAACATTTATAATTCAAAAATAACAAAATCTGATATAATTCCATTTGATTTCAACATTTTTAATAGAAAAATAACAAAATCTGATATAATTCCATATGATTTCAACATTTGCAATAGAAAAATAACAAAATCTGATATAATTTCATTTGATTTCAACATTTTTAATTGAAAAATAACAAAATCTTATGTAATTCCATTTGATTTCAACATTTGTAACAGAAAAATAACAAAATCTCATATAATTCCATCTGATTTCAACATTTTTAATTGAAACATACAGAATCTGATATAATTCCATTCGATTTCAACATTTTTAATTCAGAAATAACAAAATCTGATATAATTCAATTTGATTTCAACATTTTTAATTGAAAAATAACAGAATCTGATATAATTCCATCTGATTTGAACATTTGTAATAGAAAAATAACCGAATCTGATATAATTCCATTTGATTTATAGATTTTTATTTGATAAATAACAGAATCTGGTATAATTCCATTTGATTTCAACATTTTTAATTGAAAAATAACAAAATCTGATATAATTCCATGTGATTTCAACATTTTTAATTGAAAAATAACAGAATCTGAAATAATTCCATTTGATTTCAACATTTTTAATTAACACATACAGAATCTGATATAATTCCATTTGATTTCAACATTTTTAATTAAAAAATAACAAAATCTGATATAATTCCATTAGATTTATACATTTTTATTTGAAAAATAACAGAATCTGATATAATTCCATTTGATTTCAACATTTTTTCATTGAAAAATTACAGAATCTGGTATAATTCCATTTGATTTCAACATTTGTGATAGAAAAATAACAGAATCTGATATAATTCCATTTGATTTCAACAATTTTAATTGAAAAATAAAAGAATCTGATATAATTCCATTTGATTTCAACGTTTTTAATTGATAAAAAACCAGTATCTGATATAATTTCATTTGATTTCAACATTTTTAATTAAAACATACAGAATCTGATATAATTCCATTTGATTTCAACATTTTTAATTGAAAAATAACAGAATCTGATATAATTCCATTTGATTTCAACATTATTAATTGAAAAATAACTTAATCTGATATAATTACATTTGATTTCAACATTTTTATTTGAACAATAACAGAATCTGATATAATTCCATTTGATTTCAACATTTGTAATAGAAAAATAACAAAGTCTGATATAATTCCATTTGATTTCAACATTTGTAATAGAAAAATAACAGAATCTGATATAATTCCATTTGATTTCCACATTTTTAATTCAAAAATAAAAGAATCTGATATAATTCCTTTTGATTTATACATTTTTATTTGAAAAATAACAAAATCTGATATAATTCAATTTGATTTCAACATTTTTAATTGAAAAATAACAAAATCTGATATAATTCCATTTGGTTTCAACATTTTTTCATTGACAAATAACAGATTCTGATATAATTCCATTTGATTTCAACATTATTAATTGAAAAATAACTGAATCTGATATAATTACATTTGATTTCAACATTTTTATTTGAACAATAACAGAATCTGATATAATTCCATTTGATTTCAACATTTGTGACAGAAAAATAACAGAATCTGATATATTTCCATTTGATTTCAACAATTTTAATTGAAAAATAAAAGAATCGTATATAATTCCTTTTGATTTATACATTTTTATTTGAAAATTAATAAAATCTGATATAATTCCATTTGATTTCAACATTTTTAATTGAAAAATAACAAAATCTGATATAATTCCATTTGATTTCAACATTTTTTCATTGAAAAATAACAGAATCTGATATAATTCCATTTGATTTCAACATTATTAATTGAAAAATAACTGAATCTGATATAATTACATTTGATTTCAACATTTTTAATTGAAAAATAACAGAATCTGATATAATTCCATTTGATTTCAACATTATTAATTGAAAAATAACAGAATCTGATATAATTCCATTTGATTTCAACATTATTAATTGAAAAATAACTGAATCTGATATAATTACATTTGATTTCAACATTTTTATTTGAACAATAACAGAATCTGATATAATTCCATTTGATTTCAACATTTGTAATAGAAAAATAACAAAGTCTGATATAATTCCATTTGATTTCGACATTTGTAATAGAAAAATAACAGAATCTGATATAATTCCATTTGATTTCAACATTTTTAATTGAAAAATAACAGAATCTGATATATTTCTGTTTGATTTCAACATTTTCAATTAAAAAATAACAATATCTGATATAATTCCATTTGATTTCAACATTTGTAATAGAAAAATAACAGCATCTGATATAATTCCATTTGATTTCAACATTTTTAATTGAAAAATAACAGAATCTGATATAATTACATTTTATTTCAACGTTTTTAATTGAAAAATAACAGAAACTTATATAATTCCATTTTATTTTAACTTAATTAATTGAAAAATAACAGAATCTGATATAATTCAATTTGTTTTCAAGATTTTCTAAAGAAAAATAACAAAATCTGATATAATTCCATTTGATTTATACATTTTTATTTGAAAAATAAGACAATCTGTGATAATTCCATTTGATTTCAACATTTTCAATTAAAAAATATCAGAATCTGATATGATTCCATTTGATTTCATCATTTCTAATTGAAAAATAACAGAATCTGATATAATTCCATTTGATTTCAACATTTTTAATTGAAAAATAACAGAATCTGATATAATTCCATTTGATTTCTACTTTAACAATTGAAAAATAACAAAATCTGATATAATTCCATTTGATTTTAAACTTTGTAATAGAAAAATAATAGAATCTGATATAATTCCATTTGATTTCAACATTTTTAATTCAAAAAGTACAAAATCTGATATAATTCTATTTGATTTCAACATTTTTAATTGAAAAATAACACAATCTGATATAATTTCATTTGATTTCAACAGTATTAATTGAAAAATAACAGAATCTTATAGAATTCCATGTGATTTCAACATTTTTAATTGAAAAATGAAAGAAACTTATATAATTACATTTGATTTCAACTTTTTTAATTGAAAAATATCAGAATCTGATATAATTCCATTTGATTTCAACATTTGTAATAGAAAAATAACAGAATCTGATATAATTCCATTTGATTTCAGCATTTTTAATTCAAAAAGTACAAAATCTGATATAATTCCATTTTTAATGTAAAAATAACAGAATCTGATATAATTTCATTTGATTTCAACATTTATAATTGAAAAATAACAGAATCTGATATTATTCCATTTGATTTCAAAATTTTTATTTGAAAAATAACAGAATCTGATATAATTCCATTTGATTTCAACATATTTAATTGAAAAATAACAGAATCTAATATAATTCCTTTTGATTTCAACATTTATAATTCAAAAATAACAAAATATGATATAATTCCATTTGATTTCAACATTTTTAATTGAAAAACAACAGAATCTGATATAATTCCATTTGATTTCAACATTATTAATTGAAAAATAACAGAATCTGATATAATTCCATGTGATTTCAACATTTTTAATTGAAAAATAACAGAATCTGATATAATTCCATTTGATTTCAACATTTTTACTTCAAAAATAACAAAATCTGATATAATTTTAATTGATTTCATCATTTTTTATTGAAAAATAACAGAATCTGATATAATTCCATTTGATTTCAATATTTTTAATTGAAAAATAACAGAATCTGATATAATTCCATTAGATTTCAACATTTATAATTTAAAAATAACAAAATATAATATAATTCCATATTATTTCAAAATTTTATTTGAAAAATAACAGAATCTGATATAATTCCATTTGATTTATACATTTTTATTTGAAAAATAAGACAATCTGTTATAATTCCATTTGATTTCAACATTTGTAATTGAAAAATAACAGAATCTGATATAATTTCATTTGATTTCAACATTTTTAATTGAAAAATATCAGAATCTGATATAATTCCATTTGATTTAAGCATTTTTAATTCAAAAAGTACAAAATCTTATATAATTCCTTTTGATTTAAACATTTTTAATTGAAAAATAACATAATCTGATATAATTCAATATGTTTTCAAGATTTTCTAAAGAAAAATAACAGAATCTGATATAATACCATTTGATTTCAACATTTTCAATTGAAAAATAATAGAATCTGATATAATTCCATTTGATTTCAACATTTTTAATTCAAAAATAACAAAATCTGATATAATTCCATTTGATTTATACATTTTTATTTGAAAAATAAGACAATCTGTTATAATTCCATTTGATTTCAACATTTTTAATTAAAAAATATCAGAATCTGATATGATTCCATTTGATTTCAACATTTTTAATTGAAAAATAACAGAATCTGATATAATTCCATTTGATTTCAACATTTGTGATAGAAAAATAACAGAATCTGATATAATTCCATTTGATTTCAACATTTTTAATTGAAAAATAACAGAATCTGATATAATTCCATTTGATTTCAACATTTTTAATGGAAAAATAACAGAATCTGATATAATTCAATTTTATTTCAACATTTTCAATTGAAAAATAACAAAATCTGATATAATCCTAATTGATTTCATCATTTTTAATTGAAAAATAACAGAATCTGATATAATTCCATTTGATTTCAATATTTGTAATAGAAAAATAAAAGAATCTGATATAATTCCATGTGATTTCAACATTTATAATTGAAAAATAACTGAATCTGATATGATTCCATTTGATTTCATCATTTTTAATTGAAAAATATCAGAATCTTATATAATTTCATTTGATTTCAACATTTTTAATTAAAACATACAGAATCTGATATAATTCCATTTCATTTCAACATTTTTAATTGAAAAATAACAGAATCTGATATAATTCCATTTGATTTTAACATTTTTAATTGAAAAATAACAGAATCTGATATAATTCCATTTGATTTCAACATTTTTAATTGAAAAATAACAGAATCTGATATAATTCCTTTTGATTTCAACATTTTTACTTGAAAAATAACAGAATCTGATATATTTCTATTTGATTTCAACATTTTGAATTCAAAAATAACAAAATCTGATATAATTCCATTTGATTTCAACATTTGTAATAGAAAAATAACAATATCTGATATAATTCCATCTGATTTCAACCTTTTTTAATTAAAAAATAACAAAATCTGATATAATTCCATTTCATTTCAACATTTTTAATTGAAAAATAACAGAATCTGATATAATTCCATTTGATTTCAACGTTTGTAATAGAAAAATAACAGAATCTGATATAATTACATTTTATTTCAACATTTTTAATTGAAAAATAACAGAAACTTATATAATTCCATTTGATTTCTACTTTATTAATTGAAAAATAACAAAATCTGATATAATTCCATTTGATTTCAACCTTTGTAATAGAAAAATAATAGAATCTGATATAATTCCATTTGATTTCAACATTTTTAATTCAAAAAGAACAAAATCTGATATAATTCAATTTGATTTCAACATTTTTAATTGAAAAATAACACAATCTGATATAATTTCATTTGATTTCAACATTATTATTTGAAAAATAACAGAATCTGATTGAATTCCATGTGATTTCAACATTTTTAATTGAAAAATGAAAGAAACTTATATAATTACATTTGATTTCAACTTTTGTAATTGAAAAATAACAGAATCTGATATAATTCCATATGATTTCAACATTTATAATAGAAAAATACCAAAATCTGATATAATTCCATCTGATTTCAACATTTTTAATTGAAATATGAAAGTATCTGAAATAATGCCATTTGATGTCAACATTTTTAATTGAAAAATAACAAAATCTGATATAATTCCATTTGATTTCAACATTTGTGATAGAAAAATAACAGAATCTGATATAATTCCATTTGATTTCAACATTTTCAATTGAAAAATAAAAGAAATCTGATATAATTCCATTTGATTTCAACATTTTTAATTCAAAAATAACAAAATCTGATATAATTCCATTTGATTTATACATTTTTATTTGAAAAATAACAGAATCTGATATAATTCCATTTGATTTCAACATTTTTAATTGAAAAATAACAAAATCTGATATAATCCTAATTGATTTCATCATTTTTAATTGAAAAATAACAGAATCTGATATAATTCCATTTGATTTCAATATTTGTAATAGAAAAATAAAAGAATCTGATATAATTCCATGTGATTTCAACATTTATAATTGAAAAATAACTGAATCTGATATGATTCCATTTGATTTCATCATTTTTAATTGAAAAATATCAGAATCTTATATAATTTCATTTGATTTCAACATTTTTAATTAAAACATACAGAATCTGATATAATTCCATTTCATTTCAACATTTTTAATTGAAAAATAACAGAATCTGATATAATTCCATTTGATTTTAACATTTTCAATTGAAAAATAACAGAATCTGATATAATTCCATTTGATTTCAACATTTTTAATTGAAAAATAACAGAATCTGATATAATTCCTTTTGATTTCAACATTTTTACTTGAAAAATAACAGAATCTGATATATTTCTATTTGATTTCAACATTTTGAATTCAAAAATAACAAAATCTGATATAATTCCATTTGATTTCAACATTTGTAATAGAAAAATAACAATATCTGATATAATTCCATCTGATTTCAACCTTTTTTAATTAAAAAATAACAAAATCTGATATAATTCCATTTCATTTCAACATTTTTAATTGAAAAATAACAGAATCTGACATAATTCCATTTGATTTCAACGTTTGTAATAGAAAAATAACAGAATCTGATATAATTACATTTTATTTTAACATTTTTAATTGAAAAATAACAGAAACTTATATAATTCCATTTGATTTCTACTTTATTAATTGAAAAATAACAAAATCTGATATAATTCCATTTGATTTCAACCTTTGTAATAGAAAAATAATAGAATCTGATATAATTCCATTTGATTTCAACATTTTTAATTCAAAAAGAACAAAATCTGATATAATTCAATTTGATTTCAACATTTTTAATTGAAAAATAACACAATCTGATATAATTTCATTTGATTTCAACATTATTAATTGAAAAATGAAAGAAACTTATATAATTACATTTGATTTCAACTTTTGTAATTGAAAAATAACAGAATCTGATATAATTCCATATGATTTCAACATTTATAATAGAAAAATACCAAAATCTGATATAATTCCATCTGATTTCAACATTTTTAATTGAAATATGAAAGTATCTGAAATAATGCCATTTGATGTCAACATTTTTAATTGAAAAATAACAAAATCTGATATAATTCCATTTGATTTCAACATTTGTGATAGAAAAATAACAGAATCTGATATAATTCCATTTGATTTCAACATTTTCAATTGAAAAATAAAAGAAATCTGATATAATTCCATTTGATTTCAACATTTTTAATTCAAAAATAACAAAATCTGATATAATTCCATTTGATTTATACATTTTTATTTGAAAAATAACAGAATCTGATATAATTCCATTTGATTTCAACATTTTTAATTGAAAAATAACAGAATCTGATATAATTCCATTTGATTTCAACATTTTTAATGGAAAAATAACAGAATCTGATATAATTCAATTTTATTTCAACATTTTCAATTGAAAAATATCAAAATCTGATATAATCCTAATTGATTTCATCATTTTTAATTGAAAAATAACAGAATCTGATATAATTCCATTTGATTTCAATATTTGTAATAGAAAAATAAAAGAATCTGATATAATTCCATGTGATTTCAACATTTATAATTGAAAAATAACTGAATCTGATATGATTCCATTTGATTTCATCATTTTTAATTGAAAAATATCAGAATCTTATATAATTTCATTTGATTTCAACATTTTTAATTAAAACATACACAATCTGATATAATTCCATTTCATTTCAACATTTTTAATTGAAAAATAACAGAATCTGATATAATTCCATTTCATTTTAACATTTTTAATTGAAAAATAACAGAATCTGATATAATTCCATTTGATTTCAACATTTTTAATTGAAAAATAACAGAATCTGATATAATTCCTTTTGTTTTCAAAATTTTTACTTGAAAAATAACAGAATCTGATATATTTCTATTTGATTTCAACATTTTGAATTCAAAAATAACAAAATCTGATATAATTCCATTTGATTTCAACATTTGTAATCGAAAAATAACAATATCTGATATAATTCCATCTGATTTCAACCTTTTTTAATTAAAAAATAACAAAATCTGATATAATTCCATTTGATTTCAACATTTTTAATTGAAAAATAACAGAATCTGATATAATTCCATTTGATTTCAACGTTTGTAATAGAAAAATAACAGAATCTGATATAATTACATTTTATTTCAACATTTTTAATTGAAAAATAACAGAAACTTATATAATTCCATTTGATTTCTACTTTATTAATTGAAAAATAACAAACTCTGATATAATTCCATTTGATTTCAACCTTTGTAATAGAAAAATAATAGAATCTGATATAATTCCATTTGATTTCAACATTTTTAATTCAAAAAGAACAAAATCTGATATAATTCTATTTGATTTCAACATTTTTAATTGAAAAATAACACAATCTGATATAATTTCATTTGATTTCAACATTATTAATTGAAAAATAACAGAATCTGATTGAATTCCATGTGATTTCAACATTTTTAATTGAAAAATGAAAGAAACTTATATAATTACATTTGATTTCAACTTTTGTAATTGAAAAATAACAGAATCTGATATAATTCCATATGATTTCAACATTTATAATAGAAAAATACCAAAATCTGATATAATTCCATCTGATTTCAACATTTTTAATTGAAATATGAAAGTATCTGAAATAATGCCATTTGATGTCAACATTTTTAATTGAAAAATAACAAAATCTGATATAATTCCATTTGATTTCAACATTTGTGATAGAAAAATAACAGAATCTGATATAATTCCATTTGATTTCAACATTTTTAATTCAAAAATAACAAAATCTGATATAATTCCATTTGATTTATACATTTTTATTTGAAAAATAACAGCATCTGATATAATTCCATTTGATTTCAACATTTTTAATTAAAAAATAAAAGAATCTGATATAATTCCATATGATTTCAACATTTTTAATTAAAAAATAACAAAATCTGATATAATTCCATTTGATTTTAACATTTTTAATTGAAAAATAACAAAATCTGATATAATTCCATTTGATTTCAACATTTTTAATTGAAAAATAACAGAATCTGATATAATTCCTTTTGATTTCAACATTTTGAATTCAAAAATAACAAAATCTGATATAATTCCATTTGATTTCAACATTTGTAATAGAAAAATAACAATATCTGATATAATTCCATCTGATTTCAACCTTTTTTAATTAAAAAATAACAAAATCTGATATAATTCCATTTGATTTCAACATTTTTAATTGAAAAATAACAGAATCTGATATAATTCCATTTGATTTCAACGTTTGTAATAGAAAAATAACAGAATCTGATATAATTACATTTTATTTCAACATTTTTAATTGAAAAATAACAGAAACTTATATAATTCCATTTGATTTCTACTTTATTAATTGAAAAATAACAAACTCTGATATAATTCCATTTGATTTCAACCTTTGTAATAGAAAAATAATAGAATCTGATATAATTCCATTTGATTTCAACATTTTTAATTCAAAAAGAACAAAATCTGATATAATTCTATTTGATTTCAACATTTTTAATTGAAAAATAACACAATCTGATATAATTTCATTTGATTTCAACATTATTAATTGAAAAATAACAGAATCTGATTGAATTCCATGTGATTTCAACATTTTTAATTGAAAAATGAAAGAAACTTATATAATTACATTTGATTTCAACTTTTGTAATTGAAAAATAACAGAATCTGATATAATTCCATATGATTTCAACATTTATAATAGAAAAATACCAAAATCTGATATAATTCCATCTGATTTCAACATTTTTAATTGAAATATGAAAGTATCTGAAATAATGCCATTTGATGTCAACATTTTTAATTGAAAAATAACAAAATCTGATATAATTCCATTTGATTTCAACATTTGTGATAGAAAAATAACAGAATCTGATATAATTCCATTTGATTTCAACATTTTTAATTCAAAAATAACAAAATCTGATATAATTCCATTTGATTTCAACATTTTTAATTAAAAAATAAAAGAATCTGATATAATTCCATTTGATTTCAACATTTTTAATTAAAAAATAACAAAATCTGATATAATTCCATTTGATTTCAACATTTTTAATTGAAAAATAACAGAATCTGATATAATCCCATTTGATTTCAACATTTTTGATAGAAAAATAACAGAATCTGATTTAATTCCATTTGATTTCAACATTTTTAATTGAAAAATAACAGAATCTGATATAATTCCATCTGATTTCAACATTATTAATTGAAAAATAACAGAATCTGATATAATTCCGTGTGATTTCAACATTTTTAATTGAAAAATAACAGAATCTGATATAATTCCCTTTTATTTCAACATTTTTAATTCAAAAATAACAAAATCTGATATAATTCCATTTGATTTCAACATTTGTAATAGAAAAATAACAATATCTGATATAATTCCATCTGATTTCAACATTTTTAATTAAAAAATAACAAAATCTGATATAATTCCATTTGATTTCAACATTTTTAATTGAAAAATAACAGAATCTGATAAAATTCCATTTGATTTCAACCTTTGTAATAGAAAAAAACAGAATCTGATATAATTCCATTTGATTTCAACATTTTTAATTCAAAAAGAACAAAATCTGATATAATTCTATATGATTTCAACATTTTTAATTGAAAAATAACACAATCTGATATAATTTCATTTGATTTCAACATTTTTAATTGAAAAATAACAGAATCTGATAGAATTCCATGTGATTTCAACATTTTTAATTGAAAAATGAAAGAAACTTATATAATTACATTTGATTTCAACTTTTTTAATTGAAAAATGTCAGAATCTGATATAATTCCATTTGATTTCAGCTTTTGTAATAGAAAAATAACAGAATCTGATATAATTCCATTTGATATCAGCATTTATAATTCAAAAAGTACAAAATCTGATATAATTCCATTTGATTTAAACATTTTTAATTGAAAAATAACAGAATCTGATATAATTCAATTTGATTTCAACATTTTTAATTGAAAAATAACAGAATCTGATATAATTCCATTTGATTTCAACATTATTAATTGAAAAATAACAGAATCTGATATACTTCCGTGTGATTTCAACATTTTTAATTGAAAAATAACAGAATCTGATATAATTCCATTTTATTTCAACATTTTTAATTGAAAAAAAACAGAATCTGATATAATTTCATTTGATTTCAACATTTTTAATTTAAACATACAGAATCTGATATACTTCCATTTCATTTCAACATTTTTAATTGAAAAATAACAGAATCTGATATAATTCCATTTGATTTCAACATTTGTAATAGAAAAATAACAGAATCTGATATAATTCCATTTGATTTCAACATTTTTAATTGAAAAATAACAGAATCTGATATAATTCCATTTGATTTCAACATTTTTAATTAAAAAATAACAAAATCTGATATAATTCCATTTGATTTCAACATTTTTAATTGAACAATAACAGAATCTGATATAATTCCATTTGATTTCAACATTTTTCATAGAAAAATAACAGAATCTGATATAATTCCATTTGATTTCAACATTTTTAATTGAAAAATAACAGAATCTGATATAATTCCATTTGATTTCAACATTATTAATTGAAAAATAACAGAATCTGATATAATTCCGAGTGATTTCAACATTTTTAATTGAAAAATAACAGAATCTGATATAATTCCATTTTATTTCAACATTTTTCATTGAAAAAAAAACAGAATCTGATATAATTTCATTTGATTTCAACATTTTTAATTTAAACATACAGAATCTGATATAATTCCATTTCATTTCAACATTTTTAATTGAAAAATAACAGAATCTGATATAATTCCATTTGATTTCAACATTATTAATTGAAAAATAACAGAATCTGATATAATTGCATTTGATTTCAACATTTTTATTTGAACAATAACAGAATCTGATATAATTCCATTTGATTTCAAAATTTTTAATTGAAAAATAACAGAATCTGATAATAATCAATTTGATTTCAACAGTTTTATTTGAAAAATGACAGATTCTGATATAATTCCATTTCATTTCAACATTTTTAATTGAAAAATAACAGAATCTGATATAATTCCATTTGATTTCAACATTTTTAATGGAAAAATAACAGAATCTGATATAATTCAATTTTATTTCAACATTTTCAATTGAAAAATAACGAAATCTGATATAATCCTAATTGATTTCATCATTTTTAATTGAAAAATAACAGCATCTGATATAATTCCATTTGATTTCAATATTTGTAATAGAAAAATAACAGAATCTGATATAATTCCATTTGATTTCAACATTTATAATTCAAAAATAACAAAATCTGATATAATTCCATTTGATTTCAACATTATTAATTGAAAAATAACAGAATCTGATATAATTCCATGTGATTTCAACATTTATAATTGAAAAATAACTGAATCTGATATGATTCCATTTGATTTCATCATTTTTAATTGAAAAATATCAGGATCTTATATAATTTCCTTTGATTTCAACATTTTGAATTAAAACAGACAGAATCTCATATAATTCCATTTCATTTCAACATTTTTAATATAAAAATAACAGAATCTGATATAATTCCATTGATTTCAACATTTTTAATTGAAAAATAACAGAATCTGTTATAATTCCATTTGATTTCAACATTTTTAATTGAAAAATAACAGAATCTGATATACTTCCATTTGATTTCAAATTTTTATTAAAAAATAACAAAATCTGATATAATTCCATTTGATTTAAACATTTGTAATAGAAAATATCAGAATCTGATATAATTCCATTTGATTTCAACATGTGTAATAGAAAAATAACAGAATCTGATATAATTCCATTTGATTTAAACATTTTTACTTGAAAAATAACAGAATCTGATATATTTCTATTTGATTTCAACATTTTTAATTCAAAAATAACAAAATCTGATATAATTCCATTTGATTTCAACATTTGTAATAGAAAAATAACAATATCTGATATAATTCCATCTGATTTCCACATTTTTAATTAAAAAATAACAAAATCTTATATAATTCCATTTGATTTCAACGTTTGTAATAGAAAAATAACAGAATCTAATATAATTACATTTTATTTCAACATTTTTAATTGAAAAATAACAGAATCTGATATAATTCCATTTGATTTCAACCTTTGTAATAGAAAAATAACAGAATCTGATATAATTCCATTTGATTTCACCATTTTTAATTCAAAAAGTACAAAATCTGATATAATTCCATTTGATATAAAAATTTTTAATTGACAAATACAGAATCTGATATAATTCCATTTGATTACAACATTTATAATTCAAAAATAACAAAATCTGATATAATTCCATTTGATTTCAACCTTTGTAATAGAAAAATAATAGAATCTGATATAATTCCATTTGATTTCAACATTTTTAATTCAAAAAGAACAAAATCTGATATAATTCTATTTGATTACAACATTTTTAATTGAAAAATAACACAATCTGATATAATTTCATTTGATTTCAACATTATTAATTGAAAAATAACAGAATCTGATAGAATTCCATGTGATTTCAACATTTTTAATTGAAAAATGAAAGAAACTTATATAATTACATTTGATTTCAACTTTTTTAATTGAAAAATATCAGAATCTGATATAATTTCATTTGATTTCAGCCTTTGTAATAGAAAAATAACAGAATCTGATATAATTGCATTTGATTTCAGCATTTTTAATTCAAAAAGTACAAAATCTGATATAATTCCATTTGATTTAAACATTTTTAATTGAAAAATAAAAGAATCTGATATAATTCAATTTGTTTTCAAGATTTTCTAAAGAAAAATAACAGAATCTGATATAATTCCATTTGATTTCAACATTTTCAATTGAAAAATAACAGAATCTGATATAATTCCATTTGATTTCAACATTTTTAATTCAAAAATAACAAAATCTGATATAATTCCATTTGATTTATACATTTTTATTTGAAAAATCAGAGAATCTGATATAATTCCATTTGATTTCAACATTTTTAATTGAAAAATACAGAATCTGATATAATTCCATTTGATTTCAACATTTTTAATTGAAAAATAACAGAATATGATATAATTCCATTTGATTTCAACATTTTTAATTGAAAAATAACAGAATCTGATATGATTACATTTGATTTCAACATTTTTAATTGAAAAATGACAGAACCTGAAATAATTCCATTTGATTTCATCATTTTTAATTAAAACATACCAAATCTGATATAATTCCATTTGATTTCAACATTTTTAATTAAAAAATAACAGAATCTGTTATAATTCCATTTGATTTATACATTTGTATTTGAAAAATAACAGAATCTGATATAATTCCATTTGATTTCAACATTTATAATTAAAAAATATTAGAATCTGATATAATTCCATTTGATTTCAATATTTTTAATTGAAAAATAACAGAATCTGATATAATTCCATTTGATTTCAACATTTTTATTTGGAAAATAACAGAATCCATATCATTTCAACATTTTTAATTGAAAAATAACTGAATCTGTTATAATTCCATTTGATTTCAACATTTTTAATTGAAAAATAACAGAATCTGATATAATTCCATTTGATTTCAATATTTGTAATAGAAAAATAACAGAATCTGATATAATTCCATTTGATTTCAACATTTATAATTAAAAAATAACAAAATCTGATATAATTCCATTTGATTTCAACATTTTTAATTGAAAAAATAACAAAATCTGATATAATTCCATTTGATTTCAATATTTGTAATAGAAAAATAACAAAATCTGATATAATTCCATTTGATTTCAACATTTTTATTGAAAAATGACAGAATCTGAAATAATTCCATTTGATTTCAACATTTTTAATTGAAAAATAACAGAATCTGATATAATTCCATTTGATTTCAACATTTTTAATTGAAAAATAACAAAATCTGACATAATTCGATTTGATTTCATAATTTTTAAATCAAAAATAACAGAATCTGATATAATTCCATTTGATTTCAATATTTGTAATAGAAAAATAAAAGAATCTGATATAATTCCATTTGATTTCAATATTTATAATTAAAAAATAACAAAATCTGATATAATTCCACTTGATTTAAACATTTGTAATAGAAAAGTAACAAAATCTGATATAATTCCATTTGATTTCAACATTTTCAATTGAAAAATAACAGAATCTGATATAATTCCATTTGATTTCAACATTTGTGATAGAAAAATAACAGAATCTGATATAATACCATTTGATGTATACATTTGTATTTGAAAAAAAACTGAATCTGATATTATTCCATTTGATTTCAACATTTTTAATTAAAAAATATTAGAATCTGATATTATTCCATTCGATTTCTACATTTTTTTTTGAAAAATAACCGAATCTGATATAATTCCATCTGATTTCAACATTTTTAATTGAAAAATAACAGAATCTGATATAATTCCATTTGATTTCAACATTTTTAATTGAAAAATAACAGAATCTGGTACAATTCCCTTTGATTTCAACATTTTTAATATAAAAATAACAGAATCTAATATATGTCGATTTGATTTCAACATTTTTAATTGAAAAATAACAGAATCTGATATAATTCCATTTGATTTCAACATTTGTAATAGAAAAATAACAAAATCTGATATAATTCCATTTGATTTCAACATTTTCAATTGAAAAATAACAAAATATGATATAATTCCGTTTGATTTCAACATTTTTAATTAAAAAATAACAAAATCTGATATAATTCCATTTGATTTCAACATATGCAATAGAAAAATAACAAAATCTGATATAATTCCATTTGATTTCAACATTTTTAATTGAAAAATAACAAAATCTGATATAATTCCATTTGATTTCAACATTTGTAATAGAAAAAAAACAAAATCTGATATAATTCTATTTGATTTCAACATTTTTAATTGAAAAATAAAAGAATCTGATATAATTCCATTTGAATTCAACATTTGTAATAGAAAAATAACAAAATCTGATATATTTCCATTTGATTTCAACATTTTCAATTGAAAAATATCAAAATATGATATAATTCCATTTGATTTCAACATTTTTAATTGAAAAATAAAAAAAATCTGATATAATTCCATTTGATTTCACCATTTGCAATAGAAAAATATCAAAATCTGATATAATTCCATTTGATTTCAACATTTTCAATTGAAAAATAACAAAATCTGATATAATTCCATTTGATTTCAACATTTGTAATAGATAAATAACAAAATCTGATATAATTCCATTTGATTTCAACATTTTTAATTGAAAAATAACAGAATCTGATATAATGCCATTTGATTTCAAAATATTTAATTGAAAAATAACAGAATCTGCAATAATTCCATTTGATTTCAACATTTTTAATTGAAAAATGACAGAATCCATATGATTTCAAAATTTTTAATTGAAAAATAACAGAATCTGTTATAATTCCATTTGATTTCAACATTTTTAATTGAAAAATAACAGATTCTGATATAATTCCATTTGATTTCAATATTTGTAATAGAAAAATAACAGAATCTGATATAATTCCATTTGATTTCAACATTTATATATCAAAAATTACAAAATGTGATATAATTCCATTTGATTTCAACATTTTTAATTGAAAAATAACAAAATCTCATATAATTCCATATGATTTCAACATTTGTAATAGAAAAATAACAAAATCTGATGTAATTCCATCTCATTTCAACATTTTTAATTGAAAAATGACACAATCTGAAATAATTCCATTTGATTTCAACATTTTTAATTGAAAAATAACAAAATCTGACATAATTCTATTTGATTTCATCATTTTTAATTGAAAAATAACAGAATCTGATATAATTCCATTTGATTTCAAAATTTTTAATTAAAAAATAACAGAATCTGATATAATTCCATTTGATTTATACATTTTTATCTGAAAAATATCAGAATCTGATATAATTCCATTTGATTTCAACATTTTTAATTGAAAAATAACAAAATCTGATATAATTCTATTTGAATTCAACATTTGTAATAGAAAAGTAAAAAAATCTGATATAATTCCATTTGATTTCAACATTTTTAATTGAAAAATAACAGAATCTGATATAATTCCATTTGATTTCAACATTTGTAATAGAAAAATAACAAAATCTGATATAATTCCATCCGATTTCAACATTTTTAATTGAAAAATGACAGAATCTGAAATAATTCCATTTGATTTCAACATTTTTAATTGAAAAATAACAGAATCTGATATAATTCCATTTGATTTCAACATTTTCAATTGAAAAATAACAGAATCTGATATAATTCCATTTGATTTCAACATTTTTAATTGAAAAATAACAAAATCTGATATAATTCCATTTGATTTCAACATTTGTAATAGAAAAATAACAAAATCTGGTATAATTCCATTTGATTTCAACATTTTTAATTAAAAAATAACAGAATCTGATATAATTCCATTTGATTTATACATTTTTATCTAAAAAAATAACAGAATCTGATATAATTCCATTTGATTTCAAAATTTGTGATAGAAAAATAACAGAATCTGATATAATTCCATTAGATTTCAACAATTTTAATTGAAAAATAACAAAATCTGATATAATTCCATTTGATTTATACATTTTTATTTGAATAATAACAAAATCTGATATAATTCCATTTGATTTCAATATTTTTAATTGAAAAATAACAGAATCTGATATAATTCAATTTCTTTTCAAGATTTTCGAAAGAAAAATAATAGAATCTGATATAATTCCTTTTGATTTCAACATTTTTAATTAAAAAATATTAGAATCTGATATAATTCCATTTGATTTCAACATTTTTAATTGAAAAATAACAGAATCTGATATAATTCCATTTGATTTCAACATTTTTAATTGATAAATATGAGAATCTGATATAATTTCATTTGATTTCAACATTTTTAATTGAAAAATAACAGAATCTGATATTATTCCATCCGATTTCAACATTTTTATTTGAAAAATAACAGAATCTGATATAATTCCATTTGATTTCAACATTTATAATTCAAAAATAACAAAATCTGATATAATTCCATTTGATTTATACATTTTTATTTGAAAAAATAAGAGAATCTGATATAATTCCATTTGATTTCAACATTTTTAATTGAAAAATAACAGAATCTGATATAATTCCATTTGATTTCAACATTTTTAATTGAAAAATAACAGAATCGGATATAATTTCATTTGATTTCAACATTTTTAATTGAAAAATAACAGAATCTGATATTATTCTATTCGATTTCAACATTTTTATTTGAAAAATAACAGAATCTGATATAATTCCATTTGATTTCAACATTTTTAATTGAAAAATAACAGAATCTGATATAATTCCATTTGATTTCAACATTGTTAATTGGAAAATAACAGAATCCATATGATTTCAACATTTTTAATTGAAAAATAACAGAATCTGTTATAACTCCATTTGATTTCAACAATTTTAATTGAAAAATAACAGAATCTGATATAATTCCATTTGATTTCAATATTTGTAATAGAAAAATATCAGAATCTGATATAATTCCATTTGATTTCAACATTTATATTTAAAAAATAACAAAATCTGATATAATTCCATTTGATTTCAACATTTTTAATTGAAAAATAACAGAATCTGATATAATTCCATTTGATTTCAATATTTGTAATTGAAAAATAAAAGAATCTGATATAATTCCATTTGATTTCAACATTTATAATTCAAAAATGACAAAATCTGATATAATTCCATTTGATTTCAACATTTGTAATAGAAAAATAACAAAATCTGATATAATTCCATTTGATTTCAACATTTTTAATTGAAAAATAACAAAATCTGATATAATTCCATTTGATTTCAACATTTGTAATAGAAAAATAATAAAATCTGGTATAATTCCATTTGATTTCAACATTTTTAATTAAAAAATAACAGAATCTGATATAATTCCATTTGATTTATACATTTTTCTCTAAAAAAATAACAGAATCTGATATAATTCCATTTGATTTCAACATTTGTAATTGAAAAATAACAAAATCTGATATAATTCCATTTGATTTCAACATTTTTAATTGAAAAATAATAGAATCTGATAAAATTCCATTTGATTTCAAAATTTGTGATAGAAAAATAACAGAATCTGATATAATTCCATTTGATTTCAACATTTTTATTTGAAAAATAACAGAATCTGATATAATTCCATTTGATTTCAACATTTTTAATTAAAAAATATTAGAATCTGATATAATTCCATTTGATTTCAACATTTTTAATTGAAAAATAACAGAATCTGATATAATTCCATTTGATTTCAACATTTTTAATTGATAAATATGAGAATCTGATATAATTTCATTTGATTTCAACATTTTTAATTGAAAAATAACAGAATCTGATATTATTCCATCCGATTTCAACATTTTTATTTGAAAAATAACAGAATCTGATATAATTCCATTTGATTTCAACATTTATAATTCAAAAATAACAAAATCTGATATAATTCCATTTGATTTATACATTTTTATTTGAAAAAATAAGAGAATCTGATATAATTCCATTTGATTTCAACATTTTTAATTGAAAAATAACAGAATCTGATATAATTCCATTTGATTTCAATATTTGTAATAGAAAAATAACAAAATCTGATATAATTCCATGTGATTTCAACATTTTTAATTGAAAAATAACAGAATCTGATATAATTCCATTTGATTTCAACATTTTTAATTAAAACATACAGAATCTGATATAATTCCATTTGATTTCAACATTTTTAATTCAAAAATAACAAAATCTGATATAATTCCATTTGATTTATACATTTTTATTTGAAAAATAACAGAATCTGGTATAATTCCATTTGATTTCAACATTTTTAATTGAAAAATAACAAAATCTGATATAATTCTATTTCATTACAACATTTTTAATTGAAAAATAACAGAATCTGATATAATTCCATTTGATTTCAACATTTGTGATAGAAAAATAATAGAATCTGATATAATTCCATTTGATGTATACATTTTTATTTGAAAAGTAACAGAATGTGATATAATTCCATTTGATTTCAACATTTTTAATTGAAAAGTAACAAAATATGATATAATTCCTTTTGATTTCAACATTTTTAATTGAAAAATAACAAAATCTGATATAATTCCATTTGATTTCAACATTTGTAATTGAGAAATAAAGAAATCTGATATAATTCCACTTGATTTATACATTTTTATTTGAAAAATAACAGAATCTGATATAATTCCATTTGATTTCAACATTTTTTATTGAAAAATAACAAAATCTGATATAATTCCATTTGATTTCAACATTTGTATTAGAAAAGTAACAAAATGTGATATAATTCCATTTGATTTCAACATTTTTAATTGTAAAATAACAGATTCTGATATAATTCCATTTGATTTCAAAATTTTAATTAAAAAATAACAAAATCTTATATAATTCCATTTGATTTCAACATTGCTTATAGAAAATAACAGAATCTGATTTAATTACATTTGATTTCAACATTTTTAATTGAAAAATAACAAAATCTGATAGAATTCCATTGGATTTCAACATTTTTAATTGAAAAATAACAGAATCTGATATTATTTCATTTGATTTCAACTTTTTTAATTGAAAAATAACAGAATCTGATATTATTCCATTCGATTTCAACATTTTTATTTGAAAAATAATAGAATCTGATATAATTCCATTTGATTTCAACATTTTTAATTGAAAAATAACAGAATCTGATATAATTCCATTTGATTTCAAAATTTTTAATTGAAAAATAACAGAATCCGTACGATTTCAACATTTTTAATTGAAAAATAACAGAATCTGTTATAAATCCATTTGATTTCAACATTTTCAATTGAAAAATAACAGAATCTGATATAATTCCATTGGATTTCAACATTTTTTATTGAAATATAACAAAATCTGATATAATTCCATTTGATTTCAACATTTGTTATAGAAAATAACAAAATCTGATATAATTCCATTTGATTTCAACATTTTTAATTGAAAAATAACAGAATCTGATATAATTCCATTTGATTTCAACATTTGTGATAGAAAAATAACTGAATCTGATATAATTCCATTTGATGTATACATTTTTATTTGAAAAATAACAGAATCTGATATAATTCCATTTGATTTCAACATTTTTAATTAAAAAATATTAGAATCTGATGTAATTCCATTTGATTTCAAAATTTTTAATTAAAAAATACCAGAACCTGATATAATTCCATTTGATTTCAACATTTTTAATTGAAAAATAACAAAATCTGACATAATTCCATTTGATTTCAACATTTTTATTTAAAAATAACAGAATCTGATATAATTCCATTTGATTTCAACATTTTTAATTGAAAAATAACAGAATCTGATATAATTCCATTTTATTTCAACATTTGTAATAGAAAAATAACAAAATCTGATAGAATTCCATTTGATTTCAACATTTTCAATTGAAAAATAACAAAATATGATATAATTCTATTTGATTTCAACATTTTTAATTGAAAAATAACAAAATCTGATATAATTCCATTTGATTTCAACATTTGTAATAGTAAAATAACGAAATCTGATATAATTCTATTTGATTTCAACATTTTTAATTGAAAAATAACAGAATCTGATATAATTCTATTTGATTTCAACATATTTAATATAAAAATAACAGAATCTGCTATAATCCCATTTGATTTCAACATTTTTAATTGAAAAATAACAGAATACATATGATTTCAACATTTTTAATTGAAAAA
Source organism: Acanthosepion lycidas (assembly GCA_963932145.1). Taxonomy (NCBI): domain Eukaryota; kingdom Metazoa; phylum Mollusca; class Cephalopoda; order Sepiida; family Sepiidae; genus Acanthosepion; species Acanthosepion lycidas. The sequence goes on along the minus strand of OZ010599.1, from coordinate 51,823,901 downwards.
TAACAGAATCTGTTATAATTCCATTTGATTTCAACATTTTTAATTGAAAAATAACAGAATCTGATATAATTCCATTTGATTTCAATATTTGTAATAGAAAAATACCAGAATCTGATATAATTCCATTTGATTTCAACATTTATAATTCAAAAATATCAAAATCTGATATAATTCCATTTTATTTCAACATTTTTAATTGAAAAATAACAAAATCTGATATAATTCCATTTGATTTCAACATTTGTAATAGAAGAATAACAAAATCTGATATAATTCCATTTGATTTCAACATTTTTAATTCAAAAATGACACAATCTGAAATAATTCCATTCGATTTCAAAATTTTTAATTGAAAAATAACAAAATCTGATATAATTCCATTTGATTTCAACATTTTTAATTAAAAAATACCAGAATCTGATATAATTCCATTTGATTTATACATTTTTATTTGAAAAATAACAGAATCTGATATAATTCCATTTGATTTCAACATTTTTAATTAAAACATACAGAATCTGATATAATTCCATTTGATTTCAACATTTTTAATTCAAAAATAACAAAATGTGATATAATTCCATTTGATTTCAACATTGGTGATAGAAAAATAACAGAATCTGATATAAATCCATTTGATGTATACATTTTTATTTGAAAAATAACAGAATCTGATATAATTCCATTTGATTTCAACATTTTTACTTAAAAAATATTAGAATCTGATATAATTCCAATTGATTTCAACATTTTTAATTGAAAAATAAAAAAAATATAATTCTATTTGATTTCAACATTTTTAAATGAAAAATAAAAGAATCTGATATAATTCCATTTGATTTCACATTTTTAATTAAAACATACAGAATCTGATATAATTCCATTTGATTTCAACATTTTTAATTCGAAAATATCAAAATCTGATATAATTCCATCTGATTTATACATTTTTACTTGAAAATTAACAGAATCTGGTATAATTCCATTTGATTTCAACATTTTTCATTGAAAAATAACAAAATCTGATATAATTCCATTTGATTTCAACATTTTTAATTGAAAAATAACAGAATCTGATATAATTCCATTTGATGTATACATTTTTATTTGAAAAATAACAGAATCTGATATAATTCCATTTGATTTCAACATTTTTAATTAAAACATACAGAATCTGATATAATTCCATTTGATTTCAACATTTTTAACTCAAAAATAACAAAATCTGATATAATTCCATTAGATTTATACATTTTTATTTGAAAAATAACAGAATATGGTATAATTCCATTAGATTTCAACATTTTTACTTAAAAAATATTAGAATCTGATATAATTCCATTTGATTTCAACATTTTTAATTGAAAACAAAAAAATCTGATATAATTCCATTTGATTTCAACATTTTTAATTGAAAAATAACAAAATCTGATATAATTCCATTTGATTTCAACATTTGTAATTGAAAAATAACAAAATCTGATATAATTCCACTTGATTTATACATTTTTATTTGAAAAATAACAAAATCTGATATAATTCCATTTGATTTCAACATTCGTAATAGAAAAATAATAAAATCTGATATAATTCCATCTGATTTTAACATTTTTGATTGAAAAATGACAGAATCTGAAATAATTCCATTTGATTTCAACATTTGTAATAGAAAAAAAACAGAATCTGATATAATTCCATTTGATTTCAAGAATTTTCATTGAAAAATAACAGAATCTGATATAATTCCATTAGATTTCAACATTTTTAATTGAAAAATAACAAAATCTGATATAATTCCATTTGATTTATACATTTTTATTTGAAAAATGACACAATCTGAAATAATTCCATTTGATTTCAACATTTTTAATTGAAAAATAACAAAATCTGACATAATTCTATTTGATTTCATCATTTTTAATTGAAAAATAACAGAATCTGATATAATTCCATTTGATTTCAAAATTTTTAATTAAAAAATAACAGAATCTGATATAATTCCATTTGATTTATACATTTTTATCTGAAAAATATCAGAATCTGATATAATTCCATTTGATTTCAACATTTTTAATTGAAAAATAACAAAATCTGATATAATTCTATTTGAATTCAACATTTGTAATAGAAAAGTAAAAAAATCTGATATAATTCCATTTGATTTCAACATTTTTAATTGAAAAATAACAGAATCTGATATAATTCCATTTGATTTCAACATTTGTAATAGAAAAATAACAAAATCTGAGATAATTCCATCCTATTTCAACATTTTTAATTGAAAAATGACAGAATCTGAAATAATTCCATTTGATTTCAACATTTTTAATTGAAAAATAACAGAATCTGATATAATTCCATTTGATTTCAACATTTTCAATTGAAAAATAACAGAATCTGATATAATTCCATTTGATTTCAACATTTTTAATTGAAAAATAACAAAATCTGATATAATTCCATTTGATTTCAACATTTGTAATAGAAAAATAACAAAATCTGGTATAATTCCATTTGATTTCAACATTTTTAATTAAAAAATAACAGAATCTGATATAATTCCATTTGATTTATACATTTTTATCTAAAAAAATAACAGAATCTGATATAATTCCATTTGATTTCAACATTTTTAATTGAAAAATAACAAAATCTGATATAATTCCATTTGATTTCAACATTTGTAATAGAAAAGTAACAAAATCTGATATAATTCCATTTGATTTCAACATTTTTAATTGAAAAATAACAGAATCTGATATAATTCCATTTGATTTCAAAATTTGTGATAGAAAAATAACAGAATCTGATATAATTCCATTAGATTTCAACAATTTTAATTGAAAAATAACAAAATCTGATATAATTCCATTTGATTTCAATATTTGTAATAGAAAAATACCAGAATCTGATATAATTCCATTTGATTTCAACATTTATAATTCAAAAATATCAAAATCTGATATAATTCCATTTTATTTCAACATTTTTAATTGAAAAATAACAAAATCTGATATAATTCCATTTGATTTCAACATTTGTAATAGAAGAATAACAAAATCTGATATAATTCCATTTGATTTCAACATTTTTAATTCAAAAATGACACAATCTGAAATAATTCCATTCGATTTCAACATTTTTAATTGAAAAATAACAAAATCTGATATAATTCCATTTGATTTCAACATTTTTAATTAAAAAATACCAGAATCTGATATAATTCCATTTGATTTATACATTTTTATTTGAAAAATAACAGAATCTGATATAATTCCATTTGATTTCAACATTTTTAATTAAAACATACAGAATCTGATATAATTCCATTTGATTTCAACATTTTTAATTCAAAAATAACAAAATGTGATATAATTCCATTTGATTTCAACATTTGTGATAGAAAAATAACAGAATCTGATATAAATCCATTTGATGTATACATTTTTATTTGAAAAATAACAGAATCTGATATAATTCCATTTGATTTCAACATTTTTACTTAAAAAATATTAGAATCTGATATAATTCCAATTGATTTCAACATTTTTAATTGAAAAATAAAAAAAATATAATTCTATTTGATTTCAACATTTTTAAATGAAAAATAAAAGAATCTGATATAATTCCATTTGATTTCACATTTTTAATTAAAACATACAGAATCTGATATAATTCCATTTGATTTCAACATTTTTAATTCGAAAATATCAAAATCTGATATAATTCCATGTGATTTATACATTTTTACTTGAAAATTAACAGAATCTGGTATAATTCCATTTGATTTCAACATTTTTCATTGAAAAATAACAAAATCTGATATAATTCCATTTGATTTCAACATTTTTAATTGAAAAATAACAGAATCTGATATAATTCCATTTGATGTATACATTTTTATTTGAAAAATAACAGAATCTGATATAATTCCATTTGATTTCAACATTTTTAATTAAAACATACAGAATCTGATATAATTCCATTTGATTTCAACATTTTTAACTCAAAAATAACAAAATCTGATATAATTCCATTAGATTTATACATTTTTATTTGAAAAATAACAGAATATGGTATAATTCCATTAGATTTCAACATTTTAACTTAAAAAATATTAGAATCTGATATAATTCCATTTGATTTCAACATTTTTAATTGAAAACAAAAAAATCTGATATAATTCCATTTGATTTCAACATTTTTAATTGAAAAATAACAAAATCTGATATAATTCCATTTGATTTCAACATTTGTAATTGAAAAATAACAAAATCTGATATAATTCCACTTGATTTATACATTTTTATTTGAAAAATAACAAAATCTGATATAATTCCATTTGATTTCAACATTCGTAATAGAAAAATAATAAAATCTGATATAATTCCATCTGATTTTAACATTTTTGATTGAAAAATGACAGAATCTGAAATAATTCCATTTGATTTCAACATTTGTAATAGAAAAATAACAGAATCTGATATAATTCCATTTGATTTCAAGAATTTTCATTGAAAAATAACAGAATCTGATATAATTCCATTAGATTTCAACATTTTTAATTGAAAAATAACAAAATCTGATATAATTCCATTTGATTTATACATTTTTATTTGAAAAATAACAAAATCTGATATAATTCCATTTGTTTTCAACATTTTTAATTGAAACATAACAGAATCTGATATAATTCCATTTGATTTCAACATTTTTAATTGAAAAATAACAGAATCTGATATAATTCAATTTCTTTTCAAGATTTTCTAAAGAAAAATAACAGAATCTGATATAATTCCTATTGATTTCATCATTTTTAATTAAAAAATATTAGAATCTGATATAATTCCATTTGATTTCAACATTTTTAATTGAAAAATACAGAATCTGATATAATTCCATTTGATTTCAACATTTTTAATTGAAAAATAACAGAATCTGATATAATTTCATTTGATTTCAACATTTTTCATTGAAAAATAACAGAATCTGATATTATTCTATTTGATTTCAACATTTTTATTTGAAAAATAACAGAATCTGATATAATTCCATTTGATTTCAACATTTTTAATTGAAAAATAACAGAATCTGATATAATTCCATTTGATTTCAACATTTTTAATTGGAAAATAACAGAATCCATATGATTTCAACATTTTTAATTGAAAAATAACAGAATCTATTATAATTCCATTTGATTTCAACATTTTTAATTGAAAAATAACAGAATCTGATATAATTCCATTTGATTTCAATATTTGTAATAGAAAAATAACAGAATCTGATATAATTCCATTTGATTTCATCATTTATATTTCAAAAATAACAAAATCTGATATAATTCCATTTGATTTCAACATTTTTAATTGAAAAATAACAGAATCTGATATAATTCCATTTGATTTCAACATTTTTAATTGAAAAATAACAGAATCTGATATAATTCCATTTGATTTCAATATTTATAATTGAAAAATTACAGAATCTGATATAATTCCATTTGATTTCAACATTTTTAATTGGAAAATAACAGAATCCATATGATTTCAACATTTTTAATTGAAAAATAACAGAATCTATTATAATTCCATTTGATTTCAACATTTTTAATTGAAAAATAACAGAATCTGATATAATTCCATTTGATTTCAATATTTGTAATAGAAAAATAACAGAATCTGATATAATTCCATTTGATTTCATCATTTATATTTCAAAAATAACAAAATCTGATATAATTCCATTTGATTTCAACATTTTTAATTGAAAAATAACAGAATCTGATATAATTCCATTTGATTTCAACATTTTTAATTGAAAAATAACAAAATCTGACATAATTCCATTTGATTTCAACATTTTTAATTGAAAAATAACAGAATCTGATATAATTCCATTTGATTTCAATATTTATAATTCAAAAATAACAAAATCTGATATAATTCCATTTGATTTCAACATTTGTAATAGAAAAATAACAGAATCTGATATAATTCCATTTGATTTATACATTTTTATCTGAAAAATAACAGAATCTGATATAATTCCATTTGATTTCAACATTTTTAATTGAAAAATAACAAAATCTGATATAATTCCATTTGATTTCAACATTTGTAATAGAAAAGTAACAAAATCTGATATAATTCCATTTGATTTCAACATTTTTAATTGAAAAATAACAGAATCTGATATACTTCCATTTGATTTCAAAATTTGTGATAGAAAAATAACAGAATCTGATATAATTCCATTTGATGTATACATTTTTATTTGAAAAATAACAGTATCTGATATAATTCCATTTGATTTCAACATTTGTAATTGAAAAATAACAGAATCTAATATAATTCCATTTGATTTCAACATTTTTAATTGGAAAATAACAGAATCTGATATAATTTCATTTGATTTCAACATTTTTAATTGAAAAATAAAAGAATCTGATATTATTCCATCCGATTTCAACATTTTTATTTAAAAAATAACAGAATCTGATATAATCCATTTGATTTCAACATTTTCAATTGAAAAATAACAAAATATGATATAATTCCATTTGATTTCAACATTTTTAATTAAAATATAACAAAATCTGATATAATTCCATTTGATTTCAACATTTGCAATAGAAAAATAACAAAATCTGATATAATTCCATTTGATTTCAACATTTTTAATTGAAAAATAACAAAATGTGATATAATTCCATTTGATTTCAAAATTTGTAAATATAAATAACTGTTTGAAAACATTAGAAAAACAATGAAATTATTGAAAATCGATATGAAATCAATCAAAACTTATTGATTTTAACTAGTTTCAGAAGTTTTGACAAAGTTTTATTTAAGATTTTGTTTTACACAACTTTTAATTACATAGCGATTTACATGCAAAATCTAGCTTTTTTCACAACTTTTTCAACGCTAGTTTGTAAATATCAATAACTGTTTGAAAACATTAGAAAAACAATGAAATTATTGAAAATCGATATGAAATCAATAAAAACTTATTGATTTTAACTAGTTTCAGAAGTTTTGACAAAGTTTTATTTAAGATTTTATGCTTTACACAACTTTTAATTACATAGCGATTTACATGCAAAATCTAGCTTTTTTCACTACTTTTTCAACGCTAGTTTGTAAATATCAATAACTGTTTGAAAACATTAGAAAAACAATGACATTATTGAAAATCGATATGAAATCAATCAAAACTTATTGATTTTCACAAGTTTCAGAAGTTTTGACAAAGTTATATTAAAGATTTTATGTTTTACAAAGCTTTTAATTACATAGCGATTTAGATGCAAAAACTAGTTGTTTTGACTACTTTTTAACGCTAGTTTGTAAATATCAATAACTGTTTGAAAACATTAGAAAAACAATGAAATTATTGGAAATCGATATGAAATCAATCAAAACTTATTGATTTTAACTAGTTTCAGAACTTTTGACAAAGTTTTATTTAAGATTTTATGTTTTACACAACTTTTAATTACATAGCGATTTACATGCAAAATCTAGCTTTTTTCACTACTTTTTCAACGCTAGTTTGTAAATATCAATAACTGTTTGAAAACATTAGAAAAACAATGAAATTATTGAAAATCGATATGAAATCAATCAAAACTAATTGATTTTAACTAGTTTCAGAAGATTTGGACAAAGTTTTATTTAAGATTTTATGTTTTACACAACTTTTAGTTACATAGCGATTTAGATGCAAAATCTAGCTTTTTTCACTACTTTTTCAACGCTAGTTTGTAAATATCAATAACTGTTTGAAAACATTAGAAAAACAATGAAATTATTGAAAATCGATATGAAATCAATCAAAACTAATTGATTTTAACTAGTTTCAGAAGATTTGGACAAAGTTTTATTTAAGATTTTATGTTTTACACAACTTTTAATTACATAGCGATTTAGATGCAAAATCTAGCTTTTTTCACTACTTTTTCAGCGCTAGTTTGTAAATATCAATAACTGTTTGAAAACATTAGAAAAACAATGAAATTATTGAAAATCGATATGAAATCAATCAAAACTTATTGATTCTAACTAGTTTCAGAAGTTTTGACAAAGTTTTATTTAAGATTTTATGTTTTACACAACTTTTAATTACATAGCGATTTACATGCAAAATCTAGCTTTTTTCACTACTTTTTCAACGCTAGTTTGTAAATATCAATAACTGTTTGAAAACATCAGAAAAACAATGAAATTATTGGAAATCGATATGAAATCAATCAAAACTTATTGATTTTAACTAGTTTCAGAAGTTTTGACAAAGTTTTATTTAAGATTTTATGTTTTACACAACTTTTAATTACATAGCGATTTACATGCAAAATCTAGCTTTTTTCACTACTTTTTCAACGCTAGTTTGTAAATATCAATAACTGTTTGAAAACATTAGAAAAACAATGAAATTATTGAAAATCGATATGAAATCAATCAAAACTTACTGATTTTAACTAGTTTCAGAAGTTTTGACAAAGTTATATTAAAGATTTTATGTTTTACACAGCTTTAAATTACATAGCGATTTAGAAGGAAAATCTAGCTGTTGTGACTACTTTTTAACGCTAGTTTGTAAATATCAATAACTGTTTGAAAACATTAGAAAAACAATGAAATTATTGAAAATCGATATGAAATCAATCAAAACTTACTGATTTTAACTAGTTTCAGAAGTTTTGACAAAGTTATATTTAAGATTTTATGTTTTACACAGCTTTTAATTACATAGCGATTTAGATGCAAAATCTAGCTGTTTTGACTACTTTTTAACGCTAGTATGTAAATATCAATAACAGTTTGAAAACATTAGAAAAACAATGACATTATTGGAAATCGATATGAAATCAATCAAAACTTACTGATTTTAACTAGTTTCAGAAATTTTGACAAAGTTATATTAAAGATTTTATGTTTTACACAGCTTTTAATTACATAGCGATTTAGATGCAAAAACTAGTTGTTTTGACTACTTTTTAACGCTAGTTTGTAAATATCAATAACTGTTTGAAAACATTAGAAAAACAATGAAATTATTGGAAATCGATATGAAATCAATCAAAACTTACTGATTTTAACTAGTTTCAGAAATTTTGACAAAGTTATATTAAAGATTTTATGTTTTACACAGCTTTTAATTACATAGCGATTTAGAAGCAAAATCTAGCTGTTGTGACTACTTTTTAACGCTAGTTTGTAAATATCAATAACTGTTTGAAAACATTAGAAAAACAATGAAATTATTGAAAATCGATATGAAATCAATCAAAACTTACTGATTTTAACTAGTTTCAGAACTTTTGACAAAGTTTTATTTAAGATTTTATGTTTTACACAACTTTTAATTACAGAGCGATTTACATGCAAAATCTAGGTTTTTCACTACTTTTTCAACGCTAGTTTGTAAATATCAATAACTGTTTGAAAACATTAGAAAAACAATGAAATTATTGGAAATCGATATGAAATCAATCAAAACTTATTGATTTTAACTAGTTTCAGAACTTTTGACAAAGTTTTATTTAAGATTTTATGTTTTACACAACTTTTAATTACATAGCGATTTACATGCAAAATCTAGCTTTTTTCACTACTTTTTCAACGCTAGTTTGTAAATATCAATAACTGTTTGAAAACATTAGAAAAACAATGAAATTATTGAAAATCGATATGAAATCAATCAAAACTTACTGATTTTAACTAGTTTCAGAAGTTTTGACAAAGTTATATTTAAGATTTTATGTTTTACACAGCTTTTAATTACATAGCGATTTAGATGCAAAATCTAGCTTTTTTGACTACTTTTTAACGCTAGTATGTAAATATCAATAACAGTTTGAAAACATTAGAAAAACAATGACATTATTGAAAATCGATATGAAATCAATCAAAACTTATTGATTTTAACAAGTTTCAGAAGTTTTGACAAAGTTATATTAAAGATTTTATGTTTTACAAAGCTTTTAATTACATAGCGATTTAGATGCAAAAACTAGTTGTTTTGACTACTTTTTAACGCTAGTTTGTAAATATCAATAACTGTTTGAAAACATTAGAAAAACAATGAAATTATTGGAAATCGATATGAAATCAATCAAAACTTACTGATTTTAACTAGTTTCAGAAATTTTGACAAAGTTATATTAAAGATTTTATGTTTTACACAGCTTTTAATTACATAGCGATTTAGAAGCAAAATCTAGCTGTTGTGACTACTTTTTAACGCTAGTTTGTAAATATCAATAACTGTTTGAAAACATTAGAAAAACAATGAAATTATTGAAAATCGATATGAAATCAATCAAAACTTACTGATTTTAACTAGTTTCAGAACTTTTGACAAAGTTTTATTTAAGATTTTATGTTTTACACAACTTTTAATTACAGAGCGATTTACATGCAAAATCTATGTTTTTCACTACTTTTTCAACGCTAGTTTGTAAATATCAATAACTGTTTGAAAACATTAGAAAAACAATGAAATTATTGAAAATCGATATGAAATCAATCAAAACTTATTGATTTTAACTAGTTTCAGAAGTTTTGACAAAGTTATATTAAAGATTTTGTTTTACACATCTTTTAATTACATAGCGATTTACATGCAAAATCTAGCTTTTTTCACTACTTTTTCAACGCTAGTTTGTAAATATCAATAACCTTTTGAAAACATTAGAAAAACAATGACATTATTGAAAATCGATATGAAATCAATCAAAACTTATTGATTTTAACAAGTTTCAGAAGTTTTGACAAAGTTATATTAAAGATTTTATGTTTTACAAAGCTTTTAATTACATCGCGATTTAGATGCAAAAACTAGTTGTTTTGACTACTTTTTAACGCTAGTTTGTAAATATCAATAACTGTTTGAAAACATTAGAAAAACAATGAAATTATTGGAAATCGATATGAAATCAATCAAAACTTATTGATTTTAACTAGTTTCAGAACTTTTGACAAAGTTTTATTTAAGATTTTATGTTTTACACAACTTTTAATTACATAGCGATTTACATGCAAAATCTAGCTTTTTTCACTACTTTTTCAACGCTAGTTTGTAAATATCAATAACTGTTTGAAAACATTAGAAAAACAATGAAATTATTGGAAATCGATATGAAATCAATCAAAACTTATTGATTTTAACTAGTTTCAGAAGTTTTGACAAAGTTTTATTTAAGATTTTATGTTTTACACAACTTTTAATTACATAGCGATTTACATGCAAAATCTAGCTTTTTTCACTACTTTTTCAACGCTAGTTTGTAAATATCAATAACTGTTTGAAAACATCCGAAAAACAATGAAATTATTGGAAATCGATATGAAATCAATCAAAACTTATTGATTTTAACTAGTTTCAGAAGTTTTGACAAAGTTTTATTAAAGATTTTATGTTTTACACAACTTTTAATTACATAGCGATTTACATGCAAAATCTAGCTTTTTTCACTACTTTTTCAACGCTAGTTTGTAAATATCAATAACTGTTTGAAAACATTAGAAAAACAATGATTTTATTGAAAATCGATATGAAATCAATCAAAACTTACTGATTTTAACTAGTTTCAGAAGTTTTGACAAAGTTATATTTAAGATTTTATGTTTTACACAGCTTTTAATTACATAGCGATTTAGATGCAAAATCTAGCTGTTTTGACTACTTTTTAACGCTAGTATGTAAATATCAATAACAGTTTGAAAACATTAGAAAAACAATGACATTATTGAAAATCGATATGAAATCAATCAAAATTTATTGATTTTAACAAGTTTCAGAAGTTTTGACAAAGTTATATTAAAGATTTTATGTTTTACAAAGCTTTTAATTACATAGCGATTTAGATGCAAAAACTAGTTGTTTTGACTACTTTTTAACGCTAGTTTGTAAATATCAATAACTGTTTGAAAACATTAGAAAAACAATGAAATTATTGGAAATCGATATGAAATCAATCAAAACTTATTGATTTTAACTAGTTTCAGAACTTTTGACAAAGTTTTCTTTAAGATTTTATGTTTTACACAACTTTTAATTACATAGCGATTTACATGCAAAATCTAGCTTTTTTCACTACTTTTTCAACGCTAGTTTGTAAATATCAATAACTGTTTGAAAACATTAGAAAAACAATGAAATTATTGGAAATCGATATGAAATCAATCAAAACTTATTGATTTTAACTAGTTTAAGAACTTTTGACAAAGTTTTATTTAAGATTTTATGTTTTACACAACTTTTAATTACATAGCGATTTACATGCAAAATCTAGCTTTTTTCACTACTTTTTCAACGCTAGTTTGTAAATATCAATAACTGTTTGAAAACATTAGAAAAACAATGAAATTATTGGAAATCGATATGAAATCAATCAAAACTTATTGATTTTAACTAGTTTCAGAACTTTTGACAAAGTTTTATTTAAGATTTTATGTTTTACACAACTTTTAATTACATAGCGATTTACATGCAAAATCTAGCTTTTTTCACTACTTTTTCAACGCTAGTTTGTAAATATCAATAACTGTTTGAAAACATTAGAAAAACAATGAAATTATTGGAAATCGATATGAAATCAATCAAAACTTATTGATTTTAACTAGTTTCAGAAGTTTTGACAAAGTTTTATTTAAGATTTTATGTTTTACACAACTTTTAATTACATAGCGATTTACATGCAAAATCTAGCTTTTTTCACTACTTTTTCAACGCTAGTTTGTAAATATCAATAACTGTTTGAAAACATTAGAAAAACAATGAAATTATTGGAAATCGATATGAAATCAATCAAAACTTATTGATTTTAACTAGTTTCAGAAGTTTTGACAAAGTTTTATTTAAGATTTTATGTTTTACACAACTTTTAATTACATAGCGATTTACATGCAAAATCTAGCTTTTTTCACTACTTTTTCAACGCTAGTTTGTAAATATCAATAACTGTTTGAAAACATTAGAAAAACAATGAAATTATTGAAAATCGATATGAAATCAATCAAAACTTACTGATTTTAACTAGTTTCAGAAGTTTTGAAAAAGTTATATTAAAGATTTTATGTTTTACACAGCTTTTAATTACATAGCGATTTAGCAGCAAAATCTAGCTCTTGTGACTACTTTTTAACGCTAGTTTGTAAATATCAATAACTGTTTGAAAACATTAGAAAAACAATGAAATTATTGAAAATCGATATGAAATCAATCAAAACTAACTGATTTTAACTAGTTTCAGAAGTTTTGACAAAGTTATATTTAAGATTTTATGTTTTACACAGCTTTTAATTACATAGCGATTTAGATGCAAAATCTAGCTGTTTTGACTACTTTTTAACGCTAGTATGTAAATATCAATAACAGTTTGAAAACATTAGAAAAACAATGACATTATTGAAAATCGATATGAAATCAATCAAAACTTATTGATTTTAACAAGTTTCAGAAGTTTTGACAAAGTTATATTAAAGATTTTATGTTTTACAAAGCTTTTAATTACATAGCGATTTAGATGCAAAAACTAGTTGTTTTGACTACTTTTTAACGCTAGTTTGTAAATATCAATAACTGTTTGAAAACATCCGAAAAACAATGAAATTATTGGAAATCGATATGAAATCAATCAAAACTTATTGATTTTAACTAGTTTCAGAAGTTTTGACAAAGTTTTATTAAAGATTTTATGTTTTACACAACTTTTAATTACATAGCGATTTACATGCAAAATCTAGCTTTTTTCACTACTTTTTCAACGCTAGTTTGTAAATATCAATAACTGTTTGAAAACATTAGAAAAACAATGATTTTATTGAAAATCGATATGAAATCAATCAAAACTTACTGATTTTAACTAGTTTCAGAAGTTTTGACAAAGTTATATTTAAGATTTTATGTTTTACACAGCTTTTAATTACATAGCGATTTAGATGCAAAATCTAGCTGTTTTGACTACTTTTTAACGCTAGTATGTAAATATCAATAACAGTTTGAAAACATTAGAAAAACAATGACATTATTGAAAATCGATATGAAATCAATCAAAATTTATTGATTTTAACAAGTTTCAGAAGTTTTGACAAAGTTATATTAAAGATTTTATGTTTTACAAAGCTTTTAATTACATAGCGATTTAGATGCAAAAACTAGTTGTTTTGACTACTTTTTAACGCTAGTTTGTAAATATCAATAACTGTTTGAAAACATTAGAAAAACAATGAAATTATTGGAAATCGATATGAAATCAATCAAAACTTATTGATTTTAACTAGTTTCAGAACTTTTGACAAAGTTTTCTTTAAGATTTTATGTTTTACACAACTTTTAATTACATAGCGATTTACATGCAAAATCTAGCTTTTTTCACTACTTTTTCAACGCTAGTTTGTAAATATCAATAACTGTTTGAAAACATTAGAAAAACAATGAAATTATTGGAAATCGATATGAAATCAATCAAAACTTATTGATTTTAACTAGTTTAAGAACTTTTGACAAAGTTTTATTTAAGATTTTATGTTTTACACAACTTTTAATTACATAGCGATTTACATGCAAAATCTAGCTTTTTTCACTACTTTTTCAACGCTAGTTTGTAAATATCAATAACTGTTTGAAAACATTAGAAAAACAATGAAATTATTGGAAATCGATATGAAATCAATCAAAACTTATTGATTTTAACTAGTTTCAGAACTTTTGACAAAGTTTTATTTAAGATTTTATGTTTTACACAACTTTTAATTACATAGCGATTTACATGCAAAATCTAGCTTTTTTCACTACTTTTTCAACGCTAGTTTGTAAATATCAATAACTGTTTGAAAACATTAGAAAAACAATGAAATTATTGGAAATCGATATGAAATCAATCAAAACTTATTGATTTTAACTAGTTTCAGAAGTTTTGACAAAGTTTTATTTAAGATTTTATGTTTTACACAACTTTTAATTACATAGCGATTTACATGCAAAATCTAGCTTTTTTCACTACTTTTTCAACGCTAGTTTGTAAATATCAATAACTGTTTGAAAACATTAGAAAAACAATGAAATTATTGGAAATCGATATGAAATCAATCAAAACTTATTGATTTTAACTAGTTTCAGAAGTTTTGACAAAGTTTTATTTAAGATTTTATGTTTTACACAACTTTTAATTACATAGCGATTTACATGCAAAATCTAGCTTTTTTCACTACTTTTTCAACGCTAGTTTGTAAATATCAATAACTGTTTGAAAACATTAGAAAAACAATGAAATTATTGAAAATCGATATGAAATCAATCAAAACTTACTGATTTTAACTAGTTTCAGAAGTTTTGAAAAAGTTATATTAAAGATTTTATGTTTTACACAGCTTTTAATTACATAGCGATTTAGCAGCAAAATCTAGCTCTTGTGACTACTTTTTAACGCTAGTTTGTAAATATCAATAACTGTTTGAAAACATTAGAAAAACAATGAAATTATTGAAAATCGATATGAAATCAATCAAAACTAACTGATTTTAACTAGTTTCAGAAGTTTTGACAAAGTTATATTTAAGATTTTATGTTTTACACAGCTTTTAATTACATAGCGATTTAGATGCAAAATCTAGCTGTTTTGACTACTTTTTAACGCTAGTATGTAAATATCAATAACAGTTTGAAAACATTAGAAAAACAATGACATTATTGAAAATCGATATGAAATCAATCAAAACTTATTGATTTTAACAAGTTTCAGAAGTTTTGACAAAGTTATATTAAAGATTTTATGTTTTACAAAGCTTTTAATTACATAGCGATTTAGATGCAAAAACTAGTTGTTTTGACTACTTTTTAACGCTAGTTTGTAAATATCAATAACTGTTTGAAAACATTAGAAAAACAATGAAATTATTGGAAATCGATATGAAATCAATCAAAACTTATTGATTTTAACTAGTTTCAGAACTTTTGACAAAGTTTTTTTTAAGATTTTATGTTTTACACAACTTTTAATTACATAGCGATTTACATGCAAAATCTAGCTTTTTTCACTACTTTTTCAACGCTAGTTTGTAAATATCAATAACTGTTTGAAAACATTAGAAAAACAATGAAATTATTGGAAATCGATATGAAATCAATCAAAACTTATTGATTTTAACTAGTTTCAGAACTTTTGACAAAGTTTTATTTAAGATTTTATGTTTTACACAACTTTTAATTACATAGCGATTTACATGCAAAATCTAGCTTTTTTCACTACTTTTTCAACGCTAGTTTGTAAATATCAATAACTGTTTGAAAACATTAGAAAAACAATGAAATTATTGAAAATCGATATGAAATCAATCAAAACTAATTGATTTTAACTAGTTTCAGAAGATTTGGACAAAGTTTTATTTAAGATTTTATGTTTTACACAACTTTTAATTACATAGCAATTTACATGCAAAATCTAGCTTTTTTCACTACTTTTTCAACGCTAGTTTGTAAATATCAATAACTGTTTGAAAACATTAGAAAAACAATGAAATTATTGGAAATCGATATGAAATCAATCAAAACTTATTGATTTTAACTAGTTTCAGAAGTTTTGACAAAGTTTTATTTAAGATTTTATGTTTTACACAACTTTTAATTACATAGCGATTTACATGCAAAATCTAGCTTTTTTCACTACTTTTTCAACGCTAGTTTGTAAATATCAATAACTGTTTGAAAACATCAGAAAAACAATGAAATTATTGGAAATCGATATGAAATCAATCAAAACTTATTGATTTTAACTAGTTTCAGAAGTTTTGACAAAGTTTTATTTAAGATTTTATGTTTTACACAACTTTTAATTACATAGCGATTTACATGCAAAATCTAGCTTTTTTCATTACTTTTTCAACGCTAGTGTGTAAATATCAATAACTGTTTGAAAACATTAGAAAAACAATGAAATTATTTAAAATCGATATGAAATCAATCAAAACTTATTGATTTTAACTAGTTTCAGAAGTTTTGACAAAGTTTTATTTAATATATTTATGTTTTACACAACTTTTAATTACATAGCGATTTAGATGCAAAATCTTTCTGTTTTGACTACTTTTTAACGCTAGTTTGTAAATATCAATAACTGTTTGAAAACATTAGAAAAACAATGACATTATTGAAAATCGATATGAAATCAATCAAAACTTATTGATTTTAACAAGTTTCAGAAGTTTTGACAAAGTTTTATTTAAGATTTTATGTTTTACACAGCTTTTAATTACATAGCGATTTAGATGCAAAATCTAGCTGTTTTGACTACTTTTTAACGCTAGTTTGTAAATATCAATAACTGTTTGAAAACTTTAGAAAAACAATGAAATTATTGAAAATCGATATGAAATCAATCAAATCTTATTGATTTTAACTAGTTTCAGAAGTTTTGACAAAGTTTTATTTAAGATTTTATGTTTTACACAACTTTTAATTACATAGCGATTTACATGCAAAATCTAGCTTTTTTCACTACTTTTTCAACGCTAGTTTGTAAATATAAATAACTGTTTGAAAACATTAGAAAAACAATGAAATTATTGAAAATCGATATGAAATCAATCAAAACTAATTGATTTTAACTAGTTTCAGAAGATTTGGACAAAGTTTTATTTAAGATTTTATGTTTTACACAACTTTTAATTACATAGCGATTTACATGCAAAATCTAGCTTTTTTCACTACTTTTTCAACGCCAGTGTGTAAATATCAATAACTGTTTGAAAACATTAGAAAAACAATGAAATTATTGAAAATCGATATGAAATCAATCAAAACTTATTGATTTTAACTAGTTTCAGAAGTTTTGACAAAGTTATATTAAAGATTTTATGTTTTACACAACTTTTAATTACATAGCGATTTACATGCAAAATCTAGCTTTTTTCACTACTTTTTCAACGCTAGTTTGTAAATATAAATAACTGTTTGAAAACATTAGAAAAACAATGAAATTATTGGAAATCGATATGAAATCAATCAAAACTTATTTATTTTAACTAGTTTCAGAAGTTTTGACAAAGTTTTATTTAAGATTTTATGTTTTACGCAACTTTTAATTACATAGCGATTTACATGCAAAGTCTAGCTTTTTTCACTACTTTTTCAACGCTAGTTTGTAAATATCAATAACTGTTTGAAAACATTAGAAAAACAATGAAATTATTGAAAATCGATATGAAATCAATCAAAACTTACTGATTTTAACTAGTTTCAGAAGTTTTGACAAAGTTATATTAAAGATTTTATGTTTTACAAAGCTTTTAATTATATAGCGATTTAGATGCAAAATCTAGCTGTTTTGACTACTTTTTAACGCTAGTTTGTAAATATCAATAACTGTTTGAAAACATTAGAAAAACAATGAAATTATTGAAAATCGATATGAAATCAATCAAAACTTGTTGATTCTAACTAGTTTCAGAACTTTTGACAAAGTTATATTTAACATTTTATGTTTTACACTGCTTTTAATTACATAGCGATTTAGATGCAAAATCTAGCTGTTTTGACTACTTTTTAACGCTAGTTTGTAAATATCAATAACTGTTTGAAAACATTAGAAAAACAATGAAATTATTGAAAATCGATATGAAATCAATCAAAACTTATTGATTTTAACTAGTTTCAGAAGATTTGACAAATTTTATTTAAGATTTTATGTTTTACACAACTTTTAATTACATAGCGATTTACATGCAAAATCTAGCTTTTTTCACTACTTTTTCAACGCTAGTTTGTAAATATCAATAACTTTTTGAAAACATTAGAAAAACAATGAAATTATTGAAAATCGATATGAAATCAATCAAAACTTATTGATTTTAACTAGTTTCAGAAGTTTTGACAAAGTTATATTTAAGATTTTATGTTTTACACAGCTTTTAATTACATAGCGATTTAGATGCAAAATCTAGCTGTTTTGACTACTTTTTAACGCTAGTTTGTAAATATCAATAACTGTTTGAAAACATTAGAAAAACAATGAAATTATTGAAAATCGATATGAAATCAATCAAAACTTATTGATTCTAACTAGTTTCAGAAGTTTTGACAAAGTTATATTTAGCATTTTCTGTTTTACACAGCTTTTAATTACAAAGCGATTTAGATGCAAAATCTAGCTGTTTTGACTACTTTTTAACGCTAGTTTGTAAATATCAATAACTGTTTGAAAACATTAGAAAAACAATGAAATTATTTAAAATCGATATGAAATCAATCAAAACTTATTGATTTTAACTAGTTTCAGAAGTTTTGACAAAGTTTTATTTAAGATTTTATGTTTTACACAACTTTTAATTACATAGCGATTTACATGCAAAATCTAGCTTTTTTCACTACTTTTTCAACGCTAGTTTGTAAATATCAATAACTGTTTGAAAACATTAGAAAAACAATGAAATTTTTGAAAATCGATATGAAATCAATCAAAACTTATTGATTTTAACTAGTTTCTGAAGTTTTGACAAAGATTTATTTAAGATTTTATGTTTTACACAACTTTTAATTACATAGCGATTTAGATGCAAAATCTAGCTTTTTTCACTACTTTTTCAACGCTAGTTTGTAAATATAAATAACTGTTTGAAAACATTAGAAAAACAATGAAATTATTGAAAATCGATATGAAATCAATCAAAACATTGATTTTAACTAGTTTCAGAAGTTTTGATAAAGTTTTATTTAAGATTTTATGTTTTACACAACTTTTAATTACATATCGATTTACATGCAAAATCTAGCTTTTTTGACTACTTTTTAACGCTAGTTTGTAAATATCAATAACTGTTTGAAAACATTAGAAAAACAATGAAATTATTGAAAATCGATATGAAATCAATCAAAACTTATTGATTTTAACTAGTTTCAGAAGTTGTGACAAAGTTTTATTTAAGATTTTCTGTTTTGCACAACTTTTAATTACATAGCGATTTACATGCAAAATCTAGCTTTTTTCACTACTTTTTCAACGCTAGTGTGTAAATATCAATAACTGTTTGAAAACATTAGAAAAACAATGAAATTATTGAAAATCGATATGAAATCAATCAAAACTTATTGATTCTAACTAGTTTCAGAAGTTTTGACAAAGTTATATTTAAGATTTTATGTTTTACACAGCTTTTAATTACATAGCGATTTAGATGCAAAATCTAGCTGTTTTGACTACTTTTTAACGCTAGTTTGTAAATATCAATAACTGTTTGAAAACATTAGAAAAACAATGAAATTATTGAAAATCGATATGAAATCAATCAAAATTTATTGATTTTAACTAGTTTCAGAAGTTTTGACAAAGTTTTATTTAAGATTTTATGTTTTACACAACTTTTAATTACATAGATATTACATCCAATATCTAGCTTTTTTCACTACTTTTTCAACGCTAGTTTGTAAATATCAATAACTGTTTGAAAACATTAGAAAAACAATGAAATTTTTGAAAATCGATATGAAATGAATCAAAACTTATTGATTTTAACTAGTTTCAGAAGTTTTGACAAAGATTTATTTAAGATTTTATGTTTTACACAACTTTTAATTACATAGCGATTTAGATGCAAAATCTAGCTTTTTTCACTACTTTTTCAACGCTATGTAAATATAAATAACTGTTTGAAAACATTAGAAAAACAATGAAATTATTGAAAATCGATATGAAATCAATCAAAACTTATTGATTTTAACTAGTTTCAGAAGATTTGACAAATTTTATTTAAGATTTTATGTTTTACACAACTTTTAATTACATAGCGATTTACATGCAAAATCTAGCTTTTTTCACTACTTTTTCAACGCTAGTTTGTAAATATCAATAACTTTTTGAAAACATTAGAAAAACAATGAAATTATTGAAAATCGATATGAAATCAATCAAAACTTATTGATTTTAACTAGTTTCAGAAGTTTTGACAAAGTTATATTTAAGATTTTATGTTTTACACAGCTTTTAATTACATAGCGATTTAGATGCAAAATCTAGCTGTTTTGACTACTTTTTAACGCTAGTTTGTAAATATCAATAACTGTTTGAAAACATTAGAAAAACAATGAAATTATTTAAAATCGATATGAAATCAATCAAAACTTATTGATTTTAACTAGTTTCAGAAATTTTGACAAAGTTATATTAAAGATTTTATGTTTTATAAAGCTTTTAATTACATAGCGATTTAGATGCAAAATCTAAAAGTTGTGTAAAACATAAAATCTTAAATATAACTTTGTCAAAATTCTGAAACTAGTTAGAATCAATAAGTTTTGATTGATTTCATATCGATTTTCAATAATTTCATTGTTTTTCTAATGTTTTCAAACAGTTATTGATATTTACAAACTAGCGTTAAAAAGTAGTCAAAACAGCTAGATTTTGCATCTAAATCGCTATGTAATTAAAAGCTGTGTAAAACATAAAATCTTTAATATAACTTTGTCAAAACTTCTGAAACTAGTTAGAATCAATAAGTTTTGAATGATTTCATATCGATTTTCAATAATTTCATTGTTTTTCTAATGTTTTCAAACAGTTATTGATATTTTATTTACAAACTAGCGTTAAAAAGTAGTCAAAACAGCTAGATTTTGCATGTAAATCGCTATGTAATTAAAAGCTTTATAAAACATAAAATCTTTAATATAACTTTGTCAAAATTTCTGAAACTAGTTAAAATCAATAAGTTTTGATTGATTTCATATCGATTTTCAATAATTTCATTGTTTTTCTAATGTTTTCAAACAGTTATTTATATTTACAAACTAGCGTTGAAAAAGTAGTGAAAAAAGCTAGATTTTGCATCTAAATCGCTATGTAATTAAAAGTTGTGTAAAACATAAAATCTTAAATAAATCTTTGTCAAAACTTCTGAAACTAGTTAAAATCAATAAGTTTTGATTGATTTCATATCGATTTTAAATAATTTCATTGTTTTTCTAATGTTTTCAAACAGTTATTGATATTTACACACTAGCGTTGAAAAAGTAGTGAAAAAAGCTAGATTTTGCATGTAAATCGCTATGTAATTAAAAGTTGTGTAAAACATAAAATCTTAAATATAACTTTGTCAAAATTCTGAAACTAGTTAGAATCAATAAGTTTTGATTGATTTCATATCGATTTTCAATAATTTCATTGTTTTTCTAATGTTTTCAAACAGTTATTGATATTTACAAACTAGCGTTGAAAAAGTAGTGAAAAAAGCTAGATTTTCCATCTAAATCGCTATGTAATTAAAAGTTGTGTAAAACGTAAAATCTTAAATATAACTTTGTCAAAATTCTGAAACTAGTTAGAATCAATAAGTTTTGATTGATTTCATATCGATTTTCAATAATTTCATTGTTTTTCTAATGTTTTCAAACAGTTATTGATATTTACAAACTAGCTTTAAAAAGTAGTCAAAACAGCTAGATTTTGCATCTAAATCGCTATGTAATTAAAAGCTGTGTAAAACATAAAATCTTTCATATAACTTTGTCAAAACTTCTGAAACTAGTTAGAATCAATAAGTTTTGATTGATTTCATATCGATTTTCAATAATTTCATTGTTTTTCTAATGTTTTCAAACAGTTATTGATATTTTATTTACAAACTAGCGTTAAAAACTAGTCAAAACAGCTAGATTTTGCATGTAAATCGCTATGTAATTAAAAGCTTTATAAAACATAAAATCTTTAATATAACTTTGTCAAAATTTCTGAAACTAGTTAAAATCAATAAGTTTTGATTGATTTCATATCGATTTTCAATAATTTCATTGTTTTTCTAATGTTTTCAAACAGTTATTTATATTTACAAACTAGCGTTGAAAAAGTAGTGAAAAAAGCTAGATTTTGCGTCTAAATCGCTATGTAATTAAAAGTTGTGTAAAACATAAAATCTTAAATAAATCTTTGTCAAAACTTCTGAAACTAGTTAAAATCAATAAGTTTTGATTGATTTCATAACGATTTTCAATAATTTCATTGTTTTTCTAATGTTTTCAAACAGTCATTTATATTTACAAACTAGCGTTGAAAAAGTAGTGAAAAAAGCTAGATTTTGCATGTATATCGCTATGTAATTAAAAGTTGTGTAAAACATAAAATCTTAAATAAATCTTTGTCAAAACTTCAGAAACTAGTTAGAATCAATAAGTTTTGATTGATTTCATATCGATTTTCATAAATTTCATTGTTTTTCTAATGTTTTCAAACAGTTATTGATATTTACAAACTAGCGTTGAAAAAGTAGTGAAAAAAGCTAGATTTTGCATGTAAATCGCTATGTAATTAAAAGTTGTGTAAAACATAAAATCTTAAATATAACTTTGTCAAAATTCTGAAACTAGTTAGAATCAATAAGTTTTGATTGATTTCATATCGATTTTCAATAATTTCATTGTTTTTCTAATGTTTTCAAACAGTTATTGATATTTACAAACTAGCGTTAAAAAGTAGTCAAAACAGCTAGATTTTGCATCTAAATCGCTATGTAATTAAAAGCTGTGTAAAACATAAAATCTTAAATATAACTTTGTCAAAACTTCTGAAACTAGTTAGAATCAATACGTTTTGAATGATTTCATATCGATTTTCAATAATTTCATTGTTTTTCTAATGTTTTCAAACAGTTATTTATATTTACAAACTAGCGTTGAAAAAGTAGTGAAAAAAGCTAGATTTTGCATCTAAATCGCTATGTAATTAAAAGTTGTGTAAAACATAAAATCTTAAATAAATCTTTGTCAAAACTTCTGAAACTAGTTAAAATCAATAAGTTTTGATTGATTTCATATCGATTTTAAATAATTTCATTGTTTTTCTAATGTTTTCAAACAGTTATTGATATTTACACACTAGCGTTGAAAAAGTAGTGAAAAAAGCTAGATTTTGCATGTAAATCGCTATGTAATTAAAAGTTGTGTAAAACATAAAATCTTAAATATAACTTTGTCAAAATTCTGAAACTAGTTAGAATCAATAAGTTTTGATTGATTTCATATCGATTTTCAATAATTTCATTGTTTTTCTAATGTTTTCAAACAGTTATTTATATTTACAAACTAGCGTTGAAAAAGTAGTGAAAAAAGCTAGATTTTGCATCTAAATCGCTATGTAATTAAAAGTTGTGTAAAACATAAAATCTTAAATAAATCTTTGTCAAAACTTCTGAAACTAGTTAAAATCAATAAGTTTTGATTGATTTCATATCGATTTTAAATAATTTCATTGTTTTTCTAATGTTTTCAAACAGTTATTGATATTTACACACTAGCGTTGAAAAAGTAGTGAAAAAAGCTAGATTTTGCATGTAAATCGCTATGTAATTAAAAGTTGTGTAAAACATAAAATCTTAAATATAACTTTGTCAAAATTCTGAAACTAGTTAGAATCAATAAGTTTTGATTGATTTCATATCGATTTTCAATAATTTCATTGTTTTTCTAATGTTTTCAAACAGTTATTTATATTTACAAACTAGCGTTGAAAAAGTAGTGAAAAAAGCTAGATTTTCCATCTAAATCGCTATGTAATTAAAAGTTGTGTAAAACATAAAATCTTAAATATAACTTTGTCAAAACTTCTGAAACTAGTTAGAATCAATAAGTTGTGAATGATTTCATATCGATTTTCAATAATTTCATTG
Organism: Acanthosepion lycidas; assembly: GCA_963932145.1. Lineage (NCBI taxonomy): Eukaryota > Metazoa > Mollusca > Cephalopoda > Sepiida > Sepiidae > Acanthosepion > Acanthosepion lycidas. The sequence goes on along the minus strand of OZ010599.1, from coordinate 51,799,242 downwards.
TTTTTCTAATGTTTTCAAACAGTTATTGATATTTTATTTACAAACTAGCGTTAAAAAGTAGTCAAAACAGCTAGATTTTGCATGTAAATCGCTATGTAATTAAAAGCTTTATAAAACATAAAATCTTTAATATAACTTTGTCAAAATTTCTGAAACTAGTTAAAATCAATAAGTTTTGATTGATTTCATATCGATTTTCAATAATTTCATTGTTTTTCTAATGTTTTCAAACAGTTATTTATATTTACAAACTAGCGTTGAAAAAGTAGTGAAAAAAGCTAGATTTTGCATCTAAATCGCTATGTAATTAAAAGTTGTGTAAAACATAAAATCTTAAATAAATCTTTGTCAAAACTTCTGAAACTAGTTAAAATCAATAAGTTTTGATTGATTTCATATCGATTTTAAATAATTTCATTGTTTTTCTAATGTTTTCAAACAGTTATTGATATTTACACACTAGCGTTGTAAAAGTAGAGAAAAAAGCTAGATTTTGCATGTAAATCGCTATGTAATTAAAAGTTGTGTAAAACATAAAATCTTAAATATAACTTTGTCAAAATTCTGAAACTAGTTAGAATCAATAAGTTTTGATTGATTTCATATCGATTTTCAATAATTTCATTGTTTTTCTAATGTTTTCAAACAGTTATTTATATTTACAAACTAGCGTTGAAAAAGTAGTGAAAAAAGCTAGATTTTGCATCTAAATCGCTATGTAATTAAAAGTTGTGTAAAACATAAAATCTTAAATAAATCTTTGTCAAAACTTCTGAAACTAGTTAAAATCAATAAGTTTTGATTGATTTCATATCGATTTTAAATAATTTCATTGTTTTTCTAATGTTTTCAAACAGTTATTGATATTTACACACTAGCGTTGAAAAAGTAGTGAAAAAAGCTAGATTTTGCATGTAAATCGCTATGTAATTAAAAGTTGTGTAAAACATAAAATCTTAAATATAACTTTGTCAAAATTCTGAAACTAGTTAGAATCAATAAGTTTTGATTGATTTCATATCGATTTTCAATAATTTCATTGTTTTTCTAATGTTTTCAAACAGTTATTTATATTTACAAACTAGCGTTGAAAAAGTAGTGAAAAAAGCTAGATTTTCCATCTAAATCGCTATGTAATTAAAAGTTGTGTAAAACATAAAATCTTAAATATAACTTTGTCAAAATTCTGAAATTAGTTAGAATCAATAAGTTTTGATTGATTTCATATCGATTTTCAATAATTTGATTGTTTTTCTAATGTTTTCAAACAGTTATTGATATTTACAAACTAGCGTTAAAAAGTAGTCAAAACAGCTAGATTTTGCATCTAAATCGCTATGTAATTAAAAGCTGTGTAAAACATAAAATCTTTAATATAACTTTGTCAAAACTTCTGAAACTAGTTAGAATCAATAAGTTTTGAATGATTTCATATCGATTTTCAATAATTTCATTGTTTTTCTAATGTTTTCAAACAGTTATTGATATTTTATTTACAAACTAGCGTTAAAAAGTAGTCAAAACAGCTAGATTTTGCATGTAAATCGCTATGTAATTAAAAGCTTTATAAAACATAAAATCTTTAATATAACTTTGTCAAAATTTCTGAAACTAGTTAAAATCAATAAGTTTTGATTGATTTCATATCGATTTTCAATAATTTCATTGTTTTTCTAATGTTTTCAAACAGTTATTTATATTTACAAACTAGCGTTGAAAAAGTAGTGAAAAAAGCTAGATTTTGCATCTAAATCGCTATGTAATTAAAAGTTGTGTAAAACATAAAATCTTAAATAAATCTTTGTCAAAACTTCTGAAACTAGTTAAAATCAATAAGTTTTGATTGATTTCATAACGATTTTCAATAATTTCATTGTTTTTCTAATGTTTTCAAACAGTCATTTATATTTACAAACTAGCGTTGAAAAAGTAGTGAAAAAAGCTAGATTTTGCATGTATATCGCTATGTAATTAAAAGTTGTGTAAAACATAAAATCTTAAATAAATCTTTGTCAAAACTTCAGAAACTAGTTAGAATCAATAAGTTTTGATTGATTTCATATCGATTTTCATAAATTTCATTGTTTTTCTAATGTTTTCAAACAGTTATTGATATTTACAAACTAGCGTTAAAAAGTAGTCAAAACAGCTAGATTTTGCATCTAAATCGCTATGTAATTAAAAGTTGTGTAAAACATAAAATCTTAAATATAACTTTGTCAAAACTTCTGAAACTAGTTAGAATCAATACGTTTTGAATGATTTCATATCGATTTTCAATAATTTCATTGTTTTTCTAATGTTTTCAAACAGTTATTGATATTTTATTTACAAACTAGCGTTAAAAAGTAGTCAAAACAGCTAGATTTTGCATGTAAATCGCTATGTAATTAAAAGCTTTATAAAACATAAAATTTTTAATATAACTTTGTCAAAATTTCTGAAACTAGTTAAAATCAATAAGTTTTGATTGATTTCATATCGATTTTCAATAATTTCATTGTTTTTCTAATGTTTTCAAACAGTTATTTATATTTACAAACTAGCGTTGAAAAAGTAGTGAAAAAAGCTAGATTTTGCATCTAAATCGCTATGTAATTAAAAGTTGTGTAAAACATAAAATCTTAAATAAATCTTTGTCAAAACTTCTGAAACTAGTTAAAATCAATAAGTTTTGATTGATTTCATATCGATTTTAAATAATTTCATTGTTTTTCTAATGTTTTCAAACAGTTATTGATATTTACACACTAGCGTTGAAAAAGTAGTGAAAAAAGCTAGATTTTGCATGTAAATCGCTATGTAATTAAAAGTTGTGTAAAACATAAAATCTTAAATATAACTTTGTCAAAATTCTGAAACTAGTTAGAATCAATAAGTTTTGATTGATTTCATATCGATTTTCAATAATTTCATTGTTTTTCTAATGTTTTCAAACAGTTATTTATATTTACAAACTAGCGTTGAAAAAGTAGTGAAAAAAGCTAGATTTTGCATCTAAATCGCTATGTAATTAAAAGTTGTGTAAAACATAAAATCTTAAATAAATCTTTGTCAAAACTTCTGAAACTAGTTAAAATCAATAAGTTTTGATTGATTTCATATCGATTTTAAATAATTTCATTGTTTTTCTAATGTTTTCAAACAGTTATTGATATTTACACACTAGCGTTGAAAAAGTAGTGAAAAAAGCTAGATTTTGCATGTAAATCGCTATGTAATTAAAAGTTGTGTAAAACATAAAATCTTAAATATAACTTTGTCAAAATTCTGAAACTAGTTAGAATCAATAAGTTTTGATTGATTTCATATCGATTTTCAATAATTTCATTGTTTTTCTAATGTTTTCAAACAGTTATTTATATTTACAAACTAGCGTTGAAAAAGTAGTGAAAAAAGCTAGATTTTCCATCTAAATCGCTATGTAATTAAAAGTTGTGTAAAACATAAAATCTTAAATATAACTTTGTCAAAATTCTGAAACTAGTTAGAATCAATAAGTTTTGATTGATTTCATATCGATTTTCAATAATTTCATTGTTTTTCTAATGTTTTCAAACAGTTATTGATATTTACAAACTAGCGTTAAAAAGTAGTCAAAACAGCTAGATTTTGCATCTAAATCGCTATGTAATTAAAAGCTGTGTAAAACATAAAATCTTTAATATAACTTTGTCAAAACTTCTGAAACTAGTTAGAATCAATAAGTTTTGAATGATTTCATATCGATTTTCAATAATTTCATTGTTTTTCTAATGTTTTCAAACAGTTATTGATATTTTATTTACAAACTAGCGTTAAAAAGTAGTCAAAACAGCTAGATTTTGCATGTAAATCGCTATGTAATTAAAAGCTTTATAAAACATAAAATCTTTAATATAACTTTGTCAAAATTTCTGAAACTAGTTAAAATCAATAAGTTTTGATTGATTTCATATCGATTTTCAATAATTTCATTGTTTTTCTAATGTTTTCAAACAGTTATTTATATTTACAAACTGGCGTTGAAAAAGTAGTGAAAAAAGCTAGATTTTGCATCTAAATCGCTATGTAATTAAAAGTTGTGTAAAACATAAAATCTTAAATAAATCTTTGTCAAAACTTCTGAAACTAGTTAAAATCAATAAGTTTTGATTGATTTCATAACGATTTTCAATAATTTCATTGTTTTTCTAATGTTTTCAAACAGTCATTTATATTTACAAACTAGCGTTGAAAAAGTAGTGAAAAAAGCTAGATTTTGCATGTATATCGCTATGTAATTAAAAGTTGTGTAAAACATAAAATCTTAAATAAATCTTTGTCAAAACTTCAGAAACTAGTTAGAATCAATAAGTTTTGATTGATTTCATATCGATTTTCATAAATTTCATTGTTTTTCTAATGTTTTCAAACAGTTATTGATATTTACAAACTAGCGTTGAAAAAGTAGTGAAAAAAGCTAGATTTTGCATGTAAATCGCTATGTAATTAAAAGTTGTGTAAAACATAAAATCTTAAATATAACTTTGTCAAAATTCTGAAACTAGTTAGAATCAATAAGTTTTGATTGATTTCATATCGATTTTCAATAATTTCATTGTTTTTCTAATGTTTTCAAACAGTTATTGATATTTACAAACTAGCGTTAAAAAGTAGTCAAAACAGCTAGATTTTGCATCTAAATCGCTATGTAATTAAAAGCTGTGTAAAACATAAAATCTTAAATATAACTTTGTCAAAACTTCTGAAACTAGTTAGAATCAATACGTTTTGAATGATTTCATATCGATTTTAAATAATTTCATTGTTTTTCTAATGTTTTCAAACAGTTATTGATATTTACACACTAGCGTTGAAAAAGTAGTGAAAAAAGCTAGATTTTGCATGTAAATCGCTATGTAATTAAAAGTTGTGTAAAACATAAAATCTTAAATATAACTTTGTCAAAATTCTGAAACTAGTTAGAATCAATAAGTTTTGATTGATTTCATATCGATTTTCAATAATTTCATTGTTTTTCTAATGTTTTCAAACAGTTATTGATATTTACAAACTAGCGTTAAAAAGTAGTCAAAACAGCTAGATTTTCCATCTAAATCGCTATGTAATTAAAAGCTGTGTAAAACATAAAATCTTTAATATAACTTTGTCAAAACTTCTGAAACTAGTTAGAATCAATAAGTTTTGAATGATTTCATATCGATTTTCAATAATTTCATTGTTTTTCTAATGTTTTCAAACAGTTATTGATATTTTATTTACAAACTAGCGTTAAAAAGTAGTCAAAACAGCTAGATTTTGCATGTAAATCGCTATGTAATTAAAAGCTTTATAAAACATAAAATCTTTAATATAACTTTGTCAAAATTTCTGAAACTAGTTAAAATCAATAAGTTTTGATTGATTTCATATCGATTTTCAATAATTTCATTGTTTTTCTAATGTTTTCAAACAGTTATTTATATTTACAAACTAGCGTTGAAAAAGTAGTGAAAAAAGCTAGATTTTGCATCTAAATCGCTATGTAATTAAAAGTTGTGTAAAACATAAAATCTTAAATAAATCTTTGTCAAAACTTCTGAAACTAGTTAAAATCAATAAGTTTTGATTGATTTCATAACGATTTTCAATAATTTCATTGTTTTTCTAATGTTTTCAAACAGTCATTTATATTTACAAACTAGCGTTGAAAAAGTAGTGAAAAAAGCTAGATTTTGCATGTATATCGCTATGTAATTAAAAGTTGTGTAAAACATAAAATCTTAAATAAATCTTTGTCAAAACTTCAGAAACTAGTTAGAATCAATAAGTTTTGATTGATTTCATATCGATTTTCATAAATTTCATTGTTTTTCTAATGTTTTCAAACAGTTATTGATATTTACAAACTAGCGTTGAAAAAGTAGTGAAAAAAGCTAGATTTTGCATGTAAATCGCTATGTAATTAAAAGTTGTGTAAAACATAAAATCTTAAATATAACTTTGTCAAAATTCTGAAACTAGTTAGAATCAATAAGTTTTGATTGATTTCATATCGATTTTCAATAATTTCATTGTTTTTCTAATGTTTTCAAACAGTTATTGATATTTACAAACTAGCGTTAAAAAGTAGTCAAAACAGCTAGATTTTGCATCTAAATCGCTATGTAATTAAAAGCTGTGTAAAACATAAAATCTTAAATAAATCTTTGTCAAAACTTCTGAAACTAGTTAAAATCAATAAGTTTTGATTGATTTCATATCGATTTTCAATAATTTCATTGTTTTTCTAATGTTTTCAAACAGTTATTTATATTTACAAACTAGCGTTGAAAAAGTAGTGAAAAAAGCTAGATTTTGCATCTAAATCGCTATGTAATTAAAAGTTGTGTAAAACATAAAATCTTAAATAAATCTTTGTCAAAACTTCTGAAACTAGTTAAAATCAATAAGTTTTGATTGATTTCATATCGATTTTAAATAATTTCATTGTTTTTCTAATGTTTTCAAACAGTTATTGATATTTACAAACTAGCGTTGAAAAAGTAGTGAAAAAAGCTAGATTTTGCATGTAAATCGCTATGTAATTAAAAGTTGTGTAAAACATAAAATCTTAAATATAACTTTGTCAAAATTCTGAAACTAGTTAGAATCAATAAGTTTTGATTGATTTCATATCGATTTTCAATAATTTCATTGTTTTTCTAATGTTTTCAAACAGTTATTTATATTTACAAACTAGCGTTGAAAAAGTAGTGAAAAAAGCTAGATTTTGCATCTAAATCGCTATGTAATTAAAAGTTGTGTAAAACATAAAATCTTAAATAAATCTTTGTCAAAACTTCTGAAACTAGTTAAAATCAATAAGTTTTGATTGATTTCATATCGATTTTAAATAATTTCATTGTTTTTCTAATGTTTTCAAACAGTTATTGATATTTACACACTAGCGTTGAAAAAGTAGTGAAAAAAGCTAGATTTTGCATGTAAATCGCTATGTAATTAAAAGTTGTGTAAAACATAAAATCTTAAATATAACTTTGTCAAAATTCTGAAACTAGTTAGAATCAATAAGTTTTGATTGATTTCATATCGATTTTCAATAATTTCATTGTTTTTCTAATGTTTTCAAACAGTTATTTATATTTACAAACTAGTGTTGAAAAAGTAGTGAAAAAAGCTAGATTTTGCATCTAAATCGCTATGTAATTAAAAGTTGTGTAAAACATAAAATCTTAAATATAACTTTGTCAAAGTTCTGAAACTAGTTAGAATCAATAAGTTTTGATTGATTTCATATCGATTTTCAATAATTTCATTGTTTTTCTAATGTTTTCAAACAGTTATTGACATTTACAAACTAGCGTTAAAAAGTAGTCAAAACAGCTAGATTTTGCATCTAAATCGCTATGTAATTAAAAGCTGTGTAAAACATAAAATCTTTAATATAACTTTGTCAAAACTTCTGAAACTAGTTAGAATCAATAAGTTTTGAATGATTTCATATCGATTTTCAATAATTTCATTGTTTTTCTAATGTTTTCAAACAGTTATTGATATTTTATTTACAAACTAGCGTTAAAAAGTAGTCAAAACAGCTAGATTTTGCATGTAAATCGCTATGTAATTAAAAGCTTTATAAAACATAAAATCTTTAATATAACTTTGTCAAAATTTCTGAAACTAGTTAAAATCAATAAGTTTTGATTGATTTCATATCGATTTTCAATAATTTCATTGTTTTTCTAATGTTTTCAAACAGTTATTTATATTTACAAACTAGCGTTGAAAAAGTAGTGAAAAAAGCTAGATTTTGCATCTAAATCGCTATGTAATTAAAAGTTGTGTAAAACATAAAATCTTAAATAAATCTTTGTCAAAACTTCTGAAACTAGTTAAAATCAATAAGTTTTGATTGATTTCATAACGATTTTCAATAATTTCATTGTTTTTCTCATGTTTTCAAACAGTCATTTATATTTACAAACTAGCGTTGAAAAAGTAGTGAAAAAAGCTAGATTTTGCATGTATATCGCTATGTAATTAAAAGTTGTGTAAAACATAAAATCTTAAATAAATCTTTGTCAAAACTTCAGAAACTAGTTAGAATCAATAAGTTTTGATTGATTTCATATCGATTTTCATAAATTTCATTGTTTTTCTAATGTTTTCAAACAGTTATTGATATTTACAAACTAGCGT